>OW240914.1:130351891-130486179 GCA_933207985.1 Pelobates cultripes | reverse complement strand
AGCTTGGGAAAAGGGGTTTATTACTACGATGGCATTATTAGATTCTGGAGCAGCAGAAAGCTTTATAGACCAAACTTTCGCTAAGATGCATTGTATCCCATTCCAATTGAGAGATACACCCTTGGCCGTTGAGGCCATAGATGGTAGACCTTTGTCTGAACCAGTAATATTCCATGAGACCGAACCCGTTAAGCTTACTGTTGGTATTTTCCACGAAGAGTTGATTTCCCTTCTGTTAATTTCCTCCCCGGCAGTCCCAGTGGTTCTAGGATATTCTTGGCTCAAGAGACACAACCCTCAGATTGACTGGGAGGGTGGAGAAATCGTTTCTTGGGGTATGGGTTGTAGGAAAGAATGTCTGCAGAGAGTTACTTCTGTTTGCCCCGTAAACTCTTATGCTAACACTTCTCAATCCACTGACGTTCAGATACCATTACAATATCTAGACCTCAAATCTGTATTTGACAAGGGTAAGGCGGATACTTTACCTCCCCACCGGTCTTATGACTGTTCTAGTAAACTTTTCCCTGGTACTATGCCTCCCAGGGGTACGGTATACCCTCTATCCACCAAGGAAAACTTAGTTTTAGAGGAATACATCAAGGAGAATTTAGACAAAGGATTTATTAGAAAGTCTTCTTCTCTGGCGGGGGCGGGTTTCTTTTTTGTAGAAAAGAAAGACGGTACCTTACGTCCTTGTATAGACTATCGGGGATTGAACAAAATTACTATCAGAAATGCTTACCCTATTCCTTTGATTACTGAACTCTTTGACAGACTAAAGGGGTCAAGTATTTTTACTAAACTTGACTTAAGGGGAGCATATAACTTAGTGCGAATTAAACAAGGAGATGAATGGATGACAGCATTTAATACCCGTTACGGGCATTATGAGTATACCGTAATGCCGTTTGGGCTTCGTAACGCCCCGGCCGTCTTCCAAGACTTGATCAATGAAGTTCTTAGAGAATTCCAACATGAATGTGTAATTGTATATTTGGATGATATACTAATCCATTCTAGAGACATTAATTCACATCATAGACAAGTCAGAAAGGTATTACAGAAACTTTTACAACATGGATTGTATTGTAAATTGGAAAAATGTAGCTTTGACCAGTCTCAGGTAACTTTCTTAGGTTACGTAATTTCCAAAGACGGGTTTATGATGGACCCGACCAAACTAAAGTCGATTTTAGATTGGCCTTTACCTAAGGGACTCAAAGCCATACAAAGATTTCTTGGATTTTCTAATTATTACAGACGTTTTATTAAAGGGTACTCCTCTGTTATCACTCCTATCACTAATATGACCAAACAAGGAGCCGATACCAAAACCTGGTCTACTGAGGCTTTATCTGCTTTTGAAACGCTCAAACAGTCTTTTGCCTCAGCACCTGTATTAATTCATCCTGATACCTCTCTACCCTTTTTACTTGAAGTTGATGCGTCTGAAACAGGGATAGGCGCAGTGTTATCCCAAAGACAAAGTTTAGATAAGCCGCTGCACCCTTGCGGGTTTTTTTCCAAGAAACTGTCACACACTGAAAGGAGATATGACATTGGTGATAGAGAACTTTTAGCTATCATTATGGCATTAAAGGAATGGAGACATTTGTTAGAGGGCACCGTCCTCCCAGTTACTATCTTGACTGACCACAAAAATTTATCGTATATGGGGAGGCCAAAAGATTATCTGCCAGGCAGGCACGTTGGTCTATGTTCCTTACACACTTTAATTATGTGCTTACTTACAGGCCTGGTTCTAAGAACACTAAGGCAGACGCTTTGTCACGTCAGCACGAACCTACCACCTCTACAGAGGATACTTTGTTCCCTATTATTCCTGAAGTCAATATTATCGCCAACACCAATGTCAAAATACACTCTCCATTGCTCGCTGATATTCAGAACGAACAATCTCTTGCTCCCGAACGTACTCCTGTGGGCCGCTTGTTCGTGTCTCCCAAATTCCAAGTGGACATTATTCGCTGTTTTCACGATAGCAAGTTCGCTGGTCACCCCGGCATCCACAAAACTTACTGCCTGATCTCCAAAGACTTCTGGTGGCCCGGTTTACGTAGGGATGTGGAAGACTTTGTCAAGGCTTGCAATGTTTGTGTCAGGAATAAACTTCCGCGGGATCTCCCTTGTGGTTTATTGCAGCCCTTAGTCGTTCCCAACAAACCTTGGGCTTGTTTGGCTATGGATTTTATTGTTGATCTACCAGCTTCCAATAGGCATACAGTTATCCTCACGGTCCTTGACAGGTTTACTAAAATGGCTCATTTCGTTCCCTTGCCTAAACTTCCGTCCTCCCCCGAACTGGCCGTGATATTTGCTAGAGAAATTTTCCGTTTACATGGTATTCCCAATGAGATTGTGTCAGACAGGGGTTCCCAATTTATTTCCCGTTTTTGGAGATCCTTCTGTTCACAGTTGGGCATCAAACTGAATTTTTCTTCGGCCTATCATCCTCAATCTAGCGGAGCAGCCGAACGCACTAACCAAAAAATTGAGCAATATCTACGTTGTTTTGTTTCTGAACACCAGGATGACTGGGTCGGTCTGATTCCTTGGGCGGAGTTTGCTCACAACAACCTTGTTTGTGGTTCCACTCATAATAGCCCCTTTTTCTTGAACTATGGCTTTAACCCTACTGTTCTTCCGTCGGTGTCTCCTTCCCAGGGTATACCGTCGGTTGATATTCATATAGCCAACCTGAGAAAGTTGTGGGATCAGACTCGACAAATTCTTGAACGTAGTTCCGCGGTGTTTAAGTCACATGCTGATAGGCGTAGGCGTCCTGCTCCTATTTTTTCTCCGGGGATAGGGTCTGGTTGTGTACCAGACACATTCGCCTGAAAGTTCCTTCCTTGAAGTTTGCTCCTCGTTACATTGGTCCTTACAGGGTACTGAGGAGGATCAACCCGGTTTCTTATTTGCTGGATCTACCTCCTACTCTACGCATCCCTAACTCTTTTCATGTGTCTTTATTGAAACCTCTTGTTTGTAACAGATTTTCCTCCCGCTCTACTCCTCCATCCTCGGTCCGTGTGGATGGTCAGGAGGAATATATCATCAAGTCCATCCTTGATTCTCGTATTTCTAGGGGGAAGCTGCAATACCTCATAGACTGGAAAGGTTATGGTCCAGAAGAGAGGTCTTGGGTTCCTGGTATAGACGTGCATGCTCCTCGTCTTCTACGGGCCTTCCACGTTCGTTTTCCTTCTAAGCCAGGTCCCATCCGCCCGGTGGGCGTTTCTAGAAGGGGGGGTACTGTCAGGGTACCTGTTGGTGATGTATCCAGGGAGGACATCCTCTCTGCTTAGGGGCTCCCTTCCCCTAGCATTTCGGCATATTCCGGCCGTTTTCGCGCCGGCCGCGCTAGCTCCTCCCCCTTTTATGACGCGACGGCTAGCGTCGACGTCATGACGTCGGCATTTGCATAAAGTGCCGGGAACCGCTATTCCGGACCTTTTGGGGGCGTGGTCTCTATTTAGGTAACAGGGTATTTAAAGGAAACCTTTACTACTGCTCATTGCCCTGTCGTGGTTCTAGCTTGCTAGTCACTCAGCGCGTTCTTTATCTTGTGTTTCCGGTTTTGACCCTTGCTTGTCTTTTGTCCTGTTGTCCTCTCCTCTCCTTTGACTCGGCTTGTATCTCGCTTACCTGTCCTCCGGCTCCCTTGACCTCGGCTTACCTTTTGACTATTCTTGCTTTGTCCTTACGTTAGTCCGGCCATTCTAAGGTCCGGTATACGTACCTCCTTCTGTGCGCACTCTGCGTATTGGATCCCTGTCAGTTTCCTGACAGTGAATCGACGTTTACGGAATATTATTTTCGACCTACAGAACATGTGTCAAGAATGGTTATTTCAAAGCTTTGAACTAGCCTAATAAGAGCCTCCGTGTCCTTTTAATAAAATTACCAGATTTTACTAATTACATGACGTAAAGTCATGATTTTATAAAGGACACGGAGGCGAGTATTAGCCCACCCAGATCAGATACAACCAAATTTGTATCCCAGCCCAGGTACGTAATAGGTACTTTAGTAGAATGAGTTATCATTTATATAGTTTATTTTGGTAAATATATCAAACAAGTAACGATTGCGTGTTTACATATAACTGATTAAATAAACAGCTCAATTTTCAATAAAATAATAAAATGAAAATAGTTGGCAAGGACACGTTTTACCATTTGTTTTCTTTGTCCTTTCCAGCCTGAAATCTAAAGATACCCACTGATGACGGCGATTAATCTTGCTGTTTAAGAGGATCAGTTCCGGAAGATCCCTTGTTGCTTATGGAAGGATTCAACGTCAAGAATTCACTTACCAGCCTTTTTGTGTCTTGGTTTATAACAAGTTTTTTGTTAATTGCTACTGGTGATTTGTTAGCTTCGGCATCATCGGGAAAGAGGAAGAGGAGGAGGTTACATGACAGGATATCAGATGTGGACTGTTCCTATTGATTAAGAGATAATGATGTAATGTTAACCCTGTGAGAGTATTTATGCATGTTTTTTTCTACAAATAAACACCTTAGCTTTCTTTGCTGCTGAGGAATAAAAGAAAGAGATAAGCCTAATACTCGCCTCCGTGTCCTTTATAAAATCATGACTTTATGTCATGTAATTAGTAAATTCTGGTAATTTGGGTTACTGTGTTTTTTTTTTCATTTTTTTTTTCGTTTTTTTCATTTGCTGCTGTATCTGTGGTGGAGTTTAACAATAAAGTGCCTGGAATTAAGTTGCCTTAAAAGACTGTGCATGTTTGTGCCCAAGAGGACCGTGCTACCTGCAGACACGGATCACAGTGGACAAATGTTCAAAATCAGCAGGGGATCAAATACTTTTCCCCCTCACTGTAATATATGTGCTCAAACTTGCATTCATACACATGCCTTCACACTATATGCATGCA
Organism: Pelobates cultripes; assembly: GCA_933207985.1. Lineage (NCBI taxonomy): Eukaryota > Metazoa > Chordata > Amphibia > Anura > Pelobatidae > Pelobates > Pelobates cultripes. Next base: position 130,481,250 of record OW240914.1, on the reverse strand, counting down.
AAGAAATGCACATGTTTATTGTTTGAATTAGTAATAGTGAAGAACTGACAAGTGGAAATTGTAGGCAAAATAGCAGAATTGAAAAAATATTTACAATTTAGCTTATTTTTCTGTTTTTGTGGACAAAAATGTTAAATTCTTTGTAAATTCTCCAAAATTAATTGCTGAACAACTATAGCATTTATTAAAGGGACACTATAGTCACCAGAACAACTGCAGCTTAATGTAGTTGTTCTTGTGAGTATAATCATTATATGCAGGCATTTTCATGCAAACACTGCATTTTCAGAGAAAGAGTGTTTACATTGCCCCTAGGGACACCTCCAAGTGGCCACTCCTCAGATGGCCACTGGAGGGGCTTCCTGGCTCAGTGCTGCACAGTTGGCAGTACTGCCGTTCAGCGTCTCCGCGCTCTGCTGAACTTTCCTCATAGAGATGCATTGATTCAATGCATCTCTATGAGGAGGTGCTGATTGGCCAAAATGGCATTTGGCCCCGTCCCCTTGCTGATTTTAGCCAATTCAATGCTTTCCCAATTGGAAAGCATTGGATTCTCTAAAAAGCAGCAATTGTAATGTCACAAAGGAGGAGTGGCCAGTGCCGACAGACCCACACTGCGCTGGAAATAAGGTGAGTTTTTCATGTTTTTAAGGGGGTAATCGGGTGGGGGGCAAGCCACCTTAATGGTGGCTTTTGCACTGTAGGGTCAGGAATACATGTTTGTGTTCCTGACCCTATAGTGTTCCTTTAACTACACCATTACTTAGCAAAATTGAATTACAGAATTCAAGCTAAAATAGCTAAACTGTGACTGTAACAAAGTTGTAGAATCTTTCCAAAGCAGCTGTTTTGTCTTAAATTTTACAATGAATTTCTCATTTGCCTGGGATTTCAAACTGCTGGCAGTTCATTCCTGGAAGGGGGCCTGAATGCCTGCCCATAATTATGGGAGGTTTTAAATTATGAAAAGTAATGAATAAGGGAGGGGTACCGTAGAATAAGGGAGTGGTACCGTAAAGATATTTTTGCACAGGGCAATGGCCGGCCTTGCTTGAGGCTCTTATTTAACACTGAAATAATAAAAACTGTTTAACACCGAGAAGGGATAGCACCAGGGGTCTCCAGACACTGTAAAGACTTCAATAAGATAAAGCAGTTTTGGCGCTTACAGTGTCCCTTTAATGCAGAACACTAAGTAGTACATCATCATCATTAAGGAGGGGAGTCAAAGTGATATGTGGCTGCTGTATAAGTGACACAGGTTATAGTTAAAGGGAAAGTGTCACCCCTCTGGAAATTACACAGTTGATTAAAACAATGAAAATTACCTATACTTTGTTTTAAAAAAGTTTCATGTGATGCTCTGTTTCATTTTAACTGAATATTAAAGAATTAGTGACAATGCTATTGAGTCCAGTTACAGCCAGGGCACACAATGCATTGGAGGATGAAAAACAAAGCATTGCTTCTCTTCATAGTCTGTCTATGCTTACTGGCAGGTGCAAAGCACAGAAAACAGAACGTACAACAATGATTGACAGGGAGCCTCAATTAAGACATCAGTTTGAGCAGGAAGGATTTCTTATAAGTGACAGTTTCTCTTTAAAAGCTGTCATTGCATTGTCCGCATTACCAACTTGCAGTCTAGCATTATTCTCTGGTATTAGGAATTGAGTGGAATGTATCACACACTCATTTTTTGTGTCAATCTCTGCCACTCTTGCAAAAGAAATCACAAGAGAAGCAAACATTGTCGCAGGCTCATCTGGCAGACATACAGTTAAGCTTAAGGGGCTAATTTTAGAAAAGTTTTTAACAAAAAAAAAACAAGATAGCAAAATTGTCTAAACTTTAGGCATATACAGTTGCAAGAAAAAGTATGTGAACCCTTTGGAATGATATGGATTTCTGCACAAATTGGTGATAAAATGCGATCTGATCATCATCTAAGTCACACAATAGACAATCACAGTCTGCTTAAACTAATGACACACAAAGAATGAAATGTTGCCATGTTTTTATTGAACACACCATGTAAACATTCACAGTGCAGGTGGAAAAAGTATGTGAACCCTTGGATTTAATAACTGGCTGAACCTCCTTTGGCAGCAATAACTTCAACCAAACGTTTCCTGTAGTTGCAGATCAGACGTGCACAACAGTCAGGAGTAATTCTTGACCATTCCTCTTTACAGAACTGTTTCAGTTCAGCAATATTCTTGGAATGTCTGGTGTGAATCGCTTTCTTGAGGTCATGCCACAGCATCTCAATCGGGTTGAGGTCAGGACTCTGACTGGGCCACTTCAGAAGGCGTATTTTCTTCTGTTTAAGCCATTCTGTTTTTTATTTACTTCTATGCTTTGGGTCATTGTCCTGTTGCAACACCCATCTTCTGTTGAGCTTCAGCTGGTAGACAAATGGCCTTAAGTTCTCCTGCTAAATGTCTTGATAAACTTGGGAATTCATTTTTCCTTCGATGATAGCAATCCGTCCAGGCCCTGACTCAGCAAAGCAGCCCCAAACCATGATGCCCCCACCACCATACTTCACAGTTGGGATGAGGTTTTGATGTTGGTGTGCTGTTCCTTTTTTTTGCTACACATAGTGTTGTGTGTTTCTTCCAAACAACTCAACTTTGGTTTCATCTGTCCACAGAATATTTTGCCAGTACTGCTGTGGAACATCCAGGTGCTCTTGTGCAAACTGTAAACGTGCAGCAATGTTTTGTTTGGACAGCAGTGGCTTCCTCTGTGGTATCCTCCCATGAAATCCCTTCTTGTTTAGTGTTTTACGTATTGTAGATTCGCTAACAGGCATGTTAGCATTTGCCAGTGACTTTTGTAAGTCTTTAGCTGACACTCTAGGATTCTTCTTCACCTCATTGAGCAGTCTGCGCTGTGCTCTTGCAGTCATCTTTACAGGACGGCCACTCCTAGGGAGAGTAGCAGCAGTGCTGAACTTTCTTCATTTATAGACAATTTGTCTTACCGTGGACTGATGAACAGCAAGGCTTTTGGAGATACTTTTAGAACCCTTTCCAGCTTTATGCAAGTCAACAATTCTTAATCGTAGGTCTTCTGAGAGCTCTTTTGTGCGAGGCATCATTCACATCAGGCAATGCTTCTTGTGAAAAGCAAACCCAGAACTGGTGTGTGTGTTTTTTATAGGGCAGGGCAGCTGTAACCAACACCTCCAATCTCATCTCATTGATTGGACTCCAGTTGGCACTGTGAATGTTTACATGGTGTGTTCAATAAAAACATGGCAATATTTCATTCTTTGTGTGTCATTAGTTTAAGCAGACTGTGATTGTCTATTGTTGTGACTTAGATCAGATCACATTTTATGACCAATTTGTGCAGAAATCCATATCATTGAAAAGGGTTCACTTACTTTTTCTAGCTTTCCTTCATGTAGAGAGCATCAGAGACAAAGGGAGTGTTATGTAAGTGTGAAAGTAAAAAACATGTTAAACAAGACAGAACTTTATATACCTATCAACACGGTATACAAGCTCTTGTCGAGTAGTACAAAAATGAAAACAAAACCCCTGGGTGTCAAGAGTAGAGAGAGGTGTAAATTTTTTGAAAGATAGATAAAAAACATGAAGGTCGCATTGCTAGTTCTAAAGTGGAGGATCTAATGCCAGCCCGGCAGGGTTTGCCTCATAGGACTGGGATGAGTCCCTAGCAAGTCTCCCCACCAGCCTCAGAACATTCTTCAATCCAGGCCACTCAACTCACAGTTCCAGCCTCCTACAGTGACCAAAGCAGGGTCCCAGGAACTTCCCCCATACAACAGCTGCTCATACAAGCCAAGAGGTGTGACCTGCGCAAGGGTTATTGACCCTATGCGAATCGAGGTCCGGGTAAGTAGTCGTGCTTGATGGACTCTCGGAAGTGGGGCACCACTTGGTCTTGGTTTCCACCCCAGCTGCTTCCTCTGGTGTTTGAGTATTGTGCGCATGGAGCAGGCTTGGCACGACGGAGACGACTTGAAGCTGTGGGCGAAGAGGGGGTGAGGACTTCTCTGCTTTCTGACTTATTGGAGCCTGACATTGTATCAACTTGCAGCTGGAGGCCAGAGCAGACGAGGTAAGAGTGTGAAAGTGGTTGTTCATCCAGAGTCAGAACTCCTGGCACAGCTGTTCGAACCTACCCTCAAAACATGCCCTCCAAGTCAGGTTCTCGGGTCTGGTGTGGTTTGTTAGAGGCGCACATCTTAATTCCCCCATGCAGTCTCAGAGTTGGCACAAGTGGGGTCAGGTACCACAGTTAAAGGGACACTGTAGGCACCCAGACCACTTTAGCTCATTGAAGTGGTCTGGGTGCAAACTCCCATCACCCTTAACCCTGCAGTGATAATTATTGCAGTTTTTATAAACTGCAATAATTACCTCTGAGGGTAACTCCTCCTCTAGTGGCTGTCTACCAGGGACTGTGACAAATGCTCCTTCCCACATACGTTTGCCACAGACTCCTGGAGCAGTGTAGAAGCCGGCCTCCTGCCCACCAACTATGGTCCAGGTCTGGAACACTGTTTGGGAGTCTCCACTATTAACCCCTTCAGCACTGCGGGAGGAGGCCTTGACAGAAGGGGAAGCTACAGTGCCAGGAAAACAAGTTTGTTTTCCTGGCACTATAGTTTCCCTTTAAGTGGATCACCCCAGCAGGGACAGGGATAGACCCCACCGGTCCAAGGGAGGAATAACAGGGCTGCAGAGAAGTCGCTTGGAGCCACACGACCCTATGAGGGAGATAGGCTGCCTCTCCCAGCTGACAGACCACCAGACTCGTGATGCCACAGGGCCGGATGATAAAATTTCGTACAACAGCAATCCTTTTCGGCACCACTGGTATCCCTGTCAATATAGTAATAGTCTGCTGTGTGTTCTGAGCCGTTTCCAACTACAATTTAAGTAGTTTAGGCAAGATAAGTGCTCAAGTTGGCAGGAGCTGCTAGACTACGCATCCGGCTATCTTGGGATTCAGGTCTCCCCCCTTCATGTTATACTATGCAAGGTATACCTGCAGGATATGGCTGTTCACCTTTCTGGCAGACCTACGAACACACGTAGAGCAGCTGGAGGTATCTAACAAACCTCCTCTGAAACCAAATAGACAATGCCAGAACTGCAGGTTCAGTAAATGAACTATCAAAAGGAATAGGTGCTACATGCCACATGAAAACGGCTTCAATCATGAGAAAGCATTGATTCGTCAACTTAGTGATCCATTCCCACCAAAAACTGGAAACCAGTAGTACCATTTGGAAACTATGAACAACAGATCCTGAACGATTGAGGAACTGAATAAAATGTAATATGGACCGTTGAGTAACCTTCATCCTTTTCAAAATATGGCTGGGTTTATATTTGGAGGTACACAAAAAATGCTTTAAAACATAATGTCCATCTGTGACTGTTAAATATGGTGTTGATATATGAATTCTACAGAATGCCATCTCTAATAGCCATCAATGTAAAGCATCATTTACACTTTATGGGAAGATCTGCCGTATAGAATAACTAATTCCTCAATAAACCACAGGCTTTTCTTCTTAAAGAATAGTGCAACATCCCTAAACTCACTGCTGGAGACTTGTAGGACAGCATTCCACGAAGGATTAAAGTTATTTTAAAAGTAAACAGTGGCCTTATCATTATTGGGTCATTGATTTATCTGCGCAGTGTTTCCCTTCTTCTGTCCATTGCTAAATAATGATATGTTTGAGCTTGGTGTATGTGCAAAAATCCTTCAAGAATTGCAGATCATCAATGACTACACTTGGAAAGACTAAAAATGGGGTTGGAGGATTCTCACAAGTCTGAAGCATATCACATAAACTCATGACCAAGGGAGGCCTCTGGAACCTGTAATTTATCAATCAGTAGCACTCCTGCATACATACAAATACATGAATGAAACTGATGCATGGTCCAAAATAATATAATAATAACCAAGAAGTGGACAGTGCTTAAAATTACAAGCCAATGTGTCAACAACTAAAATAATATGAGCGGCAATCACCCACAAAAGTGACATATGATATAAACAAACCTAAAAAAAGTTGTAATCAGAATAAATACTTATCAGATATCTTTGCAAAAAATATGTTTAAAAAATAACAACAAAATCGAGTGCAGACCACCTTATTCAACCAAAAATACTAGTGATATATATACACATGTATATTATGGTTACACTCATATTTCCCTGAGCCTTATCAACCCTGGGTCTGGATGAGAGAAGCTCCTTTGGAGAGGGAATGGATCACACTATGATAAAGTAATCTTCTTGAGCATAAACTATGGAGGGAGATAAAACCAGGAACCCCAAATGGCACAGTATTACATAAAATGTTATTATTATACAAATAAAAACTGCTTTCTTTAAACAGTGGTGGGCATACCAAAAAATTACTCCACTCATATATTGGCCAAGTCACAAGCTTTCATATATAAATCTATGAGGAAGCATTTTAACTTGGGGAACGTGCACCTACCTTAAATGCACATAGTGAACAAACATGCTGTATATTAAATCTATCCCTTTCTTTATCACTTTCACAAGTAAAACGAATACAATTTGAAACATAACTTAAAATTTACTGACCAGCCATTAAATTATAACCACTGACAGGTAAAGTGAATATCAGCGATTATATTGTTACAATGGCACCTGTCAATGGGTGGGGATATATTAGGCAGCAAGTGAACAGTCAGTTCTTGAATTTCATGTGTTGGAAACAAGAAAAATTGGCAAGCGAAAAGATATGAGTGACTTTGACAAGGGCCAAATGGTGATGGCTAGATGACTGGGTCAGAGTATCTCCAAAACGGCAAGTCATGTGGGGGTGTTCTCAGTATGCAGTGGTTAGTACCTACTAAAAATGGTGCATGGAAGGACAACCAGTGAACAGGTATCAGAGTCCTAGGTACCCAAGACTCATGGGGAGTGAAGGCTAGCACATCTGGCCCGTTCACACAGAAGAGCTACTGTAGTTCAAATTGCTGAAAAAAACTAATCTTTGTCATGTGTCAGCACACAGTGCATTGCAGCTTGCTGCATAGCCGCAGACTGGTCACAGTGTCCCCCAATCACCCTGGCAAATGCCTTGCCAGACTCTTGTCCTGGGGGGCCCAGGAGCTGCCTGGGTGACCACCTCAGGGCCACCTGAGGCTGGAAGAGGCGGCACTCGGCAGGCGGCGAGGGTGCACTGATTCTCCTGTTCAGCTCCCACCCGGGCACCGCAGTGATGGCGGAGCCGGACTATGACGTCACTCCGGCAGTGGCATCACTACGCGGCGCGCGAGGGAGCTGAACAGGAGGATCAGTACTCCCTTGTCAACTGCAGTGACCGGCCGGCCGCCCAGCAGCCCCACTGGACCCCAGGGAAAGTGAGAATCCACCCCAGCACTCCCAAAGGTAGGGAGGCTGGGGGGATTGAATTTTTTTAAAAATAACAAAAATGTTAGTGTGTTTGTGTGTGTGTGTTTTTTAGTGAGTGTGTGTCTGTTAGTGTGTGTCTGTTAGGGAGTGTGTTACTATGTGTGTGTCTGTTAGTGTGTGTGTGTGTCTTTTAGGGAGTGTGTTACTGTGTGTGTCTGTTGGTGTGTGTGTGTGTGTGTGTGTGTCTGTTAGTAAATGTGTTAGTATGTGTGTGTCTGTTAGTGAGTGTATGTCTGTTAGAGAGTGTGTTAGTGTGTGTGTCTGTTAGTGATTGTGTTAGTGAGTGTGTGTCTGTTAGAGAGTGTGTTAGTGTGTGTATGTTAGTGTGTATGCATGTCTGTTAGTGAGTGTGTATGCGTGTCTGTTAGTGAGAGTATGTGTGTGTCTGTTAGTGACTGTGTGTGTCTGTTAGTGAGAGTGTGTGTGTCTGTTAGTGAGTGTGTTACTATGTGTGTGTTTGTTAGTGTGTGTGTGTCTGTTAGTGTGTATGCATGTCTGTTAGTGAGAGTGTATGCATGTCTGTTAGTGAGTGTGTGTCTGTTAGTGACTGTGTGTGTCTGTATGTGTCTATTAGTGAGCGTGTGTGTATCTGTTAGTGAGTGTGTTACTGTGTGTGTGTTTGTTTGTTAGTGTGTGTGTGTGTGTCTGTTAGTGAGTGTGTTAGTTAGTGTGTGTGTTATTGTGTGTGTTAGTGAGTGTGTATGCATGTCTGTTAGTGAGAGTGTATGCATGCCTGTTAGTGAGTGTGTGTCTGTTAGTGACTGTATGTGTCTGTTAGTGAGTGTGTGTGTCTGTTAATGAGTGTGTATGTTGTCTGTCAGTGAGTGTGTATGTTTGTTAGCTAGTGTATGTGTGTCTGTCAGTGAATGTGTGTGTCTGACACTGAGTGTATATGTATATGTCAGAAAGTGTGTATGTGTATTTAGAAGGTTGGGTGTGGGGGGGTGGGGATTGGGTGTGGGGGGTGCCTGAGATTTGTCATGCCTGGGTCAGCACAAAACCAGGATACACCACTGAAAGATATTCTGGAGCTGCATATGTGGGTAAGCATTAGTTCTGGCTCTAATGAAATGCCAAGTGTAGCCATCACTAATAGAGAAGGTTCCGTTGATCTCAGAAGGAACTTGCTGCCACCAGGTCTGCTGCCAAGTTTAGATGACAGTTATAATCTGTGTTTAATCCAAATCTCTGCAGGGGCTTTAACCCCTTAAGGACCGAGGACGGTTCAGGACCGTCATCGGCATTTTTGCCTTGCCGACCGATGACGGTCCTGAACCGTCCTAACGGTCTGGGGGTACTTACCTGATCGCCGTCGTTCCCCCGGCGGCGATCAGCGTGGCTCCGGTTGTGGGGAGACTGCCTGCAGCCCAGACAGTCTCCCACGGCAGATTAGGACCCCTGTGGCCATGTGATCGCTTAACACAGCGATCACATGGTCACAATAGGTGTCCATGTGTCTGCCTGCAGGGGGACTGTCTGTGCTGACAGGCAGTCTCCCTGCTAGTGTAAAATCATAAAATAAAATAAAGTTAATGGTAATAAAAATAATAATAATAATTATATATGTGTATATATGATATATAGACATATATTATATCTATATAATATATGTCTATATATCATATATATATAATGTCATACTAAGTGTATTTTTATATTAATATGTACTTATATTAATATAAAATACACTTATAATTAAATTACACACGTATATATATAATATATATAATAACTATATATATTGTATATATATATTATTATAAAATATAAATAATAAGTAATTTAAATTAAATAAAATTTTTTTTAAAATAATAATAAAAAATTTAAAAAAAATTATATAGTCTATATGAAATTTTATTCTAACTGTATTTTAAAATTAATATATATATATTTATATCAAAATACACTTAGAATGAATTTGTATATATATCTATGTATATAAAAATAAATAAAAATAATAAGAAATATACATACGTCCATATACAAAATTACATAAATAATTATATAAATATACACGTAGACTTCAAATATATAAATATGCATATATATTTAAATTCTACGTGCGTATTTATGTAATATTTTTACATAATTCAGTAATTTTATTGATTGCAATTTGAGGGACCTGCCTGCCAACCCAGGCCGAAATTCCAGAGAATTTAATTTGCTAGCACTGTATTTTACCCTGTAACGTTCTACGACACCCTAAAACCTGTACATGGGGGGTACTGTTTTACTCGGGAGACTTCGCTGAACACAAATATTAGTGATTCACAACAGTAAAACATATCACAGCGATGATATTGTCAGTGAAAGTTACTTTTTTTGCATTTTTCACACACAAACAGCACTTTTACTGATGATATAATTGTTGTGATACGTTTTCCAGTTTTTAAACACTAATATTTGTGTTCAGCGATGTCTCCCGAGTAAAACAGTACCCCCCATGTACAGGTTTTATAGCATTTTTGAAAGTTACAAGGTCAAATATATGGGTCAAATATTTTACATTGAAAATGGCCAGGTTGGTCACGTTGCCTTTGAGAGCGTATGGTAGCCCAGGAATGAGAATTACCCCCATGATGGCATACCATTTGCAAAAGAAGACAACCCAAGGTATTGCAAATGGGGTATGTCCAGTCTTTTTTAGTAACCACTTGGTCACAAACACTGGCCAAAATTAGCGTTCAATTTAGTTTTTTTACTTTTTCACACACAAACAAATATGAATGCTTACTTTGGCCAGTGTTTTCGACTAAGTGGCTACTAAAAAAGACTGGACATACCCCATATTGAATACCCTGGGTTGTCTACTTTAAAAAAAATATGTACATGTGGGGTGTTATTCAGAGATTTATGACAGATAATAGTGTTACAATGTCACTATTGATAAATTAAAAAAATGTATGTTTTGAAACCGCAATATCCTACTTGTACCTATAGCCCTATAACATGCAAAAAAAAGCAAAAAAGCACGTAAACACTAGGTATTTTTAAACTCAGGACAAAATTTTGAATCTATTTAGCAGTTTTTTTCATTCGCTTTTGTAGATGAGTAAAAGATTTTTCAAGTAAAAGTCAAAAAACATGTATTTTTTTCAATTTGTCATCATATTTTTTTATTTTTTTTAAATTAAAATACATGAGATTATATAAATAATGGTATGTAAAGAAAGCCCCCTTTGTCCTGAAAAAAACAATATATAATTTGTATGGGAACAGTAAATGAGAAAGCGGAAAATTACAGCCAAACACAAACACCACAAAAGTGTAAAAATATTCCTGGTCGCAAATGTACAACATCGCAAAAACAGTCCAGTCCTTAAGGGGTTAAGTGTATCTATTAGTACGAACATGAAACAGACAGTGCAGAGGAATTGATTTCCTGCTGAGAACCCAAGCCTTAGAATGACAGATACACCATTCTACTCAAGCATGAAAGCCGCCTACTTACAGTAAAAGTGTAGGAGGTTTGTATTGCAGGCCTCCCTGTACTGGGAACCAAGAGGTCAATCTACCCCTACATCCCAAACAAACAGTACAATGTGTGCTGCAGGTGAGGTGTCTACTTAAACTGTTGAGCAGACTAGATGAGCCACGCAGAGCCCACCCAGCCAGCCCCCAACCCATGCTACAGCTGGGGCAGGATTCTAATTAGGAGCAGAGATCAGAGGGCATGACATAGGGTACACTCACCAAATATTCTGTGGATTCAATTGCCCCATAAATCACTGCAAACCGCCTCATTGGAGTAAGGAGGACTACTGAAGAAGGGTAATATTGCATTTTGTGTAAGCTTAATGTTTCCAATAAGAACAAATCATGCTGTGCAACATAGTACGTAGTGCTGATGTTGCTTTTTTTTTTAATAAGATTACACGCTAGTTCAAGTTTCTTGAAATTCTAGATGTCTGTGAGACCCTAACATCTTCTCTGCAGAAATGGGGATTTGTTATGCCATTTAAAATTAGGTATAGGGTGATTATTTATTACTGGGGGTTCACACTTCTGAGGCTCCTGAGGCCCCTGATTATCCATAATCACCCTAGTGTAACAGCAAATGAACAAGTAGTTGTGTTTTTGGCAGCCCAGACCGTAGTCGTTGGTTTTAAATTATTGCTAAATAAAATGTACTTATAATGAATCTGTCTCCTATGTTTTGTCAGGTTTCTTTTTCTTCTTCTTTTTAAGCCAGATCTTGTGAGATGGCTGCTTTCGATGTACATGTGTTTATTATTTTTCAGTGCACGTGTGTTTATTTTGAATTGTCAGCTATAATTGCACACAAAGATGAGAAAAGGGGACCTTTCTGAGCTATGCTCAGTTTTTTTTAATACCTATTCATTAGACAAAATAGTCCGTACTTATTCTCAAGTATAATGGTAGAATGCCACAAAATTAAGAATAAAAAAAGATGTAGTTAGGTTCTTAAATATTGACACTTGTACAACAAAGGTACACTGACAGAGCCCTGTAACACCACTAGTCCTGAGGCGAGGCTGTGTCCGCACATATGCAATACACATTTTTACTGTCCAGATGGATTCTGGAGACGTTATACAAGCCTATCAGCAGGGCCAACATTACATGAGCGAGATAATATTGTTGGACACCCACACAAACACAGACAAGATTAGCAACAAATACATCCAATCTCATGTACCCGCTTATACACATTCAATTAGAATTATACACTTGCAGAATTACCCACGTATAAAAGAGGTGTACTATGAATCATTCCATCCGGGCATTCACAGGGTTAAAAAAAAGAGGGTAAAAAGAGAGAATGGAGGTCCTTGTATCTTCCGCCATTAACATTGTTCGGACAGATTTTATGATGGTCTGCTCAATTATTCCTGTTTATAATAAACACAATGTATGTATATATTTATGCACACTGTATATAATTATTCTGTACTAATCCAAAAAGCCCTTAAGTGGAAATACTCTTATTTGTAAAAGGAAACGGTAAGAATGGTAGAGTCTGAAACCAAAACACAACTAGTGAGGGGATTATGCCAGGAAGCTGGTCTGACCATTGGCTGGTAGTCTGTGCCCAGAGATGAGGATGTACAGGCAGAGGATATGCTGTAATTAGCAGTAGTCTAATTATGCTTTGTCGCCTTTGGCTAATGATAGCTGCCATCATACAAACAATTCACCAGAGAAACAAGACTGTGTATCGACATGTGTACGTCTGTTATTCTTGTAACCTGAAGTGAGGATAGGAATTTCGGATGAACCCATACAGTGCCAAATATAAACAGATTGTAACGTTTTTACAAGCAGGGTTCTCCTCCCCTATTGTTCCAGAGAAAAAATGTTTGAGTAAACACATTAAAATGGCTTGCTATGTCCTTACTAGCCAAACTTGCCAGCTTTGGCTTATTATAGAATAAACAGCCAGAATGGTGGACAAACAAGCAAAGTTTTACTTTAGCTTTAGCTCAACATAAAATATCTGTCTTTTTTACACACAAAAAATGCAAACCTAAGCCTGGATTCCAAATTGAGATTTTTTATATTAGTAAACACAAGCATATATTGATTTACATTGAGAGAACTAAAATATCTTCCAAAATTCATAAAGTATCTTTCTCTGTATTGTGGAATAGTTTTGGTGCATCTATTGTCACAATTAAACTACAGATCACCAATTATCTGGAATTGTTTGTCCAGTCATTGTACAGAGCTGCATATGTTGGAGTTAAAGGGACACTATAGGCACCCAGAACACTTCATCTCATTGAAGTGGTCTGGATGCAGTGTCCCTGTTCTCTGAACCCTGCAATGTAAAATAGTATAGTTTTTGGGAAACTTCAATGTTTACATTACAGAGTAAAGGCTGCCTCTAGCGGCTATCTACCAGATAGCCACTAGAGGCACTTCCTGGAGTTTCAAGGAGTTTGACTCTTAAAATGACGCTGGGCGTCCTCATGCTTTGCATGATGACATCCAGCATCACCTCTAAATTCCCAGAGAAAAGCTTCAATGGGGAAGGCCCATGATGGTTGTCACGGGCCCGGCGGTCCTTGGGGGCCCGGACTGCTCTGGCAGTCCTGGGCCCCACTTTCCCTCTCTGCACACATAGATAGAGAATATTGCTATCTATGTGTGCAGCCGCGGGCTGTCTGTTACCACAGAGGGGGCCCAGCACACAGCTTCAACTCTCTTCTAATAACTCTCACGAGACCTGGTTACCATGGCAACGCTCCGCCAGTCTCGCGAGAGTTATTGGAAGAGAGGAGAAGAGAAGAGTAGAAGCAGTGTGCTGGGCCCCCTCTGCAGTAACAGGGAGCCGGGGGGCCCCCCATGCCACCGGACCACCAGGGATCATGGAATCTCCCCCTTCCCTGGACACAGGTAAGGAGGGAGGGGGAGAAACATTTAATTTAATGTAATATAAAATTTAAGAATTCATGGGAAAATGCCCATCTCCCCCCCCTAGTTTGCACATTTACACACACACACACTACATATACTAACACAACACACACTGCATACACTAATACAACACACACTCTGCATACACTAACACAACACACACACTGCATACACTAACACAACACACACTGCATACACTAACACACACACACACACTCTGCATACACTAACACAACACACACTCTGCATACACTAACACAACACACGCTGCATACACTAACACAACACACACTGCATACACTAATACAACACACACTCTGTATACACTAACACAACACACACACTGCATACACTAACACAACACACACTCTGCATACACTAACACAACACACACTCTGCATACACTAACACAACACACACTCTGCATACAATAAAACAACACACACACTGCAAACACTAACAAAACACACACTCTACATACACTAATACAACACACACACTGCATACACTAACACAACACACACTCTGCATACACCAATACAACACACACGCTGCATACACTAACACAACACACACTGCATACACTAATACAACACACACCACATACACTAACACAACACACACTCTGCATACACTAATACAACACACACTCTGCATACACTAATACAACACACACACTGCATACACTAATACAACACACACTCCACACTCTGCATAACTAACACAACACACACTGCATACACTAATACAACAAACACTCTGCATACACTAATACAACACACACACTAGAAACACTAATACAACACACACACTGCATACACTAACACAACACACACTCTGCATACACTAATACAACACACACTGCATACACTAATACACACACTGCATACACTAATACAACACACACACTGCATACACTAATACAACACACACTCTGCATACACTAACACAACACACAATCTGCATACACTAATACAACACACACTCCACAATCTGCATACACTAACACAACACACACTGCATACACTAATACAACACACACTCTGCATTCACTAATACAACACACACACTAGATACACTAATACAACACACACACTGCATACACTAACACAACACACACTCTGCATACACTAATACAACACACTCTGCATACACTAACACAACACACACTCTGCATACACTAATACAATACACACACTGCATACACTAATACAACATACACTCTGCATACACTACACACTAACACACTCACTGCATTCACTACACTAACACACACACTGCATCCCCTACACACTAACACACTCTCTGCATTCACTACTAGTGATGTCCCGAACGGTTCGCCGCGGACTCCAGTCAGCTGACACATTCCAGCCAATCAGCAGCAGACCCTCCCTCCCAGACCCTCCCACCTCCTGGACAGCTCACTAAGAATGCAGCTTTAAAATGGATGCTGTCCAGGAGGTGGGAGGATCTGGGAGGGAGGGTCTGCTGCTGATTGGCTGGAATGTGTCTGCTGACTGGAGTCCGCGGCGAACCGTTCGTGGCGAACCGTTCGCAAACCGTTCGGCGAACCGTTCAGGACATCACTATTCACTACACATTACACTAACACACACTCTGCATCCGCTACACACTAACACACTCTCTGAATTCACTACACATTTACACACTCTGCATCCACTACACATTAACACACACTCTGCATTCACTAAACTAACACACACACTACATTCATTACACTGACACACTCTGCATTCACTACACACTTACACACACTCTGCATTCATTACACACTAACACACACTCTGCATTCATTAAACTATGCACACACTCTGGATTCACTATACTGACACACACTGCATTCACTACACTAACATACACTCTGCATTAACTGTACACACATCATCCACTACACAAATATCCTGTATTCACAGTACACACACTACATCCACCACAAATTGAAACACTCTGCATTCACTATACACAGACACTGCGTCTAATACACACACTACATCCACTACAGACACTGCATCCACTAAACACATTTCATCTAGTACACACAAACACTACATCCACTACACAAACACACACTACATCACTGTACACACACTACATCCTCTTCTCAAACACACTCTGCGTTCACTATACAGGGAGTGCAGAATTATTAGGCAAGTTGTATTTTTGAGGATTAATTTTATTATTGAACAACAACCATGTTCTCAATGAACCCAAAAAACTCATTAATATCAAAGCTGAATATTTTTGGAAGTAGTTTTTAGTTTGTTTTTAGTTATAGCTATGTTAGGGGGATATCTGTGTGTGCAGGTGACTATTACTGTGCATAATTATTAGGCAACTTAACAAAAAACAAATATATACCCATTTCAATTATTTATTATTGCCAGTGAAACCAATATAACATCTCAACATTCACAAATATACATTTCTGACATTCAAAAACAAAACAAAAACAAATCAGTGACCAATATAGCCACCTTTCTTTGCAAGGACACTCAAAAGCCTGCCATCCATGGATTCTGTCAGTGTTTTGATCTGTTCACCATCAACATTGCGTGCAGCAGCAACCACAGCCTCCCAGACACTGTTCAGAGAGGTGTACTGTTTTCCCTCCTTGTAAATCTCACATTTGATGATGGACCACAGGTTCTCAATGGGGTTCAGATCAGGTGAACAAGGAGCCCATGTCATTAGATTTTCTTCTTTTATACCCTTTCTTGCCAGCCACGCTGTGGAGTACTTGGACGCGTGTGATGGAGCATTGTCCTGCATGAAAATCATGTTTTCTTGAAGGATGCAGACTTCTTCCTGTACCACTGCTTGAAGAAGGTGTCTTCCAGGAACTGGCAGTAGGACTGGGAGTTGAGCTTGACTCCATCCTCAACCCGAAAAGGCCCCACAAGCTCATCTTTGATGATACCAGCCCAAACCAGTACTCCACCTCCACCTTGCTGGCGTCTGAGTCGGACTGGAGCTCTCTGCCCTTTACCAATCCAGCCACGGGCCCATCCATCTGGCCCATCAAGACTCACTCTCATTTCATCAGTCCATAAAACCTTAGAAAAATCAGTCTTGAGATATTTCTTGGCCCAGTCTTGACGTTTCAGCTTGTGTGTCTTGTTCAGTGGTGGTCGTCTTTCAGCCTTTCTTACCTTGGCCATGTCTCTGAGTATTGCACACCTTGTGCTTTTGGGCACTCCAGTGATGTTGCAGCTCTGAAATATGGCCAAACTGGTGGCAAGTGGCATCGTGGCAGCTGCACG
Source organism: Pelobates cultripes (assembly GCA_933207985.1). NCBI lineage: Eukaryota > Metazoa > Chordata > Amphibia > Anura > Pelobatidae > Pelobates > Pelobates cultripes. Next base: position 130,464,136 of record OW240914.1, on the reverse strand, counting down.
CTTGACTTTTCTCAGTTCATGGGCAGTTATTTTGCGCCTTGGTTTTTCCACACGCTTCTTGCGACCCTGTTGACTATTTTGAATGAAACGCTTGATTGTTAGATGATCACGCTTCAGAAGCTTTGCAATTTTAAGAGTGCTGCATCCCTCTGCAAGATATCTCACTATTTTTGACTTTTCTGAGCCTGTCAAGTCCTTCTTTTGACCCATTTTGCCAAAGGAAAGGAAGTTGCCTAATAATTATGCACACCTGATATAGGGTGTTGATGTCATTAGACCACACCCCTTCTCATTACAGAGATGCACATCACCTAATATGCTTAATTGGTAGTAGGCTTTCGAGCCTATACAGCTTGGAGTAAGACAACATGCATAAAGAGGATGATGTGGTCAAAATACTAATTTGCCTAATAATTCTGCACTCCCTGTACACACTGCATCCGCTACGCAAACACACACTCTGCATTCACTACACAAACAGTATCTAATACACACAAACACTACATCCATTACACACATTCTAATTCACTTCCACTATACACACTACATTCAGTCCTGCATCATTGTCAGCGGACTAGGTATGGCGTGGGCTGGCCCGGGAGGGTCCCCAGACCTTGTGCTTTGTCAGGGGCCCCAAAATTTGTGATGGCGGCCCTGGGAAGACCTAATGTGTTTATGCACATTAGGTCCTTCCATTGGCTGATGTTGGTGTAGGAGGAGCACCACCTTCCCTCGGCACTGGAATTGGGTGAGTGTAAGGTTTTTTTATTTGCCACTGGGGGTAGAGGGCACTATAGTGTTAGAAATACCGTTTTGTATTCCTAATACTATAGTTTTCCTTTAATGAATTCATATATGAAAATTAAAACAAAATAAAACATAAATCATTTGAAAGCCAAACTACAAATATAAATATCTTAAATTAGCTGACTTAACTGTCAAGCTTATCTGAGACCTAATGTAGCTTGACTCTAGTTACTGTCATGGTGAAGCAGCTGATTGCCTTGGTTGAAGGGTTATTCTAGGCACTGTAACTGCTTCATCTAAACCCAAGGGCAGAGTACAGAATATTTGATAGAGTCCTAACCTCAACATCTGAGGGGTGATTATTTCAGATGACTTAAAGGTAGGTAGACAATGTAATAGAGCAGCAGGAAATGCTTGGTTGTCTAGGGAGAGGTATTAGCAGTAGAAATCTGCGATTTCCAGCTGGATGGCTGCTCACTTCCTTAAACTTAACCTGTTCAAAACAGAACTTCTGGTCTTTCCTCCCTCAAGTGTTATTACTCCCGTGTCTGTCTCCCTCCAAGTCAATGGCGTTACCATCCCCTCTACCTCACAGGCTCGCTGCCTGGGTGTTCTTTTTGACTCCAACCTCTTCTTCACCACTCATGTCCAATCAATCGCCAAATCCTGCTGCTTCCATCTCAAAAACATAGCGCGCATCCGGTCCATGCCATTGTTCTTTCTCGCCTTGACTACTGCAATCCCCTTCTCAGTGGTCTTACGTGTTCCCAGATTGAACAGCTGCAATCTGTAAGGAATGCGGCAGCGAGGCTCATTTTCCTGTCCACGCGCACCTCCCATGGCTCCCCGCTTTGTCAGTCCCTGCATTGGCTTCCAGTTAGATATAGGGCTCAATTTAAATTTCTGGTGCCTGCTTACAAGTCCATACATAATGCTGCTCCAACCTACATATCCTCCCTAATACACAAGTATGTCCCGTTGAGATCCCTGCTCTCTGCCAAAGACCTACATTTATCCTCTGTGCGTACTCCCACCTCTGATGCTCGCCTCCAAGATTTCTCCAGGGCTGCACCTCTTCTGTGGAAGTTCCTTCCCTTCTACGTAAGACTTTCAACCAGTCTCCACTCATTCAAGAAATCATTGAAAACTCAATTCTTCAAGAAAGCATATCAATTAAACTGTTAGCAAGTTTTTATCCCCCAACCACCATGACTACTCTCCTGCAACTGTCAAAAATTACTTACTAAGCCCTCAGTGAATACTTTTCTAACAACCTACCTTGTACCCCTACGTTTACCCTTTGTTTCACTATACCCCACTCTCTCTAGAATGTAAGCTCATTGAGCAGGGTCCTCCACTCCCTCTGTTCCTGTAGGTCCAGTTGTCTGGTTGCAATTACATGCCTGTTTGTCCACCCATTGTACACCCATATTATTATAATACAATAATAATAATAATAATAAAGAGGGAAGTGCTCATGCCATTGTACAGAACACTAATGAGACCTCACTTGGAGTATTGTAGGCAGTACTGGAGACCTAATCTCCAGAAGGATATTGATACTTTGGAGAGAGTTCAGAGAAGGGCTACTAAACTGGTTCATGGATTGCAGGATAAAACTTCCCAGGAAAGGTTAAAGGATCTTAACATGTATAGCTTGGAGGAAAGACGAGACAGAGGGGATATGATAGAAACATTTAAATACATAAAGGGAATCAACACAGTAAAGGAGGAGACCATATTTAAAAGAAGAAAAACTGCCATAGCAAGAGGACATAGTCATAGGGGGAAAAGGTTTAAAAATAATATCATGAAGTATTACTTTACTGAGAGGAAAGTGGACACATGCAATAGCCTTCCAGCTGAAGTGGTAGAGGTTAACACAGTGAAGGAGTTTAAGCATGCGTGGGATAGGCATAAGGCCAGGGATTAATGAAAGTATTTAGAAAATTGGGCAGACTAGATGGGCCGAATGGTTCTTATCTGCCGTCACATTCTATGTTTCTATTCTATCTTATTGAAGTTGTTATGGTGTATGGAGTCCCCTGGCACTGTCCTTCCATTTTGCATTAAACTGCTTTTAAAGTTTTAATGCTAAACTAGAGTCTCTAGCCCATCCCCTCTGTGCTGCTTGGGCTAAGGAGGAAGAATTAGCCTGAGCAGTAATGGGCCATGGTGAGTGTCTGAGAGTGTCAGCTGACTGCTTTCAGCCTACTACAGCTCCCATCAATGGTATAAATAGGTACGCTATGGAAGTGTGTAATTCCTACCCTTGCCATATCTGCAGTAGTAGTAGTGTTGGGCTTTGATTCTGTTATTTTCACCTACTGAAAGCCTGTAGCATGTCTATTAGAGCTTTGCAATGTCTGGAGACAGCATTAAGGAAGCTATTTTCAAACTTTGGCGTGAGAATATACCAGAGGACGAAACCTAACATATCTGCACCATATACCTCACTACCTGGGAAGCTGGATAAGGTGTCCATGTGACTTTAACCATGGCACAAGTTGCCCACCAATAGTGATGGCTGACTTACAGGAGCCAAGAGATACCCATATCACATTCCCTCTTACAGCATTAAAGGACCACTCTAGGCACCCAGACCACTTCAGCTTAATGAAGTGGTCTGGGTGCCAGGTCCCTCTAGGATTAACCCTTTTTTTTATAAACATAGCAGTTTCAGAGAAACTGCTATGTTTATATTAGGGTTAATGCAGCCTCTAAAGCCTCTAGTGGCTGTCTCATTGACAGTCGCTAGAGGCGTTTATGCTTCTCACTGTGAAAATCACAGTGAGAACACGCAAGCGTCCATAGGAAAGCATTATGAATGCTTTCCTATGAGACAGGCTGAATGCGCGCGCAGCTACTGCCGCGCATGCGCATTCAGCCGAAGAGGAGGAGAGGAGGCGGAGAGGAGGAGGAGAGCTGGTGGAGGAGAGGGTGGGGGCACCCTCAGGGCACTATAGTGCCAGGAAAACGAGTATGTTTTCCTGGCACTATAGTGGTCCTTTAAGCATGAGCTGATATATGTCCTGATTTACATGTATGTTTGCGTGTATATTGTAATGTTGACAGTTGGAAAGTTTCTACCAAGCACCCACCTCCTACAGTGTGTTGACTTAGAGTATTATCATCTTCCATCAGATGTTATCAGATCATTTGTTCTCATCCATAGAACATCCATAACAGTCTCTGGAAGTAATATTTCTGATACTAATGATAGAAGATTAATGCTCTGACTAATAACTAATCTATTCCGAGTGACAACCCTAGATGCACATCAAATCTGAATGGCTATGGTAGTTTGTCCTCTGTAACAGATCTCCTATACTCTGACTGAGTATACCCGCTGTAGTTCTCCCAAATCCCAAGTGAAGCAGTGATTAACGCTCTGAGCTACCCAAACATCAGCCTAGACTTGATGATGGGTACAAGAAGACTGAGTTTATTATGGCCAGATGACCCAATTATATACACAGCCATGATACAGTAAGACACGCCCAGAACATTCACACAACACGCCCATGAATTTCTGAGTCAGAATGACTAAGCATAAAAACATAACATACATAAAATATAAAAAATACATATGGCATATAGGAACCCCCACAAATATTATATCCCCGGATAGCCTGGATCTAAGCGCCAAAGTTGTCCAAATAGTCCTTGGTCACTTTTGGGAGTTCCATAAAAAAAACCTGTTGAATGATTCCCCTGGCTCCTAGGTAGCGTTTGTTCGTCTTGTTCGTGCGAAAAAATCTACCGAACAGCTCTCTCCTGGCAGGCGCTCGCATTATTTTACCAGTGTGCGCGAGTTTGAGTGTCCATCTGCCTTTGTTTGTGCAACAAGATGGGCACCATTTTCTCCAGCATGAGCGTTTGGTTATATACGAATAGCGACCACACAGAGAGAGCACTTAAGTCTGTGGTTTCTTTATAGTTAATGAGCCAGGGGGTGGTGGGTGTTTGGTAGATTTATCTACTAAACGCAGGGAAAGTGTTTCTGTTCGGGAAACTAAAACAATGAACCAGGATGGAAATATCTTGAGAACAAGGGAAAAAAAGTAAGTTTGGCAGTAGGTATATGGCCCATAGTCGGCGGGCAGGAGGCTAGCTTCCACACTCCTCTAGGAGTTCGTGGCAAACGTCTAGAGTAAGGAGCGTTTGTCACATCCTCCCTCACATAATGGCAAAGAAATATGAGGCAAACTGTCGCCCCTCACCTTCCCAATCCCATGTTGTTTTATAATTACTATTACAATCATAGGCATGCGCATGGGGTGTGCCGGGTGTGCCTGGGCACACCCTAATCCCCGCGCGCCGCGCATGGATCGAGGCCGGCAGGGAAGATCAAAATATCTCCCCTGCCGGCTCAAGCACAACAGATTAGCCCAAAGAGAGGCTCTGAAGAGCTCCGTTCCGTTTTTTTACAGAGCAAACGGCCTCCAGGCTGCATGCAGGGCAGCCCTCTCGCGATCTCCGATATTTTCAGAGCGTTGCCGTGGTAACCCTCAGCAATGCTCTGAAACCCCATGTTACGGCTCCCCTGGTAGGAGAGGGGTTACAGCCATATTGGACGTTCCCTTCCCGAATACAGCGGTAGCCACTGAGCGCTTCAACTGCCGAACAGCAATCACACGAACCAGTTAGTCTCCCAAACAGCCGAACAGCAATCACACGAACCAGTTAGTCTCCTAAACAGCCGAACAAGCGTAATCCATACGAATAATCAGCAGGTCAGGGTCAGCAGGCATCTGGTTTGTTGAGGGCTACCTGCCCGGTATTTATGCAGGTCTCCCACCTGGTGGACACTCCCCTAGCGGACCAGATGGGAGACTGTGACAAGGACATTACATTGACCAGAGTGTTACACATGTAGCCATGCCCCTTCAATTACCCAAGACCCTCTGCTCTGCCCGGGAGATAATTGTCAAGTAATTCAATTAACTCCCTGGACAAAGACCAGACGCCATTTTAGGTGACAATGACAAAAATGCATAAAAATATACAACTTTACAATAAATGGACATAATACAGGCATTCAACGTGTCCCCAGATAGCTGGGATCTGAGCGCACAAAAGTACCGAATGGCGCTCAGATCCTATGCACACAGTCCAATCGCCATGGAGTCAAAGTGTTCACAAAGTCTGTTCTCATACGAATGGGCTCCATGGGATGGCTATGTGGGGTATGGCTTATTCGTGGACAAAGTACTGAATACAGGGACGTTTGTTAGTTTTCTACCGAAGGAGAAGGGAGATCGGCAGCTTCAGCGGTGTTCGTGCCAAAAAGTGTCCATTTTGAGTTCCATGAGTTTGTTGTACACCGCTGAGCGTTTGTGGATTTAAAATGGCAGCGACCTCCTGTTCAGAATACGAATGGCGGCCACCCAGCTACAGGCATCAATTAAGATGTGTCTGCGGTTAACCTCAACGTTCTAATGGGGCCAAGAGGTTAACCAGCAGCACACTTCTCTACTGTGTGGCCGGCCGTTCGGGAGTTTTGTTCGGTAGTTTCCAGGAAGCATATAGAGTTCCACATGAATGGGGAAAGACACGAATCAAATAAAATAACACGAATTCAAGCAAACAAAGTAATAGTAGTTCCATGTAAGTCCAAGACAGAGGGATCTGTCACATCCCAGCTCTCGCGAGAGGAAGGCATGGTCTGCGGAGGTACAGACCACATCACTAGCCCACTGGATCACCAGGGATGATCAGCAGCGTGCTCCCTCTCCCCCCTGCAAAGTAAGGTAATAAGGGGAAAGAGGAGTAAATGTGTAGGTTTCTTTTTTAAATTTAAATAATGAAACAATCAAAATTAATTATATAATTATATGACATAAACTATATTATATTACATAAACTATACCCCACCACTTACTCACTACACCCTATGTACACACTGCACCTACACACTACACACACTATACACCTTATATACACCCCCTGCACCTACACACTATGCCCCCTATACATACACACTACACCCTATATACACCCTGCACCTACACACACTATACACCTTATATACACCCCCTGCACCTACACACACTATACACCTTATATACACCCCCGGCACCTACACACTATACCCCTATACATAACACTACACCCCCTGCACCTATACACTATACCCACTATACATAACACTACACCCCCTGCACCTACACCCCCTGCACCTACACCCCCTGCACCTACACACTATACACCCTATACATAACACTACACCCCCTGCACCTACACACTATACCCACTATACATAACACTACACCCCCTGCACCTACACCCCCTGCACCTACACACTGTACGCACTATACATAACACTACACCCCTGCACCTACACACTATACCCCTATACATAACACTACACCCCCTGCACCTACACACTATCCCTTCTATACATAACACTACACCCCCTGCACCTACACACTATACCCCCATACATACACACTACACCCCCTGCACCTACACACTATACCCCCTATATACACTCTACACACTCTGCACTCACACACACTCTATACCCACTATACACTGCACTCAATCACTACACACACTCTATACTCCCTATAAACACATGTATTACACTGCAAAAAAACATCCAAACATATATAACACCACAGGGAGCATTCCCACATGTGCAAAACACACTTTAACAATCCTTTTCCACTTGTGTTCTTCAGTACCCACTACTGGGGACACCAGAGACAAGCCACTAGGACTTTTTCTCCATCAGACAGCACTGAATGCTCTGGTGGGGTATCACACTAACATAACAATTGGGAGGGCGGGGGGTGCTTGTCATTGGTGGCTGATAGAATGCGCCACATTTCTGGCCCACCCTTCCTAGTGGGCTGCTCTGCCTGGGCTGACTTTTTGTCCCAGTCCAGCCCTGTTCATCGGCCCACAGGCAGGAGAGGAGCCGGGGAGCTCTAGTTCCGTTGGGTTCCTCACGCGAGGTCACACTAGGACCACCAGGGATCAGGCATGGTAGCACAGACACACACACACTTACAGCACCCTCACACACACAGCAGTGTATGTCTGTGTGTGTGTGTGTATATATATATATATATATATATATATATACATACATATATACGCGCGTGTGTTTGTGCTTTAGGGTGCACACCCTAATGCAATAGGCTGCACATGCCTATGATTACAATGAATGAAGAGGTTCCAATGGCCTCCTATTTTCCAAGGACAACTGTACAATGGTCTCCTCTAGCCACTCACTCAATGTGAGACAATTGAGTGGTTAAATCTAACTCACAACCTGCACCAATGTGTAAAGCTCCAGTGTGACTTCGAATGTAAAATCTCTGCTCTAAGGACTTTTTTTGCATGTTTTCATATAATTATTTTCTAGTTGTGTCAGTTTTGGAGATTCCCAGTGTTTAACAATGCATATTTCAGTGACACACACATGTCCACCTTCTCCATTAGTTTGCACACATTCTAGTTAGATAGGTGAGAGTTAGAGGAAACCAAGTTGATAGGAGTCTGGTTGACAGGAGACTGTAGGAACCCTAGTGAATAGTTATCCCCATAACTGCTGTAAATTGGGGAACAATGGGGCAGTTTGAAAAAAGCTTCCATAAGGCTGACACTTGATTGGTGGTCTTGACGGCTGTAACATGTATAGCATCAGCTGATATCCTACTTGGGTTGAAGAACAGATCAGCAGTATGCTGCCCACTCTACATATAAACCTTACCCCTGTCAGGATTGTGATGGAATGAATGCAAATTCGGCATGTGTGATAAGATGCTTTGGTGGGCCCCTTCACTTTTATTAAGTGTTTTCTATTAATTTTTATTTTATGACTAATTTGGAAATTATTCATGATTCCAGGTCAATTACTGAACTAGCTGGTTCCATCTCAAGGTAATTTCAGGTCATACAAAACAATTTAGGACTAATCTAGACAATTATTAAAGGGCTCTAAATTTTAAGTGTTTTTGCTAAATGTAAAGTTACAGTAGCTGGAGGGCTAATACAATAAGTAAAACCAAGCAAATGGGCTCTGCAAAAGTGCCAACAAGGCATGAGACATATGTCCAGTGCTCCCCCTGTTGGATGACATACTTTAAATGAAGAAATAAAGCACATATGTTTCATTTTATATATTGACATAATCCATTCTACTTCTGGAGAGAAGCTATTTGTTGTTTGCGTTTTTGTTGAATTCAGAGGATAAGAAATATCCCAAATTAAAGGGGCAGTCTACGCACCATAACAACTACAGCATGTTGGGCGAGACATTTTACCAGTAGTACAACGCTACCGTAAACATTACAAGAGTGTATAGTGGTTAATCCGCCCATTTAATTTTTGCAAATTTACCTCTGAATTGCCAAAAATGTTATATCCCTGATTTCTTTTTATAATTTTCAGTGATAATAGTTTCCGATATGTAAAATAATTTTCTCGGTGTTTATATTAAACAAATAGGTATTTACTCATGAAGAGTGACTGGGGTAACATTTTAAAATTGGTTTATTACGTTAAACTCCAAATTGTAGACAACTGAAAACTGGATTAAACATTTGGGCAAAAATCTCCAAGTCATCTATACTCAAAGCTTTGATATTTTACCTAAATCTAGCGTTTCAGTTTTCACTACAATTCATTGTTTAGTAAATAAATCCCTTTTTTAATACATAACCCACATTATACTTCACCTTTGTTTATAGGACATGAAAACGAGAGAAATCTCAATGTATCCTTCCTGGTAAGACATTTGATAAATAAATATCACCCAGTTATAGGAATCTGTATGTTCCATTTGGGCTTGCTATGTCGGCAGATGCAATATTTTCAACCCATTTAAGAATAGTGCTTTCTAAGGTCCAGCTTGACTAAAATACTTTAAGTGCTAGAGGTTGAACAATACAATACTTAACTCTCTGACACTGAGGCGGATGGTGTGTAATGATGTTACTGCACTATCTCTGCTTTTCTAAACCAAGCAAAAATAGTAGCCATTTGCTTTTACTAACATACATTACAGGATGTAACTAATGACACACAGATTGATGTCACAGCATGGGAATAATAAATCACTAAACCATTCCAGACCTGCTATGACTTTTTGGCTCAAATGTGACTTTTTTAACATTGGTGATGGAAACGGTGACCAAAATGCCCCTGCAAATGCATACAAACGGTTAAATTAGAAAATGATCAATTATAGAGCAAAGATTTTCAAAAAGATTTTAGGTATATATTACTAGTAAAAAGATCAATTGAAATATAAAATCAGTGACTTAGTGAGAATCATGAGATTGCTGAAGATTTAAATGTTCTCTTTTTTATAATTATTTCTATGGAAAGTACCAAAAACTGGTAAGCTTAGTAAAGAGAACCGTATAGCTGCGGTGTTACGGTGTTAAACTGTACTTGCAGTTTGTAACATAATTAGGGAGTTATAGCAGAATATTGGGACCTTCAAATTTTAAAGATAAAATACATATATATATTTATTTATTTTTTTAAATTTAAATTATTTTTTTAAATAAATACATGGTTTATCGTTATTTCGTAAGCTTTTTTGTAAGCTATTCACTTGCTGTTCCTGTATGTCACACATGTTTTGTTAGAAATAAATGTTTTTCTTGTTTACCTATTTGCAACACTGATGAATATGTTGGTGCTATAAAAATAAATGAAATAATAATGAATGTATAAGGCAAGTCAATACAATGCAATATGAATACGATGAAACTTTTCTGTAAAGCAATTTAAGCAAACCCAGTAAATATGCAATGAAGTGGTAGGCAATAGAAGTGTACTGTAGATAAGAGGAACGTTATGCAGATTAGGAATAAAAATATATATTGCAAAGAATCAAATTCTTAATGGAGTTTTGATGGTATAAAATTATTGATATGTCCATTATTATTTTTTTATATATCGGCAGAACATATGTGGAAGCAAGGCAAAACTCAAAATGGAATGGAAATGTTCTGTTCTAAAAAAGTGCATAGAACAAAAAGGGGGCAGTTACCATGGAAACCAGTGAAACCTGTAGGCAAATTCCATTCACGATTCTCCTTTTACATTTTTGCCCCATGGTACTCTTCAGGATAATGCACATTTTGAAGTAAAATTAATCATTGTGGGTAGCGGTTCTTAAAGTGAACATTATGGAACTTGAAAAAGTATATATGCAAGCTATAAAATAAATTCCATTTTGATGCATTTTATAGATTGTGCTATAAAATATATGAAACAAAATTGTGAAATAAATAACATTTAAACAAATATTAAGAGAAACTAAATTTAAAAGTCCCACTCTGATGGGGCCTCCTGGCAGTGGTCTTCCAGAAACTCTTTGAATTAGATGCCAGGGCATTTCTTCTTTCTCGCCCAGTGAAAGGGCTTACGTTCCGATCTCAAAGACCCTTCAACAAAATTATGCTTACTGCCCAGCTGGTGTTAGGGGCATCATGGCTTAAAGGAACACTCTAAGCACTAAAAGCACTTTAGCTTGCTGAAGTACTTTATGTGTAAAGTGTGTGTCCATTTCTTTTCTTTTTACAAAAAGTGCAGATTTCAATAACAATTGGCACTTTTATAAATGAATCTTGTTACACCTATTGCTGTCAATCAGACAACCAGTCATGTTACTTCCTTGTTTGGTTAGCTCAGTGGAGATAAACTCAATAGGCTAATTGCTCAGAACACCTCAGACTTCTCATTGAACTGCATTGCGAAGTTTGTGGTTGGATAGCCAAAGAAAGTATGGGCAGGGGAAGAAGAGGAGGGCTTGCAACGACTGCAGGCTGCAGACATTTACAACCCAATGAAAAAATGCATAATTAAATACATGCAATGTATTTGGGCAGTGGAGTGTCCCTTTAAAGATTTCACTCCCACTTTGAGAGAGGCTCTTGTTAAGATAAAGGACACATTTAATGAACAGATTAACTGCTCTTGTCAGAAATGCTTCATTCTTGGTCCTGCTATTTGCCCACATGATTTACTGACTATTACAGTGTAGTGTGGCCTTGCATTTTGCAATGTGGTCATTTATCATGATTTAAATTAAATGATCACCCTTTCCCGTCTTTTTTTTTTTATTCCATTTATCTTTCTTTTAACATTTATGTTTTTTGTTGTTATGATTTATGCCATATTGTGAATATAAATACAGACAATCGTTTGTGTAGTTGCTGAAATTTATATTATTTTCTGCTTGTGTGTGGCTCTCAATATAAAGAATTTTAAGTAGTCCCACTCTGAGCTTTGCCTGGAGTAAGTGGTAGCTGACACCTGTCACATAGTTATAGCCATTATATGTATTTTATAGAAATGCCAAACACGTCCCAAAACAGCCTGCTCACAGCATATTCAGATTCCATTCATCAGAAAATGATTCCCAGTCTGAGATCAGCTACACTACATTCATGGTTTATTATTGGAGAAATAGAATTAAAAGAGCACCTTCAGAGCACACACCTGTGCCATAAGTAAGTAAAGGCCAGGGGAAAGCATAGCCTGTCCATGTGACATCTAGAAATCAGGGCTAGGCATAGAGCTATAGCAATTGTTGCAGCAGTTAATATGTCAGATGTATGAGCAAGGGATGTCCTTTCACCATGCTCTGTGTATGTAGCATAAATTATTGTAGTGCCTATGATGTCCCCTTAATAAAAGTAATGCTTTATTATTATTATTATTATTATTATTATTATTAATAAAGGAAGGCTAAAAATGCTGCTGTTGCTCACAAAAAGTACCATTGCTCACTCTGTATCCCAAAATACTGCTCACTCATTGAGACCTAATATCCTACTCACTATTACTGCTGGGACACAAATCCTAGTCAGTGAGTCTAGAAATATAGCTCACTGTATCTCCAACACTGCTCATAAACTTCCAATATAGTGCCCACTGTGTCCACAAATTCAATATACTGCTCATTGTGTCACCAATACTGGTCAGTGAGTCCTAATATACTGCTCATTGTGCCACCAATACTGATCAGTGAGTCCTAATATACTGCTCGCTGTGCCACCAATACTGGTCAGTGAGTCCTAATATACTGCTCACTGTGCCACCAATACTGGTCAGTGAGTCCTAATATACTGCTCACTGTGCCACCAATACTGGTCAGTGAGTCCTAATATACTGCTCACTGTGCCACCACCAATACTGGTCAGTGAGTCCTAATATACTGCTCACTGTGCCACCACCAATACTGGTCAGTGAGTCCTAATATACTGCTCACTGTGCCACCACCAATACTGGTCAGTGAGTCCTAATATACTGCTCACTGTGCCACCACCAATACTGGTCAGTGAGTCCTAATATACTGCTCACTGTGCCACCACCAATACTGGTCAGTGAGTCCTAATATACTGCTCACTGTGCCACCACCAATACTGGTCAGTGAGTCCTAATATACTGCTCACTGTGCCACCACCAATACTGGTCAGTGAGTCCTAATATACTGCTCACTGTGCCACCACCAATACTGGTCAGTGAGTCCTAATATACTGCTCACTGTGCCACCACCAATACTGGTCAGTGAGTCCTAATATACTGCTCACTGTGCCACCACCAATACTGGTCAGTGAGTCCTAATATACTGCTCACTGTGCCACCACCAATACTGGTCAGTGAGTCCTAATATACTGCTCATTGTGCCACCAATACTAATTAGTGAGTCTGTGCCACCAATCCTGTCCAATATAGAGTGTGTAATATGTTGTAATATGTAATATGCTGTGCACAGTACATGTGATGGTTTCAGAGGTGCAGAGTGTGTAATGGGTGTTGTTCAGCACACTGGATGCTATCAGAGGCTGCAAAGGAGCCCTCATATGTAAAAGTGTAGACAGGTACAGAGACGTGGGGGTCAGGGTAAAGTAACTGTGGACTACAACTCACATGATGCACAGCCACTAGCGGACGGTGCTGGGAGTTGCAATCCATGCCATGCTGATCTCATTGATAAGATGAGCACACCTATGGCTGACACTTTCCTATTCACATCAAACTGCCATCTGCAGCTTGGTCATTGTTTGAGTATCCCACCCATTAACACAAGGTCTATAATTCGCTCTATTATCCGATAGTCAGTATTGCTGCTGAGCATTGCTGCTGCCAGCGAGGTCCCATTGCCCGGGGACTGATTACTGTAATGATATGTATGCAGCAGCGCTAGACTGATATAATTATTATCTCCTTAATTCAAACTGAGACAATGGAGCAGGATTATTAGCTGCCTGAAAAGTGATCAGACGTGCAGGGAGAGGCAGTTTCAGGAAATCCCGTTTCTATGGCTGTCAGCCCCCATAGAGTAATAATTGGTTATAGTTAGATTGAGCTAGAATGCCATGTGCCCCCATTAAGCTCAGTAGGGATGATAGGATCATAGTCTCTGTGTCTGTTGCTGTACGTGCAGTGAGCATGCTGTGTATATAGAATAAGTACGTTTCCTGTGTCCATGACTAATGAGTGTGTTTTATGCACTACTAGCCCTGGGAGCTGGGAGGGGAGGGAGTTCAGAGAATCGTTCCCCTGAGAGTGATACAAGCAGTTTGCTACTGTACCTGAGTGGGGCAGTGAGTGGGAGGACAGGGGTGTGAGATTAGCCAATCATCAAGAGGCCTGTAAGGCAAGGGTGAGAAAGTAGCCAATCTGAAGAGAGCAGACTATGGCCCTGAGGGCCATATGTAGGGAGGATGCTGAAGGTGGCAGATATTAATAGGAGAGAGCAAAGTGATAGGACTGTGATGTATCCACTCCAGCAGGACATTACCGCTTAAAAAGAGAACGTTGAGCCAACTAATATTCACTTTCTGTGACCATTCCAAATATTCTAAAATACTAGCATTTCACTACAAGAGGAAGACACCACACCTCTAGATTAGTATTTTTTTCTGTATCTCCACAACTCCATCTTTTGCTGACTGGACCTTATTTCCACCAGTGGATGTCACAGCAATCCACAGAAGACATGTCTGTTCCCACCAAGCCCCTGACATCCTTCTTCATCCAGGACATCCTGTCAGATCTGGGCTGCAAGAGTAAAGACAGGCGTTTGGGGTCCCACTGGGAGAATCCTGGCACTGGGTCATCCCAAGGAGACCTGGACAGAGACCTTGATCCCCAGAAGACCAGCTCTGATTCAGGAGCAGAGCTACCAGTTCCTCATCTAGCAGAGACCCAGCACCACCTGCAGAAAGGTAAGTACTTACCCACCATATTTCCTGTGATAAGTTCTAAGTTACTGAGCCATATAGGACAGAGTTATATTATGCAATTTACCAAATATTTTTATATAATTTAGATAAATATATTTTAGATAATTTATTTTATTTAGAGCTGAGTGTCCAGTATGAGAGAAAAAGTATATTATGAAAACAATTAATAGAGTTTAACTGTTAACACATTAAATAATTGTGTTTATTGCTCATATCGCCACCGGCCCTTCCGTTAGGGTGAATATAATTTTAATAATAACATTTGTATTATTATATAATTGGAAATTAATCACTATAAATTTGTGGAAGGTGGATAATATCTAGAAAAGGACATTATGGGGGAAAATTCTAATAGTGATGTATCATCAGGAACATTCCACAGGTTTTCATGGTGATTTATGCAATTTCAAATATTTGCACAGAATATTTAAATACATAGTATCCAAAACAACATAACATTTTAAGTTAATCCCCCGCGATCACTAATGGGCTCTCTGGCAGTGCCATGCTTACATAATCACATATGGTGACCTGATGTTTTTCTCACCCCTCCTTGCTCCCACTTCAGCCATAGGTCGCCCTCCCTGTGTTTTTAGAGGGTAAATGAACCTGAACGGAGCAGAGGGGTCTCTACTAATTTCTCACCCTCTCTAAGCAGTAAATAAACGAGTCCCCCTCCCCTCCATTATTAACACACTTATACATGCAGCCACATTCTGCATATGGTCCCAGGGAGACTCTAAAACACTGGGGCGGGCTCTCAGCCCAAACAGTCTGGACTGTATGGGGTCTGCCTGTGCAGGATTTGGCATGGTGTGGGTATCATACAGCCTTACTGTAATGGGCCACCTATATAATAGCTGTGTATGCCTACATTTACCCAGTGCTGAGTTCAGTTTGTTATGAATCCCTGACTGTTAATAAGGTAATGGAAATAAAGTGTAATTGGGTGAGGGATGGATTCAAATTGCCCATAGTGAAGCGCACATGTTTCTAAACTTATAACGCAGTGAAGTCTTGGAGTAGTGTTTGGTATATAAAATCTGGCCATTAAACAGCACAAGTAGATTTCAATGTATCACCTGACAGCAGGATACATGTAAGGAGGAGGGAGGTCAGTTGTTTTCTAGATTACAACAGCTGAGGTGATTTTTTTTGTTGTAATTTTTGAGTAAAAATGTTGCCCATTTTCTTCCAACAGAAGAAGTACACGACACAAAGCATCTAGACCTGGAGGTATCTCCAGCTACAAGCGAGGAAGGAAGCCTGGCCAAGCAACAGCAGAAGAGGTCCAGAGCTGCCTTCTCCCACTCGCAGGTCATAGAGCTGGAGAGAAAGTTCTCCAGCCAAAAGTATCTGTCAGCTCCGGAGAGAGCACAACTGGCCAAGAGTCTGAAGCTGACCGAGACTCAGGTGAAGATCTGGTTCCAGAACAGAAGGTACAAAACCAAAAGAAAACAGCTGGCCACTGACGTGGATGACTTGGAGAAGACACCTCCACTATCTGCGCTTTGCAGGGATGTGGACATGAGCAGGACTTCTCTCATCAGCCTTTATCAGAACTACCACTGCTACCCTTACCTATACTACCTGGCAGGGTGGCACCCACCTCTCTGGTAACCCAACCACACTCTGGGTCTCACAGATTATAATATATGTGTATTATGTATTTTATAAGTACGTTTTATAAGAATAAATGCAGGTTTCATTTAAAAAATAAATAAATTAAAAATTTAAAAATTTAAAAATTAAGGGGGGGGGGAGGGGGGTTAGTCAGAGGTGGATTTTCTTGATCTCCTTTTGTCCTTTGTTCTGTAAATACTTTAAATATATATTTTCTATTTTTATCTTCGGCAGCAAATAGCTATAAGTAAAACCAGCTGAGATATATCTTGCCAGTCATAAACGTGGCACTTCCAATGTCAAAGCTGCTGCAGGTCTGTTCTGGTCGTGGAATCCTATATTATAGATCTAGTCATTGTATTCAGGTCCATACAGTTCTTTGCTTGACAGATGTCCAGCCAGAGGTGACAGGTTGTATCCCGGAATACCTTGCGGCGAGCCACAGGTGCATTGGAGGGGGAGAGGGCTACATGGACATGATAAGGGAGATGGCTCCTAAATTGACTGTTGGGGGTTATTTACTGTTGCTAATATCGTCTAATTAAGTTAATGACACTCTCAGTGAAGGAGGGGCAAACTAACTTAGGTGTTAGTTGGGGACATTAGATTTCTTTTTCCCCTAACAATCCTGGAAATCCCACTTTTTGCCATATTTCCTTATTTAACAAGTGCACTTATAATGTTAATTTTACTGTCTTCTGATGTTCATTAATCATTACAATTAAATATGCAATCACTACAATAAACCAATGCCGTGTACTGATTTTTTTATTGTTGTTTTTCACTTGATGAGCTGGTAAATAGGTTGAGAATTGCCAGATAGCTGTAAACAAAATGCTTTGTTTGTTTGTTTTAATGAGAGTGTGGCTCCCAATCCCATTCTCTATAGATATGGGATTCTAGTTTCTAAAGCTTATCTTTGCAGTGTACTAATAGGGTCATTACAATATCTGGAGATAGCATTTTATCTCTTTCATAAATCTCATTCCCAGACAAGAGTCAGGAGTCTCTGGCATTCCTGTTTTACTGTGTTGGCTTAGCCTGATATGAGTTCTGTTTCCAAGGTGATGATTAAATAGAGAGCGGCTTAGTGAGTGGAGAATGGACCCTATACTTTTAATATAACGATTACAGTTGTTTTTATGTGTATAATTACATGTACTATAATATAGAAATATATTAGAAGGCAATAATTGTGTGTTTATTCAGGAAACAAAGGATTGGAAAGAGCTAAAAACTAAATATAATCATTTGGGCTATTTCTGCAGAAATTATGCAATTTGCCTTTTAATACCCTACCATTCTAAATTTAGTCATTATCCCTGCCTATTTTGCAATTTCATTTTCAAATCACTCTAGTTCAATATTTAGTGAATAAACCAGTCTGCCTCGATTAAATATTTTTTTTGCATAACTTTTCCTAATTATTTAAAAAAAATCTAAACTTTTAAAATGCTTTAATATTCTAAAAAATATTTTAAGAATTTGTTGATGCATATTTTATATATAGGGTATATTTTAATATGTTGAAAAAAATAATAAAAGTTTATCCAAAAATATTAAATAATTTTAAAAGCTTATAAAAAAAAAAAAGAAAATGAGGTCGTACTATGCAGCAGTTAAGTTCCCTAACCCTGCTGTGACTTCTCAGAGTAAAAGGAAAACTGTAAAATTGGTTTACATGTAGTGCATTACTGCTTATAAATATAAGGATGCCTTATTTTTTTACATTTTTTTTTTTATATTTTGCTAAATTAATTCTGAGTAAGTTAAAAAGCAGTTTATAGTGCCAAATCTGTGGTTTAATATTGATTCTGTGTAAATAAAAATGATATGTGGTAAAATATTACAATTGTGTACTCTGTATTTATTCAATAGGGTGAGGAGAGTGAATCATAATATTTAAGTTGAATATTTTTTTTAAATATGATTATTATCTAAGCAAGTTTTAATAGAGCACAAAATTGCTGATCAATAAATAATAATGATAATCAGTGAGTGACAGCACCAATGGTAAGGAATCCGATGGGTTAATTTGTGGGTGGTCGATATATGGAAAGGACTCCCACAATATGTAGTAAGATATTCAACAAGGAATCAACTCCACTAAATGAAATGACCAAAAAGGTTTATAAAATGAATATGTAAAATAAATCTATATTTGCTACCACCTCTGCAGGGCTGCTGTTTAGTGAATCTACTAGTTTATTAATGATACACTTTCTCACGCATTGCCCCGCCTGGCACTATGGCTTTGGGACATCAATACATGTTCTGGATATAGCAAGCCTTTCTCAGACTAATTGTCCCATCAACCTGCAGATCAATCACCCAGCGATATATCTGCGCTGTATTTATAAACAGGACAATGGTGGGAGCGTAATAACCGAGATCTGGGAGCCAGACCTGCGATCCATGAATTAGGAACTAATCAGATAACCAGCAGAGATGAGAGGGCCGGTCGCCGGGATCTGGGCTCTTATCTGAGGAAGGGATTGCTCTCTCTGGGCTGAGGGTCTGGTAGGAGAGACACCTACATGCATTTCTTAGGAATCCACAGACATTCCGAGATAAGGAAAGTATGTTACTGTGAAAAATTAAACTGGGTTTAGGGTTTACCTTACTGCAACGAAGAAAATACATAGAGATACGAGGGAGATATTATCATTAATTTAATATTATTATTATTAATACTAATTAATATTATAACAATAATCATGAAAAGGGAAGATTTCTTTTTAAATATAAAAAACAAACAAAAGTAAAAAGCAATAATAAAGAAAAGCATACGAAATTACAATCCCAGGTACATGATCTTGGCATCATTCGTTCCCAAGATATGAGGCAGTACAGAAAACGATCTATCCATTATCTATCTATCTATCTATCTATCTATCTATCTATCTCTCTCTCTCATGTATCTATCTATCTATCTATCTCTCTCTCTCTCTCTCTCTCTCTCTCTCTCTCTCTCTCTATCTATCTCTATCATGTATCTATGTATCTATCTATCTATCCATCTATCCATCTTTCCATTATCTATCTATCTATACATCTATCCATCTATCCATCCATCTATCTATCCATCCACCTATCTATCCACCTATCTATCCACCTATCTATCTATGTATCTATCTATCCATCTATCCATCCATCTATCCATCTATCTATCCATCTATCTATCCATCCATCTATCTATCCATCCATCTATCCATCTATCTATCCATCCATCTATCTATCCATTATCTATCTATCTATTATTTATTTATCTATCAATCCATCCATCCATCCATCATCTATCTATATATCCATCTATCTATCCATCTATCTATCTATCCATCCATTATCTATCTATCCATCCATCTATCTATCTATCTATCTATCCATCCATCTATCCATCCATCTATCTATCCATCTATTTATCATCTATCTATCTATCTATATATCCATCCATCTATCCATCTATCTATCCATCTATCTATCCATCTATCCATCTGTCTGTCTATTTATCCATCTATCTATCTATCTGTCTAATATCTATCTATCTGTCTAGTATCTATCTATCTATCTATCTGTCTAGTATCTATCTATTTATCTATCTATCCATTATTTATTTATCGATCTATCTATCCATCTATCTATCTATTATCTATTAATCTATCTATCTATCCATCTATCCAACCATCTATCTATCCATCCATCTATTTATCATCTATCTATCATCTATCTATCCATTTATCATCCATCTATCCATTATCTATCTATCTATCTATCCATTATTTATTTATCTATCTATCCATCCATCCATCTATCCATCTATCCATCTATCCGTCTATCTATCCATCTATCTGTCTATCTATCTGTCTAATATCTATCTATCTGTCTATCTGTCTATCTAGCTATCTGTCTATCTATCTATCTATCTATCTATCTATCCATCTATTCATCTATCCATCTATCCATCTGTCTATCTATCTATCCATCTATCTATCTGTCTAAAATCTATCTGTCTGTCTATCTATCCATCCATCCATCTATCCATCTATCCATCTATCCATCTGTCTATCTATCCATCTATCTATCTGTCTGTCTATCTATCTATCTAATATCTATCTGTCTATCTGTCTATCTATCCATCTGTCTGTCTACCTGTCTATCTGTCTATCTATCTGTCTAATATCTATCTATCTGTCTATCTATCTGTCTATCTGTCTAGTATCTATCTATCTATCTATCTATCTATCCATCCATTATTTTTTTATCTATCGATCTATCCATCTATCTATCCATTATCTATCTATCTATCCATCCATTATCTATCTATCTATCTATCTATATATATCCATCTATCAACCATCTATCTATCCATCCATCTATCTATCCATCTATCCATCCATCTATCTATCCATCTATTTATCATCTATCTATCATCTATCTATCTATCCATCCATCTATCCATTATTTATCTATCTATCCATCTATCCATTATTTATCTATCTATCTATCCATCCATCTATCTATCTATCCATCTATCTATCTATCTAACTGTCTAATATCTATCTATCTGTCTATCTGTCTATCTATCTATCTGTCTAGTATCTATCTATCTGTCTAGTATCTATCTATTTATCTATCTGTCCATTATTTATTTATCTATCGATCTATCCATCTATCTATCCATTATCTATCTATCTATCTATCTATCTATCATCTATCCATCTATCCATCTGTCTGTCTATCTATCCATCTATCTATCTGTCTAATATCTATCTATCTGTCTATCTATCCATCCATCCATCTATCCATCTATCTATCCATCTATCTATCTGTCTACCTGTCTATCTGTCTATCTACCTGTCTATCTGTCTAATATCTATCTGTCTATCTACCTGTCTATCTGTCTAATATCTATCTATCTATCCATCTATCTATCTATCTGTCTACCTGTCTATCTGTCTATCTACCTGTCTATCTGTCTAATATCTATCTATCTATCCATCCATCTATCTGTCTGTCTATCTATCTGTCTATCTATCTATCCATCTATCTATCTATCTATCTGTCTATCTGTCTACCTGTCTATCTACCTGTCTATCTGTCTAATATCTATCTATCTGTCTATCTATCTGTCTAATATCTGTCTATCTGTCTAGTATCTATCTATCTATCCATATTTTTTTATCTATCGATCTATCTATCCATTATCTATCTATCTATCTATCCATCCATCCATCTATCCATCTATCCATCTGTCCGTCTATCTATCCATCTATCTATCCGTCTATCTATCTATCCATCCATCTATCTATCTATCCATCTATCATCTATCCATCCATCTATCCATCTGTCTATTTATAATCTATCTATCATCTATCTATCCATCTATCCATCCATCTATCCATTATTTATTTATCTATCTATCTATCCATTATTTATTTATCTATCGATCTATCGATCTATCCATTATCTATTTATCCATCTATCTATCTGTCTATCTGTCTAATATCTATCTGTCTATCTATCTGTCTATCTATCCATCTATCTGTCTGCCTGTCTATCTATCTGTCTATCTATCTGTCTAATATCTATCTATCTATCTGTCTAGTATCTATCTATCTATCCATCTATCTATCCATTATTTATCTATCTATCTATCCATCCATCTATCCATCCATCTATCTATCCATCCATCTATCCATCCATCTATCTATCCATCTATCCATCCAGCTATCCATTATTTATTTATCTATCTATCCATTATTTATCGATCTATCCATCTATCTATCTATTTATCTATCTATCCATTATCTATTTATCTATCTATCCATTATCTATCTATCTATCTATCCATCTATCCATCTATCCATCCATCTATCCATCTGTCTATCTATCCATCCATCCATCCATCCATCCATCCATCCGTCTGTCTGTCTATCCATCTATCTATTTGTCTATCTGTCTAATATCCATCTGTCTATCTATCTATCTGTCTATCTATCCATCTGTCTATCTATCCATCCATCCATCCATCCATCCATCCATCCGTCTGTCTGTCTATCCATCTATCTATTTGTCTATCTGTCTAATATCCATCTGTCTATCTATCTGTCTATCTATCCATCTATCTATCTGTCTATCTATCTGTCTAGTATCTTTCTAGTATCTATCTATCTATCTGTCTAGTATCTATCTATCTATCTATCTGTCTAGTATCTATCTGTCTACCATCTATCTATCATTCTATCTTTTTTCTATCTATCTATCTATCTATGTAGATTTACAGTCACAGGTCTACAACAACTAGAAATGATTATACAGTATTGGCTAAGCAGGTAAAATATTGTCTACAGACATTTAATTATATCAGTAAATATCAAGGATTTGCATTCACTTTGCAAGAGAATAACCATTTATATTTTGAAAGTGAAACAATAACTTCCAAAATATATAATAATGTAACAACTATTTAAACATCTTCAAATAAATAAACTGTTTGGTTTTTTTTAAACACCGGTAGCAAGAGCTGTGTATGCAATGCTAGCTTTCATACTGTACACTGTGTTACAAAGTGACTAATAATGTCTGTCACACTGCACACAGTGTTACAATGTTACCAATGCTGTCTGTAATGCTATGCAGTGTTACAATGCGACTAATTCTGTCTGTCACACTGCACACAGTGTTACAATGCGACTAATTCTGTCTGTCACACTGCACACAGTGTTACAATGCGACTAATTCTGTCTGTCACACTGCACACAGTGTTACAATGCGACTAATTCTGTCTGTCACACTGCACACAGTGTTACAATGTGACTAATTCTGATTGTCACACTACACACAGTGTTACAATGTGACTAATACTGTCTGTCACACTGCACACAGTGTTACAATGCAACTAATTCTGTCTGTCACACTGCACACAGTGTTACAGTGTGACTAATTCTGCTTGTCACACTGCACACAGTGTTACAATGTTACCAATGCTGTCTGTAATGCTATGCAGTGTTACAATGCGACTAATTCTGATTGTCACACTGCACACAGTGTTACAATGCAACTAATTTTGTCTGTCACACTGCACACAGTGTTACAATGTGACTAATTCTGTTTAATTCGGTCTGTCACACTAGACACAGTGTTACAATGTGACTAATTGTGTTTAATTCTGTCTGTCACACTACACACAAGGTTACAATGTGACTAATTCGGTTTGTCACACTGCACACGGTGTTACAATGTTACCACTGCTGTCTGTAATGCTATGTAGTGTTACAATGTGACTAATTCTGATTGTCACACTACACACAGTGTTACAATGTGACTAATACTGTCTGTCACACTGCACACAGTGTTACAATGTGACTAATTCTGCTTGTCACACTGCACACAGTGTTACAATGTGACTAATTCTGCTTGTCACACTGCACACAGTGTTACAATGTGACTAATTCTGTCTGTCACACTGCACACAGTGTTACAATGTGACTAATACTGTCTGTCACACTGCACACAGTGTTACAATGCGACTAATTCTGTCTGTCACACTGCACACAGTGTTACAATGTGACTAATACTGTCTGTCACACTGCACACAGTGTTACAATGCAACTAATTCTGTCTGTCACACTGCACACAGTGTTACAATGTGACTAATTCTGCTTGTCACACTGCACACAGTGTTACAATGTGACTAATTCTGCTTGTCACACTGCACACAGTGTTACAATGCGACTAATTCTGATTGTCACACTGCACACAGTGTTACAATGCAACTAATTTTGTCTGTCACACTGCACACAGTGTTACAATGTGACTAATTCTGTTTAATTCGGTCTGTCACACTAGACACAGTGTTACAATGTGACTAATTGTGTTTAATTCTGTCTGTCACACTACACACAAGGTTACAATGTGACTAATTCGGTTTGTCACACTGCACACGGTGTTACAATGTTACCACTGCTGTCTGTAATGCTATGTAGTGTTACAATGTGACTAATTCTGATTGTCACACTACACACAGTGTTACAATGTGACTAATACTGTCTGTCACACTGCACACAGTGTTACAATGCAACTAATTCTGTCTGTCACACTGCACACAGTGTTACAATGTGACTAATTCTGCTTGTCACACTGCACACAGTGTTACAATGTGACTAATTCTGCTTGTCACACTGCACACAGTGTTACAATGTGACTAATTCTGTCTGTCACACTGCACACAGTGTTACAATGTCATTCATTATCTGTCACACTGTCTGTCACACTGCACACAGTGTTACAATGTGACTAATTCTCTCTGTCACACTGCACACAGTGTTACAATGTGACTAATCTGTCTGTCACACTGCACACAGTGTTACAATGTGACTAATTCTGTCTGTCACACTGCACACAGTGTTACAATGTGACTAATTCTGCTTGTCACACTGCACACAGTGTTACAATGTGACTAATTCTGTCTGTCACACTGCACACAGTGTTACAATGTGACTAATACTGTCTGTCACACTGCACACAGTGTTACAATGCAACTAATTCTGTCTGTCACACTGCACACAGTGTTACAATGTGACTAATTCTGCTTGTCACACTGCACACAGTGTTACAATGTGACTAATTCTGCTTGTCACACTGCACACAGTGTTACAATGTGACTAATTCTGTCTGTCACACTGCACACAGTGTTACAATGTCATTCATTATCTGTCACACTATGTCTGTCACACTGCACACAGTGTTACAATGTGACTAATTCTCTCTGTCATACTACGCGCAGTGTTACAATGTGACTTCTGTCTGTCACAATGCACACAGTGTTACAATGTGACTAATTCTGTTTGTGACACTGCACACAGTGTTACAATGTCATTCATTATCTATCATGCTCTGTCTGTCACACTGTACACAGTGTTACAATGTGACTAATTATGTCTGTCACAATGCACACAGTGTTACAATGTGACTAATTCTCTCTGTCATACTACGCGCAGTGTTACAATGTGACTAATTCTGTCTGTCACAATGCACACAGTGTTACAATGTGACTAATTCTGTTTGTGACACTGCACACAGTGTTACAATGTCATTCATTATCTATCATACTCTGTCTGTCACACTGTACACAGTGTTACAATGTGACTAATTCTGTCTGTCACACTGCACACAGTGTTACAATGTGTCAGAAGTCTGATTCCACTTCTTGTTACCCAATGACAGAACATTATGCATGTCTGTCTTTTAAGGGCACACAGGATCAGATGTACCCATGCAATGTGGCCTTCTCCTAACAACTACTCGCATCCGTACAACCAACTCATGCTTGCAGGACTTCTTGCGGGCGGCTTCCTTCCTTTGGAACACCATCAGATTCCCTAGTCTTCAATCGTTTAAGAAGTGCCTTAAAACCCATCTCTTTAGGAAAGTTTATGGACTCCCAGATCAACCTCACATACCTGTCTCTTGCTCTCTCCTAAAGGGCAGTACTCTACTCTCTCCTCCAGCTCTACTTCACTCTCACCTTCTTTGATTGCTATTCCCTGTCATATTGTCCTATTGTATTTTATACCCCACCTCCTATAGACTGTAAGCTCGTTTGAGCAGGGTCCTCTTCAACCTATCGTTCCTGTAAGTTTTCTTGTAATTGTCCTACTTATAGATAAATCCCCCCTCTCATAATATTGTAAAGCGCTACGGAATCTGCTGGCGCTATATAAATGGCAATAATAATAATAATAATGTCAATGGCTGATGTAAAAAAAACCTGTTAGAGCAGACTAAACATGTATGAGATGTGTTCCAGAAAATGTTTTTTTCTTCTTATTTTTTTCTTTTCAAAAATATCCCAAAATAATTGACACGATTAGTTGCTCAGCCTTTTAGCAGCATCTATTGTAATCACTAAAGAGGGGTGGAAACTGCATATATAATCATTACATAAAGAAGACATTTTTAATTCTAACACACACTTATCATTAATCCTTACCAAACCTAAATATTAGATTTTTTTTTATTCAACAAAGACTGGGGGAGCACTGCACCACCTGACTCTGTGGGCCAACTTTTACTGTTCTCTAACCATCAGCTTTGCACGCCAAGTGATCCCTCCACCTGCCTCCCAGCGAGGGATCATAGCCCCCGCTAGACCACCAGGAATCGTAAGTCTCTTTCAACCTTCAAAGATCATAGACCCCTCCCTGAAGAAAGGTAAGGAGGAGGATGGCAAAACACAGCACCTCCAGGCCAAACCACACACAAAGCCATCAATCACACACAAACAAGACACACATCATACACAGCCTTCACCATACTCACATTACTGTAAGATGTGTTACTAATGAGCTATGTGATACACACTGTACATTACTGTGTGTTTGATTGTCAAGGACTGTGGGTTTATCCCACAGCTCTAGACAAAATTTTAAAAGTCTCAATAAGTTAATTGTATAAGGAAAACCCAATACGCCAAATAATAAAACTCACAGCATGTGTCATGCATGAGTGTCAAGGAGTTTGAAAACAACCATACAGAGAAAACTATATTTCGCTTTGTATGTGATGTGATATCAGGCCTGCACAACCTGCAGACACCCAGATGTTTTAAACTACAACTCCCATGAACCCCTGGCTATCAGCCATGATTCCCTGGCTATCTGTGTCATTCAAAATAAACATGGACGTAACCAGTGGCTACCGTTTAATCAAAGAATCATGGGCGTTTTAGTTCAAAACATCTAGGGTCCACAGGTTGTGCAGGCCTGATCAATATATTCCTTATGTATCTATATATTCTTTGACATTTGCTACTAGTGGCTCTCACTGTGTTTGGCTTTGGCACCCTATGTTCCCCCCATTTATGATAACTGGGAATACCACTGAGGAAGAGAGGACAGGATATATCGGGATGTATTCACTAATCAATCAATTGTAGTGAACTGAAAACCGAATCACAGATTGTCTTGGCTAAAATAGTCAAGCTGTGACTATAACTGAGTGGTAATATTTTTGCAAATAATTTTTTTAATTGCACATCACTAAAGTTCAGTGTTTAGTAAATAAACCCTAAAGTGTTAAGATGGTCACTTGGGAAAAATTAGGGTTTAATGATACTTACAGAGCTTTTAATGAGTGTCTCTCTATCAGGATTTAGATTGTAACCTTTCATTTAAAGATTTGAACTCCTGAATTAAAGGTCACATGTTAATTCCTTAACTACTGTCTCTAAACAAAAGCTATTCTACCCAATTATAATAACTTGTGGATCTAGGGAAATAACTGATTGCCAGTTTACTGCTGGGAGATATTTTTCCTTCAATGATTACTTGCAGATAGTTCAGTGGAGATCTTGGACTCGTGGTGAAATGGAAAATTTATAAAATGATGAACTTGACAAACTTATTATTTTTTTTAACTTAAATTAAAATGAATATGTTACAGTATTAGTTTTATGACTTCTAGTGCTTACCATTGTAATCAAAGTGTCTATAGAAGTACACATTCTAATTCAAGTGGCTAGTCACTGGTGTGCTTACCATATGAGCACAGTCTACACAAAATAGCAAATAAAAAAAACACTGGAGGGATTTATATAACCAGAGGATTATCCCTTTGCGATACTATGTCAGAATATATCTGACAAAATATTTTACCCCTTTCGGTCCAATGTCAAATTTTTCCAGGAGAGTACCGCCGACGGGACCTCCCAACCTGAAAACTCGACATTGGACTGCAAGAGGTAAAATATTTTGTCGGATTTATAGGAACGTAAAGGGTTAATACTTTAATATAAATCCTAAAGTGGAGATAGCTTAGCAAATAGCACTCCACCTGCCATAGCTTAATGACATAGGTCAGTTTACAAAAATTCAGGGTTTCATCCTTCTAAAGTAGGTAAAAAGAGCACCGTTAAAGCGGCACTGTCCTGTTTTTTTTATTTTTCCATTTCCCTTTGCTTTTGCCTTTTGTCTTTTTTATTGTAATGATTACACTCCCCCATTTCCATGTTATATGTGTGAGGGGGCATATCTAGTAAATATTTAAAACTACCGCCTGTATGAACAGATGAAAGGTCCAGCCACTGAGAACATCTTGTTATATGCTAACTTTAGTACCGTTTTTCCCTGAAAATAAGATTGGGTCTTATATTAATTGCCCCCCCCCCCAAAAAACGCACTATGGTTTATTTTCAGGGGATGTCTTATTTCGGGGGGAAAACGGTAACAAGCATGTGCAAGAAAGCAGGTCTACGTTCGGGGGAATTCCCCCAAACACAGACCAGTTCACTAGGGCATAGAATCCTGCAAATTTATATTCTGGGAAACTTCCTCGAACATAGATTAGCGAAGTAGCAACTAGGGCTTATTTTCAAGGGATGTCTTCTTTTCAGGGAAACAGGGTAGGAACATCAAGCATAAAGTAACTACTCTACCAGCGGTCAAATAGTGCTGAAAATTATCGTTTGCTTGCCTTAAAAGTGCCTCTTTGCTAGAGAATTTCACTTCCAAATTATTTTTTTTTAATTTTGTTTAGAGAGAGTAAGATTACCTTAAAAAAATACTACCAATATTTAGATTACACCCTCCCCCATGATAATATAGCTACAGAGGATGTGCGTCCTTAAACATTTAAGTGCAAAACACAGGGATCAATACGTAATTAGTTATAAGGCAAGATAGGTGGAAATTACAGGTATAGGATAATGCGCAGGAAGATTACTTCGGCTAACGGAGCTTTAAGAACATTTTAAAGAGAGAGTTATGTCCTGTAGAGGATAGAAGAAAAGATCTAAAACACAGGCTAAGGTAACATCGGTTTATAGGGATAAACATACACATACTTTCTCACACTCTTACTATGAAATCCTTCAAAATATTAACCCTTTAACAGCCTATCATAAAAAAACTTGGTATTGACTCTTCCAAATTAATTTATAATAAAAAGTAAAAGACTTTTGTTCCTGTACATCCAAATTGTTTTGAATTACTTGTTTGTCACCTTTTTTTCAGTATTGCGGAATGTGATGACACTTTATAAGTTATAATACATAATAGCAGCAAAGCCTCATATAGAAACATAGAATGTGACGGCAGATAAGAACCATTCGGCCCATCTAGTCTGCCTAATTTTTTAAATACTTTCCTTAGTCCCTGGCCTTATCTTATAGCTAGGATAGCCTTATGCCTATCCCACGCATGCTTAAACTCCTTTACTGTGTTAACCTCTACCACTTCAGCTGGAAGGCTATTCCATGCATCCACTACCCTCTCAGTAAAGTAATACTTCCTGATATTATTTTTAAACCTTTGTCCCTCTAATTTAAGACTATGTCCTCTTGTTGTGGTAGTTTTTCTTCTTTTAAATATAGTCTCCTCCTTTACTGTGTTGATTCCCTTTATGTATTTAAATGTTTCTATCATATCCCCCCGTCTCGTCTTTCCTCCAAGCTACACATGTTAAGATCCTTTAACCTTTCCTGGTAAGTTTTATCCCGCAATCCATGAACCAGTTTAGTAAGCCTTTTCTAAACTCTATAGAAACATGTATCTGGGCATTTGGATATCTTCATAGAAAAATCACAAAATATTTTTTAAAGGAATTATGACAATATTTTCATAGATGTATGTTATTTTCAGAATGCTATACAGTAGAGTTGTGCATGGCGAAAAAATTCAGATGGCCAAATTGATTTGTCCATAAAGTAATAGTGTTAAGTGGGTCCAAAATCAATGTGGCATTTTGGTTTGGATGAATTTCATCCATGCAATCATTTCAGAAAAAAGATACAGGTGAACCAAAAGTGTGTGAAAATGGGCCAATATATATTATGTATATTAATAATATAAATACTATATATATAACATTAATACTATATGTAATATATATTGTGCAGTACACTGATAGATGCATTTTCCCACTAGGCTCACAGATCAAGTGAGGAGAAGTAACCAATAGACGAAAAAAAAAGGAGGAGCAGTAAAAAAAACTATCTATATTTAAAGTATATATTATATATTAATTAACTATTAACTACTGTGTCTCCTTTTTTCCTCTATTGGTCACTTATCAATTGATGAGTAGAGATGTCGCGAACCGTGCGCGGCGAGCTCCGGTCAGCTGCCTTCAACATGGATGCTGTCCAGGAGGTGGGAGGGTCTGGGAGGGAGGGTCTGCTGGAGATTGGCCCGGATGTGTCAGCTGACCGGAGCTCGCCGCGAACGGTTTGCGACATCTCTATTGATGAGAGAATAAAATAATCATTTAGTGGCTGTGCCCTAATCATCAATCATCTTTTTCACATCAAGCATCTGGGTTTTTGGGGTTTTTTTGGAAGAAACTCTGAATCACAATACAAACAAAACTATTCGTCCACTGTCAGTTTTGTTTGTTTGCGGTAAGTTGAAGTTCGTATGGCGCTCCGAAGTTACAGATAACCCGAAGATCAAGATGTTTCAGGCCAAACAGAAATAAATGAAAAAGACATTCACATTTTTTTCTTAAACAAAGTAATTGCTTGTGGGAATTAAGATTATTAAATATAAGATTGGCTTTGTTTTTTTTTGTTTTTTTATTCATTTAAAATCAACACGTCGTATTATCAAATAGATTCTAAGTAGTCATCTTGGCTTTTAGTGTAGTATAGCATTTTTGTTTCAATTATGTCCCTATTTGCATAAAATTCTGTTGAATTATGCAAAACAGTAGCAGTTCACACCATATCTGATCCAGTTCTCACAGACCTCTCTATCTCTGCTCACATTGATCTTTGAAAACAGGGACTTATACTAACATGATATGACATCATATGGTGCAGCCTTTGGATATAGAGAGGAGGATTGCAAAACTCCTGGCAAGAATCCAGTCCAGCCAAGTTCTCCTAACTTATATGACTGTAAAACTGTCAGCAATCAGCATTTTCCTTTGAAACATAACAAGCTAACCAAAACTCACACAAATGTGGCCAAAGAGATCTTAACAGGGGATAGGTTGATCAATGAAGTATGTGCTTGAGTATACCTGGAACACCCCTTGTATGTGTCTATATGACCACTGCAGTGGTTATAGTAGCCAGAGTCTGTCGGTGCCTCCCCCACCGATGTGTTGGGATAGTAAGGGAGGGCTTGCAAAGGCTTTCGACAACTTTTGCAATCTGTTTTTAGATATTTCCCCAATGGTGTAAATGCGTGATTAAATGCATGCATGTTTTCATAGGGATATAGCTACTAAATTGTTAAATAAAATATAACTTTTTCTTTATTGGTGTGTTCCTTTAACCTGTCACATTTAACCCATCACTACTTTCGGTCTACTGCTACAATGACCTGTAGAATTCATGGTGCTTGGCATGGCCATTGAAGGGGCCTCCCCTGTGAATGTATTGCACCAGAGCCCTACCTAAACAGACTATTCTCAACTCAGAAGCAAATGTAATGACCCATATTATTTCATGAATAGCCACGGTGGTCTTTATTACACCACATTTATATTTCATAGCCCTTTCTAAAATCATATATTGCCAACATTGACGTAACACGATTACCAAACACAGCCGACACAGAGGCAAATAAAGCTCCAGCACTGAATGAGTTAAAGGGACATGTTAGTTTGCCTTCCCAGAATATGCACAGTGTGTTTACATTGAGCCTGTGCCCCCACAGTAGCCTGATCCAAGACAGATGGGGATCTCCTTATGGGAAAGAGTCTTATCACACAGCATAAAGCCAAGGGCACCAGAGGTTAATTCCACTACAGGTCCCCCCTCCTGGGTTTACAGTGAGTTGTTTAACAAGGTGTTATGAGTACAGCAGCAGCAGATAGAGCACTGATAAGAGAGCACATTTCTCTTACTCTTTAACACTAACAGCTACACTCACTGAACTGTTTGCTCCAGAAAATTAGATTTTCTATGAATATGCGAATTTGGTTTGGATGTATGCCCCATAATGTCAGAATTCAATATAAAACATTGGATTCAAATATTTATCAAGCACCAAACTGACCTGGATCTTTCACATTTTGTCATACCAATTGTACATAAAATGATAGAAAATAAAATGCTTATCGGTTGGCTTGACAACAGATAAAGGGGTTAAACATATAGATAAAGGGACACTCCACTGCCAAAATCAATAAATAAATATCACTACTTAAGAAGCACATAATTGTATTCTTAATACTATAGGAACCCTCTGTATATCAGTATATTTGGCAATAAAGTGTCCTATTCATTGGGTACTATTTATTAAAGACCACACTATCGCCCATTGTGTTAGTGAATAGGAGAGGGTTCAGTCCTAGACACTACGATTAAAAGAGTTCTTATGGGAATACTGCTCTTGTTAGAAACTGTTTATGTCATTGTTTTTAGTTATGGTAGTTTAATTATGGATTTGAGAAACTGTTCCCTATTGTCCTGTACAAGAGGTTACAAATGTGAAAAACATCCACATTTTTACCTCTAAATTTTAGCAATTTACCTTGAACAATTTTCTTCAAAATTATTGTTAATTGTCAGAATTTCAAATATTAGCATAAAATAGAAAACGCATGCAACTTCAGTGCCATTCACCTGTGATATGTTTTCTTAGAATGTAGCATTTCGTGGAGAATTCCTGATAAGTCACAATTTAGTTAATAATCCTTTTAGTGAGCAGTACATTGTACAAAAGTGACCAAAGTGCAAAATGTTAGACATAATTAGCCAAACCGACCTCTCCGGTCAGTTAGTGACTTTTTTCAACTATATTATTTTGGCTTAAATTGAGGAATTTACATAAGAAAAGATTCACTAAACTAGAAACTGAACTGCAAAATTTAGGCCAATGGCAAATCTTCAAATTATGTGAATTGCAGCTATTTTGGCATTTGCCATTATCTTGACAATTCTCAGCTGACCCCAGTTTTTAGTAAATAACCCAAATTATTTAGTGCATCAACTCCTTTTGCTATAGAGGGTTGTGCAATATCTGAGCCACATAATAGAGCCTTAGCAGAGACATTACTTTTTCTGCAGGGTGAAAGTGGCAATGGAACATTGCAAAAAAAGTTTGCATTAAAAAGTGTAATTTGGTGTAATTTTCAGAGAAATTACAGAAAAGCCCTTTTAAGACAACCTGGTAACTACATTACACTGTAATAAGATGTATAATTTCCTATAACTTTATAAAAATAGATAATTGTGTAACGCCAGGACTAATACACATAAAAAAAACACCAGGGGCTTGAGCCCAAAAATTCTTCTTAAAGGGATCGTATAGGCACCACTTAATCTCATTGAAGTGGGCTGGGTGCACAGTCCCTTTCCCCATTTTCAGAGAAACGGCAATGTTTACATTGCTGGGTTAAGACTACCACTAGTGGCTAAAAACAATATTATCTGCACTCGAGTTCTGCCCTGTGAGCTGACCATCACCCACAGAGGTGCTCCATGTAAACAGATTCCACATGCCTGGCTTAGATCATCAGTATTGACAATCTCAACCAATCCCATGTTTCCCCATAGTGAAGCATTGGGAGGTTAGTGTGAATGAGCTGCAAAACGATGTGCTGTGCCAATCAAATGCTCTCTAGGAGAGTCATATGATCTGCAACTGAGTTTAAGTTGGTTACAGTTGCGGAAGTGCCACTAGTGGTTGTCTACCTGGCAGCCACTAAAAGCATGTTAAACTTGCAATGAAGACATCACAGTTCCTGAAAAATGGCAATGTTTTCAGTTGCAGGATTAAAAAGACAGCGGTTCTGCCTATAGAGTCTTTGTGTATAACTATAGTAACACTGGCTGATAGCTAACTTTATAAATAGATATTTCCCTTTAACCTGTCACCTGCCATTTTAAACTGTTCTCTTTTTATTAAATAAATGAATGGATCCCTTCATGTGTGCCTACTAGTCATGAGCATATGAGAGCAGCAGAGACAGAATAGTAATAGCAGGTATCAGCGCCTGCCACTTTTGTACCTCTGCCAACCAGCTGCCCGCTGGCAGTTTACCTTCTATTTGAAAAGCAACAAAAAAGAAAGGTCAGAATTTACATAGACCTCTGCACGCTAATCCTGACATATTTTTGTAAGCAATGACTGCTGACAGTTATGGCAGAACAAGACTGACACCAGGGTGTGGCCCCAGGGAAAAATAACAAATTCTGCTCTCTCCATTCACATAAAGGAGTACTCTCAGTCCAAGACACACACATTGCCTCCACTGATTGCCCTGTGATTAAAACCATACAACCAAGTCCCCAGCTCCTTGATGGGAAAGAGTTACCCTTCACACTAATCATCCTTTCTGGGAGGTTTCCAATGTGAGTCCCAGTCGGCGTGGGATTCGGCATTTGTATAATTTTAATGGTATTACTCTTGGAACATAGATAGCAAATATTAAAGGTGCAGTTGCTATGTACTGTTTAGGAATGTTCTGATATAAACCAAGGTTCTTGTCTGTGCCCAGGGGCTGCACTGATCTAATTGGTCCCTGGGCCGAATGAACACTTAGTCAATGTCAATTTCGTCCAGCCCGAATAGCATTGATTGGCTAAGAGTTTTGGTGATGGTTTTGCCTCGTTGTCTCAGCCAATCAATGTTGTTAAATTGGACAAAATTGACATTGATAATGGACAAGTGTTGATTCCTCTTTATCATTAAGGCCTAGGATGGGACTGTCCCTGGGGCAGTAGAAAGACCTTCGGTTTACATCAAGCCATTCCTAGACAGTTTGATATGAGACCAGGAGACAGCACCAGGCGACTCTAGGCAGCATAACCAGTACACATAATGGAGCAGATTGTCTAAATGTATATTTTCAGTGGTCTTTTAGTGAACAAAAAATTGACTACTAGTGGATTTTCTATCATATATACAGCTTGTGAACTTTATTCACTGCACCAGTAAAAGGTTCCAAGTTCCTGCATTAACCAACCATATAACAAACTTTAACGAATGAAAAAATGTCCTCTACACTTCTATCAATGGTAGAGGTTAGGTCAGTAATCCTAATGGAATTGCTAATCATATCATTAAGATGGAATGCAGTTAAATAATGGGTTTGAGAGAATCAAAATATTAATTCTTATCATTAAAGGGACACTATAGTCAACAGAACAACTACAGCTTATTGAATTTGTTCTGGTGAGTAGAATCATTACCTTCAGGCTTTTTGCTGTAAACACTGTCTTTTCAGAGAAAATGTAATGTTTACATTACAGCCTTGTGATAACTTCACTGGCCACTCCTCAGATGGCTGCTAGGGATCCTTCCTGGGTCATGGCTGCCTAAAATGCATCACAACACATCAGTATCTCCTCCCTCTGCATGCAGACACTGAACGTTCCTCATAGAGATTCATTGATTCAATTCATCTCTATGAGGAGATGCAGATTGGCCAGGGCTGTGTTTAAATCATGCTGGCTCTGCCTCTGATCTGCCTCTTTGTCAGTCTCAGCCAATCCTATGGGGAAGCACTGTGATTAGATCAGGCTACCACTTCTAATGATGTCAGCAGACTGCTAGCTTTTCTGAGTCAAACAGCATACAGAGTTACAGCTTCAGGCTTGAATACAGTAAGATTTTGCGATATTTATGGAGGCATGAGGGGCCCAGGTGGGCTAGATGGTGATTTAAACACTATAGGGTCAGGAATACATGTTTGTGTTCCTGACCCTAAAGTGATCCTTTAACAGGACTCATTGCTCACTGAGAAATTCTATCTTTTTTTCTGATAGAAAATCTGCATCACCTGCATGTTTTTTCTTACACAGACCATCCATACTTTCACCACATACAAAATGGGGCATGCACCCATATCTACTACAATAAGTCCTGCGCACAAACTCCCATTACTCACTCCTGGGCGTCAGCAAAGACTATAGTACACATCAGCCCCAATAAAAAACAAATAAAATAGTTACCTGCGCACTATCTCAAATCCCTGTGCCTATTTAAATAATTGGAGACTTTTAGTGTCACTCTAGTGGCCACTTATGTATAAGCTGACCCAGGGCCGGACTGGGGATGAAAAGCACTCCTGGAAAAAAATCTATGCCAGCCCCGCAGCACGGCGTGGGGAAAGAAAAAGGTGAGTAAAAACACAATTTTTTAAACACACACGGACACACACATACACCATGACAGACACACATATACCATGACAGACACACACACACCCCATGACAGACACACACATACCATGACATACACACACACACCTTGACAGACACACATACACCATGACCGACACACACACCATGACACAGACAGACCATGACACAGACACACACATAATATAGCTACCTGTGGGCGACCGGCCAGGGAGTTGTGCAGGTCAGACAGCTGGGTCAGGTGTGCTGGCGGCCGCAGGGGGGAGCTGGCTGTGCTGGCGGCCACAGGGGAGAGCTGGCTCCTGGCTATTCTGGTGGCCGCAGGGGGAGCAGGCTGTGCTGGTTCTGCTCCCCCACCCAAGCAAGCAGCTTAATTAGACCGGTCTCATTACGTAGCTCACGAGGGCAGGGGAGCACAGCCAGCACAGCCAGCTCCCACTGCGGCCACCAGAACAGCGAGGAGCCAGCTCCCCCCGCAGCCGCCAGCACAGCCAGCTCCCCACTGATACTGCATTTCTCCTTTCTAATGGTATCTCCTTACTCAATGAGCAATGTTTAAAGTTGATTTAAAGGGACACTATAGGCATCAAAACCATTTTAGCTTAACAAAGCAGTTTTGGTGTGTCACAATCTCAATGCTCAATTTTCTGCCATTTAGGCAGTGCACTCCTCTCCTGCCAGCCACCTAGACACTGCTGTCTAATTCGCCTAGTGGTTACATCGGCCCTGCTTTCAGTGTTCCTTTAGCAAATATTCACCTTGTATAAAATTCAAAAATAACAAAGGGAAAAAATTCCCCAGTGCAGTGTGCTGCACACACCTACATTAGAGAGTAAAGCGTAAGGCTGATCATTGCAGGACACCACAACAAGCATGCTCAGCTGCTCTACATAAAGCAGGGAGAGGCAACATTGAAGGGCCTAAAATGCAACAAAGTTTGCAATTGCAAATGAAATGATGATGGGCTGGTTCGGGAGATCTCCTGACCTCCACCAGCTGGACCATTATTGGACATGTCAACAGGGGTCCCACAAGTCTTGGAGTACAGATTTGTAACCATACACCCCCTTCTTATAGGGTAGACACCTCACCATGCATAGATCCATACTGCCTAGTGGCAGACCTGTGACCAGACACAAGGCTAATGTTGTTGTTATTATTATTATTATTGCCATTTATATAGCGCCAACAGATTCCGTAGTGGTTTACAATATTATGAGAGGGAGGATTTAACTATAAATGGGACAATTACAAGAAATCTTGTAAGGACCCTGCTCAAACGAGCTTTAATATTTTTATTAGTGATATTGCAGAAGGTCTTGATGGTAAGGTATGTCTTTTTGCTGATGATACTAAGATATGTAACAGGTTTGATGTTCCAGGAGGGATAAACCAAATGGCAAATGATTTAGGTAAACTAGAAAAATGGTCAGAATTGTGGCAACTGACATTTAATGTGGATAAGTGCAAGATAATGCATCTTGGACGTAAAAACCCAAGGGCAGAGTACAGAATATTTGATAGAGTCCTAACCTCAACATATGAGGAAAGGGATTTAGGGGTGATTATTTCTGATGACTTAAAGGTAGGCAGACAATGTAATGGAGCAGCAGGAAATGCTAGCAGAATGCTTGGTTGTATAGGCAGAGGTATTAGCAGTAGAAAGAGGGAAGTGCTCATGCCATTGTACAGAACACTGGTGAGACCTCACTTGGAGTATTGTACACAGTACTGGAGACCGTATCTTCAGAAGGATATTGATACCTTAGAGAGGGTTCAGAGAAGGGCTACTAAACTAGTTCATGGATTGCGGGATAAAACTTACCAGGAAAGGTTAAAGGATCTTAACATGTATAGCTTGGAGGAAAGACGAGACAGGGGGGATATGATAGAAACATTTAAATATATAAAGGGAATCAACACAGTAAAGGAGGAGACTATATTTAAAAGAAGAAAAACTACCACAACAAGAGGACATAGTCTTAAATTAGAGGGACAAAGGTTTAAAAATAATATCAGGAAGTATTACTTTACTGAGAGGGTAGTGGATGCATGGAATAGCCTTCCAGCTGAAGTGGTAGAGGTTAACACAGTAAAGGAGTTTAAGCATGCGTGGGATAGGCATAAGGCTATCCTAACTATAAGATAAGGCTAGGGACTAAAGAAAGTATTTAGAAAATTGGGCAGACTAGATGGGCCGAATGGTTCTTATCTGCCGTCACATTCTATGTTTCTATGTTTCTTACAGTCTATAGGAGATGGGGTGTAAAACACATTAGGACAGGAAATAGCAATCAAATAAGGTGGGAGTGAAGCAGAGCTGGAGGAGAGAGTAAAGTGCTGCCCTTTAGGAGAGAGCAAGAGACAGGTATGTAAGGTAGAGGTTGGTCTGGGAGGCTATAAGCTTTCCTAAAGATATGAGTTTTAAGGCACTTCTTAAACTATTGAAGATTAGGGAGAGTATGATGACGTTAGGCAGGCTATTCCATAGGAAGGGAGCCGCCCACGAGAAGTCCTGAAAGCGTGAGTTGGCCATTCGGATGCAAGCAGCGGACAGGAGAAAGTCAGGGGCAGAGCAGAGAGACCAAGAAGGGGCATACCTATGGATCTGTTAGGAGATATAAGAGGGGCTAGATTTGTGCACTGCCTTATAGGTATGGGTTAGCACTTTGAATTGACTCCTATAGGATACAGGAAGCTAATGTAAGGACTGACAGAGGGGTGAGGTGTCAGAGGACCGACTAGAGAGGAAAATCAGTCTATCGGCAGCATTCATTACAGACTGTAGGGGGGCAATACGGATTTTGGGAAGACCAATTAGGAGAGTGTTACATTAAACCATACGGGAAATTACTAGAGCATGGACAAGCTCCTTGGTAGCATCTTGCGTAAGCTAGGGGCAGATGCAGGTTATGTTTTTAAGATGGAATATACAGGATTTGGCAATATACTGGATGTGAGGCTCATAGGTGAGGCCAGAATCTAGTATGACGCCAAGACAGCACGCTTGCAAGGATGGACTTATGTGGATACCACTAAATTGAAGGGAGAGCGAAAAAGGAGGAGGAAAGACAAGGAGCTCAGTTTTAGAGAGATTGAGTTTCAGAAAGCAGGAGGACATCCAGTCAGAGATAGAAGAAGGCAAGCAGTGACACATTGCAGGACGGCAGAGGAGCGATCCGGGGAGGAGAGATAAATCTGGGTGTCATCAGCGTAAAGGTGGCATTGGAATCCAAATGAGGTAATAAGACAAAATAGAAGGGGACCAAGGACAAAGCCTTGGGGGACTCCAACCATGATAGGACAAGATGAGGAGGTATCATTAGAAAAGGAGACACTAAATTAGCATTGGGAGAGATAAGAGGAAAACCACGAGAAGACAGTCACAGAGAACGAGTAATTGAAGAGTTTGAAGAAGGAGAGCATCATCAACGGTGTCAAAGGCAGCAGAGAGGTCAAGAAGAATTAGTATGGAGTAGTGGCCTTTGGATTCAGCTGTGATTAGGTCATTAGTAACTTTGATAAGCACAGTCTCAGTAGAGTGGAGAGGGCCGAAGCCAGATTGAAGAGGAGAGAGTTGGAATTGAGGAAGTGAGACATACGGGTAAAGACAAATCTTTCCAGAAGCTCTGAGGAAAAAGGGAGCAGGGATATGGGATGATAGCTAGAGGGGGAGGATGGGCCAAGAGATGTTTATTTCAGGATAGCTACTACAGTGGCATGTTTAAGGTCAGCAGGGTCAATGCCAGAAGAGAGAGAGCAGTTGAAGATGTGTGTTAACGAAGGCACAAGACAAGGGAAGAGAGATCTGATAAGGTGAGATGGGGCAGGATCGAGCGGGAAAGTGTTGGGGGGAGAGGAAAGGAGAAACGCAGCCATCTCTTGTTCAGTTGCCGGGGAGAAAGTCTGAAGGGTAGGAAAGGCATGATCTACGTGTGGTTGAGAAAGAGAATGGCAAGGTGGGGAGAATTCTTTCCTTAGCTGTTCAATCTTGTCGGTAAAGTAGCATGCAAAGCTATCGGCTGTAAGGTTAGTTTAGGGGGTGGCCACAGCAGGGCAAAGAAAAGAGTTAAAGGTGTCAAAGAGATACCTGGGATTGCGGGAGCATGAACTAATGAGAGAGGAAAAGTATGACTGTTTGGCGAGGGCAATGGCTGCGCTGTATGAACACAATATGAACCTATAATGGAAAAAGTCTGCTTGGGTGCGAGACTTCCTCCAGGAGCGTTCAGCACAATGAGAGCATCTTTGCAGGTAGCGTGTTGATTTAGTATGGTTGGGGGCGCGCGGTCAAGGTGCATGTTTGGAGTGGGGCTGCAGTGTTCAAGGCAGAGGTGAGGGTAGTGTTATATATGGAGATGGCCAGTGAGGGACAGGAGAGGGAAGTAATGGATAGCAGTTGTGAATCAATATCAGCTGACAGCTACTGGAGGTCAATAGAATTAAAGTTCCTCCTGAGTTGAGGGGAGTTAGGTTAAGGTTGTTGGATGAGGGGGTACTTGAGAGCAAACTATAAGAGTTGGTGATCAGAGAGAGGAAATGGAGTGTTGCAGATAATAGATACTGTACATGCATAAGAGAAGATGAGGACTAGGGTATTGCCAGCTACATGGGTGGGAGAATTAGCCCACTGTGATAGCCCTAGGGAGGAAGTAATTGAAAGTAATTTAGAGGCTGCTGAAGTCAAAGGTGAGTTAATGGGAATATTAAAGTCCCCGAGAATTAGGGATGGAATATTAGAAGAGACGATGTAGGGTATCCAGGCAGCAAAGTGGTCAAGGAAGAGGAGAGGGGAACAAGGGGGATGATAATTAATGGCAATGTTAGCAGAGAAGGGTTTGAAAAGGCGAATCGAATGAATTTCATATGATGAGAAAGAGAGGGAAGGCTGGGTGGGTAGAGATTTGAAGGAGCAGTGAGGTGAGAGAAGAAACCCTACAACACCACGTTTACATTAAGAGTTTCTAGGGTTGTGGGTAAGTTGAAGACCACCAAAGGACAAAGATGTGGAGGTAGCAGTGTCACAGGGGGAGAGACATGTTTCTGTTAAGGCTAGTAAATTTATGGAACGAGAGATGAAGAGGTCGTGGACAGCAGTGGATTTTGTAATATTGCAAACAGAGAGTGCATTCCAGAGGGCAGTATATCACCTATATGCCCCATTGTACAGCACTACAGAATCCCATTGTACAGCGCTATGGAATTTGCTGGCGCTTTATAAATATGTCCTGCACAGAAAGGTCCGAGTTAAAGCTCAATTTAAAGTCTGCCATGTGTGTCATGGTCAATAGCAGGCAAATGTTAGCTGAGTTAATAAACAATTGCTTTTCTCATCGTGCTGAAATGGTTCCATTATGGAGATCACTTCATCTATTTAAAACATCCGTCTGTGACATGGACAGGTGTGAAAGAAGGAAGATATGATAAGAACAATGTGTCACAGAAAGAGTCATACGTTTCCTTCTACTCCACCCAACATCTTAATAATAGCCAGAGTGCTCACTTTGATAACCTGTCACCTGTCTCTCATTACACAATACATGCAAACTGCATCCTGTATAAAACTGAGATATATGGAACAGCAATCTGGCTATTGATTAAGCTGTTACTATAGTCAGGCCCGGATTAACATATGGGGTGATGGAGCTGCAGCTCCAGGCCCAAGCCCATGGAATAGGCCCATTGATTTAAAAAAAAAAAAAAAAAAATATATATATATATATATATATTTCTTTTTTACACACTACTCTTAGGGTTGCCAGGTATGTCTCAGGTATTTCTTAGAGTTGCCAGGTATTTCTCAGAAGTATTTATCAGGTATTTGAGGCTGCCTAACCGGTGCCGGTATTGCAGTAATACCAGCAACACAAATGTCAGTCTCAATATAAACTGAGATTAGATGCAATACTAGCACCGGCGCTGTGTGTGTGGAGAGAGGCAGGGATAGGAAGTTACAGCATCTCCTTCCCTGCCTCTTTCTACTCACTGATCCGCGGTGGAGCAACTCTGCCCAGAGAGTCCATACAG
Source organism: Pelobates cultripes (assembly GCA_933207985.1). Lineage (NCBI taxonomy): Eukaryota > Metazoa > Chordata > Amphibia > Anura > Pelobatidae > Pelobates > Pelobates cultripes. Next base: position 130,421,425 of record OW240914.1, on the reverse strand, counting down.
TAGCTCCCAGCCTGTAGAGACAGCCAACAGCTCAAGTAAGTGAGGGATGGGGGAAAGGCTGCAGGGAGACATAGGGACACAGACACATAGGGACACTTGGGAACACTGAGACACTAGGGGGCACTGGGACACCTGGGGACACAGACACTAGAGGAAACTGTGAGAGATGGGGACAGTGAGAGACTTGGGGACACTGGGAGACATAGGGACACTTGGTGGCACTGAGACACTAGGGGCACTTGGAGACCTGGAGACACTGAGACACTAGGGGAAACTGTCAGACTTGGTGAGACTGAGACATTGGGATACTGGGAGACATAGGGACCCTGAGACACTAAGTACACAGTGGCCCCTAGTCTCTCAGTGTCCCTATGTCTCCCATCCAGTGTCTCAGTGTCCCCATGTGTCCCTGGTGTATCTGTGTCCCCATGTCTCTCAGTGTCCCTGGTGTCTCTCAGTGTCCCTAGTGTCGGTGTCCCCTAGTCTTTCAGTGTCCCCATGTTTCTCCCATTGTCCCCATGCCCCACAGTGTCCCAATCTCTCTAAGTGTCCCCTAGTTTCCTACTGACATGGGGACACTGGGAGACATGGGGACACAGACTCTAAAGGACACTGGGAGACATGAGGATACAAACACTAGGGGACACTGGGCAACATGGGGACACTAAGACACTAGGGGGCGCTGAGAGACATGGGGACATTGGGTACTTTGAGACCTGGGAGACATGGGGCACTCCCAGTCTCCCCATGTCTCCCAGCCAGTGTCCCTAGTATCTCAGTGTCCCCATGTCTCCCAGTGCACTCACTGTGATATAGTTAATCAGGTTTATTGGACACCGCAATGTTTTGACCTTTACCCAGGTCTTTATCAAGTCTTCAGTGTCCCCTATGTATCACAGTGTCCCCTATGTATCATAGTCTCTCAGTGTCCCTGGTGTCTCTCAGTGTCCCTGGTGTCTCTCAGTGTCCTTAGTGTCTCAGTGTCCCTTAGTCTCCTAGTGTCCCCTATTCTCCTAGTTTCCCCTATTCTCCTAGTGTCCCCATGTCTCACAGTGCCCCCAAGTGTCTCAGTGTCTCCTAGTATAAAAGAAAAAAATCTCAGGCACTCACTGTGATAGATTTAAGCAGGCTTATTGGACACCGCAACGTTTTGACCTGTACCCAGGTCTTTATCAAGTCTCCAGTGTCCCCTATATGTCACAGTGTCCTCTTTGTATCACAGTGTTGTCTCAGTACCCCATGTCTCCCAGTGTCCCCTTGTGTCTCAAAGTCACCCAGTGTCCACATGTCCCTATGTCTCCCAGTGTCCCAAAGTGTCTCAGTATCCCAAGGTCTCCCAGTGTTCCCTAGTATTTCAGTGTCCCTATGTCTCCAAGTGTCCCAATGTCTCACAATGTCCCCCAGTGCCCTAGTAAAATTGGGACACTGGGAGACATGGGGACACAGACACTAAGTGACTGGGAGACATGGGGACACAGACATGCCCCCTTTTTGGGTATGTTCACCCCTTTCAACAGTTCTTGTTATGTGATTTGCATCAGTGGCCCACCCTTTGACCCCATCCATATACTTCCTGCTTTACTGGACATTGCTGTTAGGGGGTATGGGTTTACTTGAAAGATGAAAGCGTGAGATTAGCATAGGGTATGTGTTTTCTCATAGCTGCATTCTATGAGTTTCCCGCCAGCACCATCTCTATAAGATACATGACGCTTGGTAGGTATGACTGTTTTAGTGTTTTTGGTCAATAAGATTTTGTAATTAGGCCCATCATAATTGTTAGCACCAGGCCAACTGGGATCTGAATCTGGCCCTGACTATAGTAACTAAATATTGTATTCTATTGCTATCCCCAAAACCCATACCTTTTAAGGCCAGACCAATAATTGCCTTTCCCACATCAACATTATGGTAATACCAGACAATATCATATCGTATTTCCTCTCCTGCCCCATCACATATTCTACTAGCCTCTCTCTTCCAATATCACCCCCCACTCCCTTTGCATACCTCCATTCCTACCCAGTTTCAACATTCTTCCAAAGCTGCTCTTTCCCCTCCCCTCTTTCTCCCTCAATGCTGCATATTCATCTCACCAGAATCATCACAGATTTCTCCCCAGCCAAATTATTTCCAAAACACACTTTCCTGCTCTAAATCCCTCAGATTACCCTTCCAGCTATGGTGCACACAACTCAGCATTGATGCTGAGGGTGGTATTTATGATACAAACTGGAGGATGCACACTGCTCATGCCAGCACAGAAAACCATACACTGGTAGAGAAATTACTTTAGGTAGGGTGGCAAAAAGCCGACCTCAACTAAATGCCACATGGGTCAACAGGACCTATCTAGAGACAGCACTGAGAAGGGGATTCCTTGGTAATTATGTGACTATAGGAACTGGGAAGTGGGTTCCTTGGTAATTACACTGAACAAAATGATAAACATAGAAACATAGAAACATAGAAACATAGAAACATAGAAACATAGAAACATAGAAACATAGAATGTGACGGCAGATAAGAACCATTCGGCCCATCTAGTCTGCCCAATTTTCTAAATACTTTCATTAGTCCCTAGCCTTATCTTATAGTTAGGATAGCCTTATGCCTATCCCATGCATGCTTAAACTCCTTTACTGTGTTAACCTCTACCACTTCAGCTGGAAGGCTATTCCATGCATCCACTACCCTCTCAGTAAAGTAATACTTCCTGATATTATTTTTAAACCTTTGTCCCTCTAATTTAAGACTATGTCCTCTTGTTGTGGTAGTTTTTCTTCTTTTAAATATAGTCTCCTCCTTTACTGTGTTGATTCCCTTTATATATTTAAATGTTTCTATAAACACAACACTTTTGTTTTTGCCTCTATTTTTCATGAGCTGAACTAAAAGATTTAAGTCTTTTTTTATGTACACAAAAGGCCTATTTCTCTCAAATATTGTTCACAAATCTGCCTAAATCTGTGTTAGTGAGCACTTCTCCTTTGCTGAGATAATCCATTCACCTCACAGGTGTGGCCTATCAAGATGCTGATTGGACAGCAGTTTTTTTTAATTCTCTTTATTGGTATTTTTGTATATAAAACATTAAAGACAAAATAAAATGTGCAGTTTTACTATATTAGGAGGAGTCCGGGGGGTCCGAAAACCAGTCAGTATCTGGTGTGACCACCATTTGCCTCACGCAGTGCAACACATCTCCTTTGCATAGAGTTGATCAGTTGATCAGATTGTGGCCTGTGGAATGTTGGTCCACTCCTCTTCAATGGCTGTGCAAAGTTGTTGGATATTGGCAGGACCTGGAACACGATGTTGTATGTGCCGATCCAGAGCATCCCAAACATACTCAATGGGTGATATATCAAGTGAGTATGCTGGCCATGCAAGAACTGGGATGTTTTCAGCTTCCAGGAATTGTGTACAGATCCTTGCAACATGGGGCCGTGCATTATCATGCTGCAACATGAGGTGATGGTCGTGGATAAATGGCACAACAATGGGCCTCAGGATCTCATCACGATATCTCTGTGCATTAAAAATGCCATCAATAAAATGCACCTGTGTTCGTTGTCCATAACATACGCCTGTCCATACCATAACCCCACCTCCACCATGGGGCACTCGATCCACAACGTTGACATCAGTAAACCGCTTACCCACATGACGCCATACACACTGTCTGCCATCTGCCCTGTACAGTGAAAACCAGGATCCATCCGTGAAGAGAACACCTCTCTAAAGTGCCAGACACCATTGAATGTGAGCATTTGCTCAATGAAGTTGGTTACGACGACGAACTGAAGTCCGGTCGAGACCCCGATGAGGATGACTAGCATGCAGAAGAGCCTTCCTGAGATGGTTTTTGATAGTTTGTGCAGAAATTCTTTGGTTAGACAAACCGATTGTTGCAGCAGCTGTCTGGTGGCTGGTCTCAGACGATCTTGGAGGTGAAGATGCTGGATGTTGAGGTCCTGGGCTGGTGTGGTTACACGTGGTCTACGGTTGTGAGGCTGGTTGGATGTATTGGCAAATTCTCTGAAACGCCTTTGGAGATGGCTTATGGTAGAAAAATTAACATCCAATTCACGGGCAACCGCTCTGGTGGACATTCCTGCAGTCAGCATGCCAATTGCACACTCCCTCAAAACTTGAGACATCTGTGGCATTGTGCTGTGTGATAAAACTGCACATTTTAGAGTGTCCTTTTATTGTGGCCATCCTAAGGCACACCTGTGCAATAATCATGCTGTCTAATCAGCATCTTGATATGCCACACCTGTGAGGTGGATGAATTATCTCGGCAAAGCAGAACTGCTCACTAACACGGATTTAGACAGATTTGTGAACAATATTTGAGAGAAATAGGCCTTTAGTGTACATAGAAAAAGTCTTAGATCTTTGAGTTCAGCTTATGAAAAATGGGGGCAAAAAACTAAAATGTTGCGTTTATAATTTTGTTCAGTGTATATAACGGTAGGCCCAGAAAAGTAAATCAAGCCTTGCATAAAGCTCTCTACTTCATCATTTGTCAGGAAGCCCTAGCATGTCATGAACCTCCCCTCTTATAAATGTCACTAGGGGACCAGACTAGCAATACTCTAAAAAACATCAGCCGAGCAATAAGCAATGCTCATGAATTGTGCATCCTGCCCATTGTAAGGTCACAAAAATAGGGAGACTGAATCAGGTATGAAGGAACATGTGACAATTTCCATGAATTCAAAGTGAATTTCAATTCTGCAAGTCAGCAATGTCCAGTTAGGCTACTCTGGCCTTAAAGAGACACTATGGTCACCAGAACAACTACAGCTTATCGCATTTGTTCTGGTGAGTAGAATCATTCTCAGCCTAGTGATAACTCCACTGGCCACTCCTCAGAAGGCTGCTAGAGGTGCTTCCTGGGGCAGTGCTGCACAGTGAGCAGCACTGCCACTTAGTGTCTCCACCATCTGCATGGAGACACTGAACTTTCCTCATAGCGATACACTCTATGAGGAGATGCTGATTGGCCAGAACTGTGTTTGACTTGTGCTGACTCTGTCCCTGATCTGCCTCCTTGACAGCCAATTATATGGTAAAAGCATTGTGATTGGCTCACATAATCTCTTCTGATTATGTTAGTCAAGAAGGCAGATAAGGGGCAGATGCAGCAGCTGCAGAATTGAATACAAGTAAGATTTTTACTATATTTAGGGAGGCATAGGAGGGGATTGGCAAAAGGGCTAGGTGGTGGTTTTAACACTATAGGGTCAGGAATAAATGTTTGTTTTTCTAACCTTATAGTGTTCCTTAAATTTGAAATTCACCTTGAATTCCTGGCAATTCTCCCTTTTGTAAATATTGCTTCTATTGAGCCTGTCGTGATAATCTGCAGTCAGATCACCTTACATTAGTTATAAATCCAGCACAGTCTGAGCCTATCCTGATAATATGCAATCAGATCACCTTACATTGGATTTAAAACCCCAGCACTTTCTGAGTCTGTCCTGATATTCTGCAGTTCAGATCACCTTACATTAGATATAAACAAAAACAGCACTATTTTAGCCTTTCCTGATAATCTGCAGTCAGATAACTCTACATTAGAGTCAGCAGTCTACATTAGATATAAAAAAAAAAACAGATCACCTTACATTAGGTATAAAAAAAACAGCACTATCATAGCCTGTTCTGATAATCTGCAGGCAGGTAGGTAACTCTACATTAGAGTCAGCAGAGTCTGAGCCTGTCCTGATAATCTGCAGTCAGATCACCTTACATTTAATATAAACCCAGAATTGTCTGAGCCTGTCCTGATAATCTGCAGTCTGATCACCTTACATTAGATATAAACCCAGCACTGTCTGAGCCTGTCCTGATAATCTGCAGTCAGATCACCTTACATTAGATATAAACCCAGCACTGTCTGAGCCTGTCCTGATAATCTGCAGTCTGATCACTTTACATTAGATATAAACCCAGCACTGTCTGAGCCTGTCCTGATAATCTGCAGTCTGATCACCTTACATTAGATATAAACCCAGCACTGTCTGAGCTTGTCCTGATAATCTGGTCACTTTACATTAGATATAAACCCAGCACTGCCTGAGCCTGTCCTGATAATCTGCAGTCAGATCACCTTACATTAGATGTAAACCCAGCACTGTCTGAGCCTGTCCTGATAATCTGGTCACTTTACATTAGTTATAAATCCAGCACTGACTGAGCCTGTCCTGATAATCTGCAGTCAGATCACCTTACATTAGATGTAAACCCAGCACTGCCTGAGCCTGTCCTGATAATCTGCAGTCCGATCACCTTACATTATATGTAAACTCAGCACTGCCTGAGCCTGTCCTGATAATGTGCAGTTCAGAGACCACCTTACATTACATTTTAGCATTAGCATTATCTAAAACTAAAGCCTGTCTATAATAACCCCTTTAATAAAATATACCTCTTTCTGGAAATTACAGGATAGAGCCAACATGCAGATTTTAAGGTTGGTTGTATTAACCTATCCTATTTATGTCCTGTCAAAAGGAATTATTATGCTAACTTAATTTTCCCTCTTGAAAATAACAAGCCAATATTTGCCTTTGGGTTAATATTCAAATCCTATTTAATGTAGAGTTGTACTTGGCAGCCTTAGCAAGTTGAGTAATTCAACCCAAGAAAATATGAATGTGCAATTAGCAGCCACATTTACCAGTGAATGACTTAATAATCCCCTAGACAGGGGGTCAATATTTATTCCCTCCAGGAGATGTGATGCTATTTACTCAGCATATGTACTTATACCCTCTAATTAGGTCCTTGTAAGGCTATTACTACAATAGGATGTCATCAAGCTAACACCAAGGCATGGAGGCTGCATTATTTCTGCTATATCCTGTACTCTGTGTGCCTAGTTTCACAGGACTGTGGGAAGGCACAGAAAAACTACAATAGGAGTGTTGTACAATACCCAATAAAGCACTGCTTGCCTATTGCTCTCAGAGCATTATAGGAATTGTAGTCAAACATGCATGGTCGGCACAGGTCAACAACTCAGGCCTATAACTTAAAGGAACACTACAGTCACCATTAAAACATCATCTAAATGAAGTTGTTATGGTGCCAAGAGGCCCACTGGCTCATTCCTTTTTTAAGGGGTTAAACTGTATTGAATAGGGAGGATATTAGTGGTAAACAGTCACATTTTAATAAATTTAATTACATTATGGTTGTACCCATCCAGCGGTTTATTAGAGCAGTCAGTGAGTGTCCTACCTAAAAGAGGACAGTCGCTAGGCAGCCATTTGTTTATTATCTGGTCTACAGGTGTGCTATAAATGTGGCTGAATGTAAGAATTGTAAGGGTAAGTAATTCGTTAGGAAGAGGGGATGGGCTACAGAAATAATCTCCCATTCAGACACCTACATTCCCGGCTGAGGTCACGCATATTTAAAGATGTGAAGCTTAAAATGTGACTGAGACAATCACAGAATCAGGGCTTTAGCCACATTGTGTAAATGCCTGGTAATACTTTTATTGTGGAATTAGTTGGCTATGTATAAATACCAATAATAATAAAAATAATAATTGTATTTGTGCAGAGGCGGCGACCTAATTTTGCGATTTTGCCTCGCGGCCACCTAAACCGCCTTAGGGCAGACTGTGTTGGGTCCTGACCCGACACCAGGAGGGGGCCCGGCGGCTTGCTCTGTATGCTGCTGGGTGCAAGGCCCCTCCAGTCTGCCCGGCCGGAGAGCGCCAATCGCAGACACACACACAAAAAGGTATTTAATCCCTTACCATCACCCCCCCCCATCATACCATCATCTCACACCATCATCACCTCCCCTCTCTCACCATCATCAACCCCCCTCACACCCTCATCACCTCCCCTCTCACACCATCACCTCCCCCACACCATCACCCCCCCATTTCCCTCACAATATCATCACCTCCCCCCTCACACCATCATCAACCCCCTCCATCACACCATCATCACCCCCTCCATCACACCATCATTACCCCCCTCCATCACACCATCATCACCCCCCTCACTCCATCATCACCCCTCTCAAACCACCATCACCCCCTCCACACCATCATCACATCCCCCCACACCATCATCACCCCCACTCCCTCACACCATCGCACCTGGGACCTTCGGAGCAAATGTGTTAAGGAGCACTGGGGTCCAGTACCATTTGGTCACCAATTTGTAGTTTATTTCTTGGATCTTAGAGGCTGAGGGTCTATGTGCTAAAAGAAACAGGTTCTCCCACTGCTTATTAGAAAATGACCTCTAAAGTTTCTCCTCCCAGGCAGAGGTGAACTGCAAGGGTGGGAGTGTCACTACATTCAAAAGAAGCTTATAAAAGCCTCTTTCTAAGTGTTCTCCTGCTAGGTACATCTGTTTAAAGCCTGTAAGCTCTCTATGTAAAATGTGTGTTGGAGTTAGGGCCATATAGCAGTGTTGTAACTGAATATATCCGACGCGTTCTTGCATGGTTGGTGGTCTCCCCTTTGTAAGATCCATCTTAAAGCGAAGACTAGTCCATACTTTTAAGGTTAAGAAAGAGGAAACAAATAGGGAAGGGCTGCATCACAAAAAATAGTACATAAAGTCTCGTCCCAACAGGTTTCTGAGTTCCCTATACTTGGGGGATGTGGAAGGTCTGAGTGTCTTCAGTCTCCGTATGTGGATAAAAAGAAGACAAAGCAACCTTATAGTGCAATATATCAGGGCTTGACAGTCAATACGTAAATAATAATGATATTGCACTCACATGTAAATGACCAGCTCTAGTGTATATCGCATAGAGTGGTATAAACCCCACTTATGGGATATGATGATGGTCATTCACAGCAGATGGTTGTCTAGGTGCTCAGAAAAGAAATACAAAACAGCCACAAATAGTGCTCTCAGTAATATAGTAAAAGTTGTATAAAATAAGCAGAATTGTACTCACAAGCATAGAGCAGACCCACTGCTCTATGATGATAGCATTGGTGGTATGATCCCCACCCAGGATGTTCTTGAGAGTAGGAATAATAAAAATTATGAAAAAATAGATAAAATGCCAGGAAGTATAAATATGTTATTGAAATAAAGAGGTAATGGTACAATAGATTATTGTAAAACCAAAATCCTTTATTCAATCAAAAAAATATAAAAAAAATAAAGGATTTTGGTTTTACTATAATCTATTGTACCATTACCTCTTTATTTCAATAATTTATTTATACTTCCTGGCATTTTATCTATTTTTTCATAATTTTTATGTCATCATATCCAATAAGTGGGGATTATACCACTATATGCGATATACACTAGAGCTGGTCATAGCTCTTTTACATGTGAGTACAATATCATTATTATTTACGTATTGTCTGTCAAGCCCTGACATATTGCACTATTAGGTTGCTTTGTCTTCTTTTTATCCACATACGGAAACTGAAGACACTCAGACCTTCCACATCTATCCTAAGTCTAACAGGTCCTCTATTACACACACAGCCCAGGAACATCATTCTCAATGTTGAGAATAGGCCTTGAGAATTGTGATGGATATGGAGTGAAGCAAGTAAGCTATCCTGGGCAAGACATTTATTCTCAGTATGTTTATATACCCCAACCATGAAATGTTCTGCCCTCGCCATTGTGCCAAGTCCCTATGTAACGTTTGGAAAAATTGGAGGAAGTATCAAGTATCGGAGGATCCAGATGCCCAATTTTTGGTCCTATCCTTGCACCACCAGAATGGAAATTGGTCTTTCAGAAAACCAAACTCCTGGGTGGAAACAGAGATATCTAGTGTTTTGGATTTGTCTGCATTCAGTTTAAAAAAAGGAGAGTTTCCAAAACATGAGATCTCCCCTAAGATACCCAGGAGCAAAATTCTCAAGAAATCAGTAGTTTGTCTGTGAATGCTGCTATTTTGTATGTATTTCTCTGCCCTGTTAATCCAATCATCTCCTCCCACTGCCATACTGCCTCAAGAAACAGTTCCAAGGAGACAGTTCAAATCCGAGAACAACCAAAAGTGGAGACAGGGGGCGCCCCTGTCTTGTGTTGTTTTATATGGAAACTGGGGCCAAAAGTTGTTGGGCGCCTATCAGCATTCTCATTTGGGGTACGAACCTTATCTTATCCCAATTGCCATCATAAATTGTTGATTGTTTTCACAGCAAAATATTTTTACCATACAGCTGTGCAATATATACGAACATTTACCCCATGCAAGTACCTTTCAGGACTCTGCAAGACTGTGAAGCTCATAAAGCTTTATTTCCTGGGCTGTTAGTTCTACTTAGTCAGGCCCTGTGTACAGTTTTGATGGGAGGGTTTGACTGCCTGTTCCGTGGTTCTTTCATTGAAATTTGATGGCTGACTGATCAGTTGGGACCATTTTAAAAGTGTAATAAAGTTTCCACTTGGCTACCACAACTGCACAGAATCTTAGTGACGGCTATTAAATGGCAAAATTTTTGACAGGTCTAGGGCCATTTTGTAAAGTATTCATATATGATGCAAAAACTCTGCCTTTAGTATCGAGTTTGTAAAAAAAAAAAAGAATAATAAACAAACTCTAAGACTTGATGACTGAACTTGGGTAAAATAATGAGATGTTCCAAGAATTCATTGGAAGATTTAGTATTCTTCATAAGGCATACTACGAGTTAATCTTTGCCTTTCAGAATGCGGAATTCAGCACTAGGTCCTGAAGGATTCCACAGTGCATGGCTGTGCCACTGTGCCGTGAAACACCCTAATTCCAGCTAAGCCCTTGAAAGGTCTCTGAGTCTCTATACTCTGCAGCAAATCTCGGGGGATAAAACACTGTTACACAAGAACTTTTTCTAATTGCAAGGTATGTGAACCATTTTAAGGACAAGTGTCTTAACCAAGCTATTTTTTGGCTTCATCCTTATTTTATATTGGATTGGTGCTGGTTCTAGTGAAGGAGGTGCAGGTGATGTTTGGACATAAACAAGGGTTCATGACATTTGTGGGAGTGCTCTTGCTTGATGTTTAGTACTTCCCCTCTATTCTTTTCACGATGTAAAAAAGTAGATTTTATTGACCTCACAAAAGTTTGGAACAACAAGCGTTTGGAGATCTTCCCTTAATCAAAACTAATGCATTTCTGAACAAAATGACACACCGATTCAAACTATTGTTGTAATACAGGCGTTAAAGTGACATCACAGCAGTTAGTACTAGACTTGTGCACACATGCGTTTCAGCTATTATGAACAAAGCAAATGCCTTTTAATGCTCTTGAACAAAACAATTGGTCTGGGATTTACTTGTGGAGTCCTCGTCACTGAATAAGAAATAGGTGGAAATGAAGAGTGTGTTATTATTATTATCTCCATTTATATAGCGCCAACAGATTCCATAGCGCTTTACAATATTATGGGGGGGGGGGGAGATTTAACTATAAATAGGACAATTACAAGAAAACTTACAGAAACAATAGGTTGAAGAGGGCCCTGCTCAAATGAGCTTACAGTCTATAGGAGATGGGGTATAACACACATTAAGACAGGACATATCAATTAAATAAGGTGGAAGTGAAGCAGAGCTGGAGGAGAGAGCAGAGTGTTGCCCTTTAGGAGAGAGCAAGAGACAGGTGTGTAAGGTAGAGGCTACTCTGGGAAGCCATAAACTTTCCTAAAGAGATTTTAAGGTACTTCTTGGATTGAACACTAGGGCAGAGTCTGATGGGGTAAACAGGCTATTCCATAGGAAGGGAGCCTCCCACGAGAAGTCCTGCAAGCGCGTGTTGGCCCTACAGGGGCATATCTATGGATCTATGAAGAAATATAAGAGGGGCAAGAACTGTTCAGTGCTTTATATGTACGGGTTAGCACTTTGAATTGACTCCGACTCCCTATAGGATACAGGAAGCCAATGTAAGGACTGACAGAGGGGTGAGGTGTGAGAGGACTGACTAGAGAGGAAAATCAGTCTGGTGGCAGCATTCATTACAGACTGTAGAGGGGCAATACGACTTTTGGGAAGACCTATCAGGAGAGGGTTACAATATTCCATGCAGAAAATTACTAGAGCATGGACAAGCTCCTTGGTAGCATCTTTTATAAGAAAGGGGTGGATGTGGGCTACGTTTTTAAGTTGGAATCTACAGGATTTGGCAACATACTGGATGTGAGGCTCATAGGTGAGGCCAGAGTCAAGTATGACGCCAAGACAGCGTGCTTGCACGGATGGACTTCTGTGGATACCACTAACTTGAAGGGAGAGTGAGAGAGGAAGATCAGTATTAGGAGGAGGAAAGACAAGGAGTTCAGTTTTAGAGAGAGTGAATTTCAGAAAGCGGGAGGACATCCAGGCAGAGATGGAAGAAAGGCAAGCAGTGACATATTGCAGGACGGCAGGGGAGAGGTCCGGGGAGGAGAGAGATATCTGGATGTCATCAGCATCCAGGTGGTAGTGGAATCCAAAAGAGGCAATAAGTTTGCCAAGAGAGGCAGTATAAAGAGAAAATAGAAGGGGACCAAGGACAGAGACTTGGGGGACTCCAACAGAGACAGGACGATGGGAGGAAGTATCCTTGGAAAAGGAGACACTGAATGAGCGTTGGGAGAGATAAGAGGAAAACCACGAGAGGACAGAGTCACAGGGACCGAGCGATTGAAGAGTTTGAAGAAGGAGAGCATGATCAACGGTGTCTAAGGCAGCAGAGAGGTCAAGAAGAATTAGTATGGAGTAAGTGGCCTTTGGATTTAGCTGCGATTAGGCCGATAGTAACTTTGATAAGAGCAGTCTAAGTAGAGTGGAGAGGGCGGAAGCCAGAATGTAGAGGGTCAAGGAGAGAGTTGGAATTGAGGAAGCGAGACACACGGGTAAAGACAAGTCTTTCCAGAAGCTTTGAGGAAAAAGGGAGCAGGGATATGGGACGATAGTTAGAGGGGGAGGACGGGTCAAGAGATATTTTTTCAGGATAGGTACTACAGTGGCATGTTAAAGGTCAGCAGGGACAAGCCAGAAGAGAGAGAGCAGTTGAAGATGTGTGTTAATGAAGGCACAAGACAAGGGAAGAGAGATCTGATAAGGTGAGATGGGGCAGGATCGAGCGGGAAAGTGTTGGGGGGAGAGGAAAGGAGAAGCGCAGCCATCTCTTGTTCAGTTGCCGGGGAGAAAGTCTGAAGTGTAGGAAAGGCATGATCTACATGTGGTTGAGAAAGAGAATGGCAAGGTGGGGAGAATTATTTCCTTAGCTGTTCAATCTTGTCGGTAAAGTAGCATGCAAAGCTATCGGCTGTAAGGTTAGTTTGGGGGGTGGCCACAGCAGGGCGACGAAGAGAGTTAAAGGTGTCAAACAGACACCTGGGGTTGTGGGAGCATGAACTAATGAGAGAGGAAAAGTATGACTGGTTGGCAAGGGAAAGGGCTCTGCAGTATGAATCTATAATGGAGAAAGTCTGACTCGGTGCGAGACTTCCTCCAGGAGTGTTCAGCACAACGGCAGCAACTTTGCAGATAGCGTGTTGATTTAGTATGCCACGGTTGGGGGCGTGTCCTCCTCGAGGTGCATGTTTGGAGTGGTGATGCAGCATTCAAGGCAGAGGTGAAGGTAGTGTTAAATGTGGAGATGACCAATGAGGGACAGGAGAGGGAAGGGATGGATAGCAGTTGTGAATCAATATCAGCTGACAGCTGCTGAAGGTCAATAGAATTAAGGTTCCTACTGAGTTGAGGGGGTTTAGGCTGAGGTTGTTGGGTGAGGGGGTACTCGAGAGCAAACGATAAGAGGTGGTGATCAGAGAGAGGAAATGGAGTGTTGCAGATATTAGATACTGTACATGCATAAGAGAAAATGAGGTCAAGGGTATTGCCAGCTACATGGGTGAGGAAATTAGCCCACTGCTATAGCCCGAGGGAGGAAGTAATTGAAAGTAATTTAGAGGCTGCTGAGGTCAAAAGTGAGTTAATGGGAATATTGAAATCACCAAGAATTAGGGATGGAATATTAGAAAAGAGGAAGTAGGCTAGCCAGGCAGCAAAGAGGTCAAGGAAGAGGAGAGGGGAACCAGAAAGGAGGATAAATAATGGCAATGTTAGCAGAGAAGGGTTTGAAAAGGTGAATTGAATGAATTTCAAATGATGGAAAAGAGAGGGAAGGCAGAGTTTTAAAGGAGCCGTGGGGTGAAAGCAGAAAACCTACACCGCCACTTTTACTCTCAGCTTGTCTTGGGTTGTGAGTAAAGTGAAGACCACCAAAGGATAGTCAGGCAGGGGTAGCTGTATCAGAGGGAGAGAGCCATGTTTCTGTTAATACAAGTAGGTTTAGTGTGAGATAAATAGGTCATGGATGGAAGTTGATTTAACGGTTCTGCACACAGAGCGTGCATTCCAGAGGGCAGCTTTAAAAGGAGGAATTATAGCGAGAGTTACATGGAATGGATATTGGATTGTTGTGGTTTCTCGTGTTAGCACCAGATGGCTTAGTAGAGGAGGAACCAAGGTTTGGAAATGGATCGATGGGGGAAAAAATTGCTTACGAGAATCGACTCATGAAATTTGTCCTGTTCCATCAAGGACCCTTGAAAACTTCTACGAGGTCAATGTAAAACACCTGTCTACGATTTTGGTTTGGTGAAATTTCCTTAATGCGGCACTGTCACAGTCTGGAGGCTTTTGCAAAGTCCCCCGATGGTGACAATGCTCCAGAGGTGAGGGGCAGCAGGGAATGGTGAGATTTACTTACATGAACCTGTCCCTTGTGGACACATCCATTTTCTTTTTTTTCCTCCATAGATATAGCTAATATCTCTGCAACCGTCACTGGTAACGGTTGGAAGATTGACACTTCTAGTCAGCGATAGCTCCACCCAGTGTCTAGCAGTGTCAATTGTAGGAAAATTACTGAGACAAAGGAGTCCCTACATTTTCTCTCTATATGTTTTGACTGAGTTGTAATTTCAGAGAAATTTCAAAACAGTCAGTATGAGTATTTCATAAAGATTTTACTCTTTTTTTGTTCAGATCAGCAAAATTTGTTTAAACCATATTTACAATCCTCATATTTACTAAAAATAATTTTTGTTAAAATTAGGTTATTTTAACTGAACGAGCACATATCATTAAGTATCGTCTGGGGTCTGCTTTAAAATCAGTAATTCTCACATGCGAATCCTATATAAAAAAAGAAAATTGAATTTGCATTTGTATCAAACACTGGATTCCAAATGGATTCACACTGAACAAACCTGGTACTAGACATGTGCAAATTGTTTCGTTACAAATGTAAATTCGGATGAATTTTGGCAGTTCGGACACTTGGATGCTTCTAAATTGCCTAATTGCCGAAGTCCCGAACTGGCGAATTACCAAATTGCCCAAGTGACGAATTTTGGAAGTGATGAACCGAACCAAATTACTGAATTGCAGAAGTGACGAATTTCGGAAGTGCCATAGTGCTTCGGATTTCTGAAAAGTGGCAAAACAAGAGAGGGAGGGAATATTACGTGAATGATGACAGAAATCTAGACCAATAAGCTAATTCGTGGCATTGGGAGCCCTATTAGATGTGTAAGTGGTTGTGGTGGCAGTCTGGGCACCTAACCCTACCACTAACCCTATCCTAACTCTACCCCTAACCCTACCCTAACCCAAACCCTACTCCTAACCCTACCTTTACCCCTCAGCCTACCCCTAACCGTACCCTAACCCTAGGGGTAGGGTTAGGGAGCCCTACAGATATGTAAGTGGTTGTGGTGCCAAGAGAAGGATACTTAAAAATGTCTATATTGCCAAAGTCCCGAATTTCCAAACTCACGAATTTTGGAAGTGCCAAACCGAATCGAAGTGCCGAATTGCTGAAGTCACGAATTTCGGAAATCCTAAACTGAACCAAAGTGCCGAATTGCCCATGCACATCAATACCTGGTACCAGGTAAATTCACAGAAAAAAAAATGATTCTGCTTTTTTTAGACAAACTATGTACCCACTGGTGTCATGCAAGCAGCAAGAGGGCAAAAATATACTAAATTAAAGGACTACTCCAAGCATCATAGCCATTACAGTCTGCTGTAGTGGTTATAATGCCAAGAGTACTCATGTTTAGTAACAGTTTGTCCATTTACCTGGGTCTCCAATGGGCTCTGAGTCTCTCCTCCTGGATGATGCTCTTTTAGCTTTTGCTGAGCTGGAGATGCCAGAAGCCAATCCATTCACCATTCATTTTCAGAGCATTTCAACTAACTGTCCCCAGCCAATAAATGGCTGAAAAATGCACAGAACCCAGCCCAGAACTCCTGCTACATGCACCTTTTCACAGCAAAAGGCTGCAAATACAGACACTGAAGTGTTCATGGTGCTTGGAGTAACCCTTTAAAACAATAATATGAAATTAATGAATAATGCACATAAACTAATAATATACATTTTAATCCTATTCAAACTAAAGAGGCAGTCTAAGCACCAATACCACTACACCATCCTGCAGTGGTATTGATGCATGGATGCTGCCCCTTTTCCCAGAGAAACACTGGAAATTCTGAGAATTTGCTAAAAAGAAACACACCTGTCCGACAGCCACTACAACAAGTATAAAATGCCATCACTCCCAGGATAAATCCTCCCCTTTATTACATATTAATTAAAAAAAAAACTTCCACAGAATGGATTTCAGAAGAAATTAAGATGGCTTACAAAATTCTCAAGCCGATATGACCCTGGTCATAACAAGCTTAACTAGCCACTACAGCCACTTCCTCCATACATCCTATGATACATCCTATGATTTTCTAAGGACTTCCTATTAGTTGTCATCATGCTTCCCATAAAGAAACATTGAATTGGCATATTGCAGGATGTGCCCTCTGTGAGAAGCATCTGACAGTTCAGTAATCTAACTTGAAGAGGTGCACATCTAAAAATTCCCCCTTCCCATGCTAACTAAGATTTATGGAAATTCTAATTAAACAATTAACTATTAATGGTTTAGCTAGATGAGAATGATGGGAGCTGCAGTCCAACTAGTGTAGGGTGCTGTGGCTCAGTTGGTTAAAGTGCCTGTCTATTAACCAGGAGATCCTGAGTTTGAATCTGCATGTTCTTTTTACCTTTAGATTGTAAGCCTACGTGCTATCTAACTAAGCACTTTGTATAAAATAACTTCAATGACTAGATCCCAGCTCACGGGCAGGGCCCTCTTTAACATTTTTATTGGTCTGTGTGTGTTGTACTCCTCACCTCCAATTGACAGCACTGCCGAATATGTTGGGGCTTTATAAATGCCAGTAATAATAATAAGTATGGGGGCTCTATGGTACACTGCCCAATATTATGCCAAACTATCCGTACATCAGTGAGACATAATCACCTAACAAGGTAAAATGCTTTACTTATATTACTGCTTATGCTGATCCAATACACTCTCCTAAAATATATGTGTACGTTCGTAATTGTTATGGGGAATTTTGCATGTAAGGAGCGAAATGTTAAACCTGAAGTCCAGAAACTAGACATGGGAATAACAGAAATACAACTCAATAACCCAAAACACTAATGACTTAAAGGGATTCTGTAGTCACCGGACCCTATACAGCTTAATGTAGTGATTCTGGTGTCTCTGGTGCTTCAGTCTTAGCACTTAGCAGGGACAAGCACTTAGCACGCTTAGAGAAAAGGCTGGTTAGTTCCACTCAGACAGTCACTAGAGGTGCCTCTGTCAGTGTACACTGCATGGAGGTGCTGAACATTCCCCATAGAGATGGCATTGATTTAACGCATCTCTATGACGAGATGCTGATTGGTGTAGCATAGTGTTTTGTCACTCATGCACAATAGTCTCCAAATGCTTTCCTATGGGAAAGCTTTGGACTAGTTGAGACCAACTAAATTAATGATCTCAGCCATGAACACAGAAGCAGGCAGGGTCAGCAGCAGCGAGACCGGCACGATGTGGGAGAAAAAGGTGAGTAAGCTCCCCTTTTCACTGCACAGATAGTAAGACAGGGACCTAAATAGCCACACCAGCACTATAGCATCAGGAATACATGTTTGTATAGAAAGTAAAGTAAAAAAGAGAGTCTCAAGAAGAATGGGACTCAAAACTGGTTTTAAAGAGAGTAAAGGAAAAAATGATAATACATATTGTGACTCAGGAAATTTCTTGAGACTCTATTTTTTACTTTACTTTCTATATTAGATTTTGGGTTTAAGCCCGTCATTCGGTGGATCTGGAACCACCATACTGACCTCTATGTATCCGATTCTTCACTTTTTGTGAGATTTGGACACATAGTTACTCTTTTGTATTTAATACATGTTTGTATTCCTGACACTCTAGTGTTCCTTTAATAGAGGTGGGAGAGAAAGAAATCGGTGCATTCTTCCCAAAGTTATAAAACTTTTTATATCAAGCAAATAAAGAAATATGGGATATAGTTACAATATATACAATATATATCCCAATATTATTCTGTGCCTACCATTACAACAACTTTATATACAGACTACATGTTAAACCTTTTAAGGAATGAATATAGTCCACAACATCACGTCAATCTGGTCATTGACAAGCTTGTGCCGACATGGGATGTCCTGTGAGTTTAGTTTATACACAGCTATAGAGCCCTACTGTCACTGAGATGGAAACTTCACACTGCAATGGAATGTTTTGAGATTGTTATGATGGCATAGAGCCATAGACCATTCTTGGTTCCTAAGTAGTTAAGAACATTACAATACACTTTGTATCTCCCTATGGCTATCACTCTCTTGTGTTCCAGCTATGTAACCAGGATACAGAGCAATTAAGGACTCTCCATTCACAAAAAGTGCTGTTTATTTATTTATCGGATCTGTGTTAGACCTTAAACTAGGCCAGTTCATGAATACTGGCTTCTTCTGCCACGTTCTTTAATGGTGCCAAGAGGTGTGCAGGAACATTGGTGGAAGCTGAGTCTTTCCGGAAAATATGTTGAATGTTACTAGAAATGATCATTGTAGCGTGAAAAGTTTTGAATTTCAACACGTCCCTCAATAAAAAATGCACGTCTTACAGCTCAACTACTGAACAGGGTGTGATACAGCATTAACAATACAATGGTTAGAATACCCCCCAAAATTTTATTTCTTCTCAGTTTGTGTTATTCTAATGGCTATGGGTAATTATAATAGGGTGTCTAATGCAAAGTTGCTCTCAAATCATGCTAATCCATTCCAGTAAATCAGTTGGTGCTTTAGTATTGTACATCCCACTAGACTAGAAGATTGTTAAGCACTGAGCCTTTTTTTGGCTGTACTCTGGGCACACATACAGATACACATGCAGTCACACAGATACACATGCAGACACACATATAGTTGCAAGAAAAAGTATGTGAACCCTTTGGAATGATATGGATTTCTGCAAAAAATGGTCATAAAATGTGATCTGATCATCATCTAAATCACAACAATAGACAATCACAGTCTGCTTAAACTAATAACACACAAAGAATGAAATGTTGCCATGTTTTTATTGAACACACCATGTAAACATTCACAGTGCAGGTGGAAAAAGTATGTGAACCCCTAGACTAATGACATCTCCAAGAGCTAATTGGAGTGAGATGTCAGCCAACTGGAGTCCAATCAATGAGATGAGATTGGAGGTGTTGGTTACAGCTGCCCTGCCCTATAAAAAACACACACCAGTTCTGGGTTTGCTTTTCACAAGAAGCATTGCATGATGTGAATGATGCCTCGCACAAAAGAGCTCTCAGAAGACCTACGATTAAGAATTGTTGACTTGCATAAAGCTGGAAAGAGTTATAAAAGTATCTCCAAAAGCCTTGCTGTTCATCAGTCCACGGTAAGACAAATTGTCTATAAATGGAGAAAGTTCAGCACTGCTGCTACTCTCCCTAGGAGTGGCCGTCCTGTAAAGATGACTGCAAGAGCACAGCGCAGACTGCTTAATGAGGTGAAGAAGAATCCTAGAGTGTCAGCTAAAGACTTACAAAAGTCACTGGCAAATGCTAACATCCCTGTTAGCGAATCTACAATATGTAAAACTCTAAACAAGAATGGATTTCATGGGAGGATACCACAGAGGAAGCCACTGCTGTCCAAACAAAACATTGCTGCATGTTTACATTTTGCACAAGAGCACCTGGATGTTCCACAGCAGTACTGGCAAAATATTCTGTGGACAGATGAAACCAAAGCTGAATTGTTTGGAAGAAACACACAACACAATGTGTGGAGAAAAAAAGGCACAGCACACCAACATCAAAACCTCATCCCAACTGTGAAGTATGGTGGTGAGGGTATCATGGTTTAGGGCTGCTTTGCTGCGTCAGGGCCTGGACAGATTGCTATCATCAAAGGAAAAATGAATTCCCAAGTTTATCAAGACATTTTGCAGGAGAACCTAAGGCCATCTGTCTACCAGCTGAAGCTCAACAGAAGATGGATGTTGCAATAGGACAATGACCCAAAGCATAGAAGTAAATCAACAACAGAATGGCTTAAACAGAAGAAAATACGCCTTCTGAAGTGGCCCAGTCAGAGTCCTGACCTCAACCCGATTGAGATGCTGTGGCATGACCTCAAGAAAGCGATTCACACCAGACATCCCAAGAATATTGCTGAACTGAAACAGTTCTGTAAAGAGGAATGGTCAAGAATTACTCCTGACCGTTGTGCACGTCTGATCTGCAACTACAGGAAACGTTTGGTTGAAGTTATTGCTGCCAAAGGAGGTTCAACCAGTTATTAAATCCAAGGGTTCACATACTTTTTCCACCTGCACTGTGAATGTTTACATGGTGTGTTCAATAAAAACATGGCAACATTTCATTCTTTGTGTGTTATTAGTTTAAGCAGACTGTGATTGTCTATTGTTGTGACTTAGATGATCAGATCACATTTTATGACCAATTTTTGCAGAAATCCATATCATTCCAAAGGGTTCACATACTTTTTCTTGCAACTGTATTCACATACAGACACACAGATATACATACAGACACGCAGATACACATACAGGCACACATATTTACCTACAGACACAGATACACATATACACATGCAGCCATACAGATATACACATACAGACAAACAAAGAGGTGGCTGCGCTTCTCCTTTCCTCTCACCCCACCACTTGCCCGCTCGATCCTGTTCCATCTCACCTTATCAGATCTCTTTCCACTTGTCTTGTGCCTTCCTTAACGCACATCTTCAACTAATCTCTCTCTTCTGGCGTTGTCCCTGCTGACCTTAAACATGCCACTGTAGTACCTATCCTGAAAAAAAATCTCTTGACCAGTCCTCCCCTTCTAACTATTGTCCTATATCCCTGCTCCCTTTTTCCTCAAAGCTTCTGGAAAGACTTGTCTTTACCCATATGTCTGACTTCCTCAATTCCTTGACCCTCTTCAATCTGGCTTCCGCCCGCTCCACTCTACTGAGACTGCGCTTATCAAAGTTACTAATGACCTAATCATAGTTAAATCCAAAGGCCACTACTCCATACTAATTCTTCTTGACCTCTCTGCTGGCTTTGACACCGTTGATCATGCTCTCCTTCTTCAAACTCTTTAATCACTCGGTCTCTGTGACTCTGTCCTCTCGTGGTTTTCCTCTTATCTCTTCCAACGCTCATTCAGTGTCTCTTTTTCTAATGGTACCTCCTCCCCTCGTCCTGTCTCGGTTGGAGTCCCCCAAGGCTCTGTCCTTTGTCCCCTTCTGTTTTCTCTTTATACTGTCTCTCTTGGCAAACATATTACCTCTTTTGGATTCCGCTACCACCTATACGCTGATGACACCCAGATATATCTCTCCTCCCCGGACCTCTCTCCTGCTGTCCTGCAACGTGTCACTGCTTGCCTTTCTTCCATCTCTGACTGGATGTCCTCCCGCTTTCTGAAACTCAATCTCTCTAAAACTGAGCTCCTTATCTTTCCTCCTCTTAATACTGATCCTTCTCTTTCGCTCTCCCTTCACGTTAGTGGTATCCACATAGGTCCATCCTTGCAAGCGTCCTGTCTTGGCATCATACTTGATTCTGGCCTCACCTTTGAGCCTCACATCCGGTATGTTGCCAAATCCTGTAGATTCCATCTTAAAAACATAGCCCGCATCCGCCCCTTTCTTACGCAAGATGCTACCAAGGAGCTTGCCCATGCTCTAGTAATTTCCCGCATAGATTATTGTAACCCTCTTCTGATTGGTCTTCCCAAAAGCTGTATTGCCCGCTACAGTCTGTAATGAATGCCACCTCCAGACTGATTTTCCTCTCTGTTTGGTTCTCTCACACCTCACCCCTCTATCAGTCCTTACATTGGCTTCCTGTATCCTATAGGAGTCAATTCAAGGTACTAATTCACACCTTCAAAGCACTGAACAATTCTAGCCCCTCTTATATCTCCTCACAGATCCATAGGTATGCCTCTTCTCAATCTCTCCGCTATGCCTTATCCTGTCCGTTGTTCGCACCCGTACGGACAACTCACGCTTGCAGGACTTCTCGCGGGCAGCTCCCTTCATATGGAATAGCCTGCCTGCCACCATCAGACTCCCCCCTAGCCTTCAATAATTTAAGAAGTGCCCTGAAACCCATCTCTTTAGGAAAGCTTATGGCCTCCCAGAGTAACCTGTACCTTACAAACGTCTCTTGCTGTATCCTAAAGGGCAGCACTCTACTCTCTCCTCCAGCTCTGCTTCACTCCCACTTTATTTGATTGCTATTTCCTGTCCTATTGTGTTTTACACCCCACCTCCTATAGACTGTAAGCCTGTTTGAGCGGGGTCTTCTTCAACCTATCATTCCTGTAAGTTTTCTTGTAATTGTCCTATTTACAGTTACGGTAAATCTCCCCCTCATAATATTACAAAGCGCTATGGAATCTGTTGGTGCTATATAAATAATAATAATAACAGATACACACAGACAAACAGATACACAGACACATGCAGATATACAGACTAAGGATCGACCAATATTGATTTTTTAGAGCCGATACCGATAATCTGTGAACTTTGAGGCCGATAACTTACCGATACCAATATTCTATACATTTACCATTTTGAAAAAATAAACAATTAATAGTATCTGTGTCTGGTGGTCTATATAATATAATATATATATACATGAGTATATACATCAAAGCACTATCACTTTAATTGTTTAGTTTTGAAACTGCATTTTTTTAAATTGTGTTTATCACATTAATTTTGCATTATATATATTCACAATGCTCTTACAACAAATCATTTAAATACACTTCCACGTTGGAATTCGTGTAGGACCCACCGATATTGGGGTACTGTGAAGTAGTGTTGGGCTTAACACAATATGGCTATATAGTGAAACTGAATACCCTTATTTGATTGCTGAGATAGGCGATTTTAAAGGGAAACTATAGTGCCAGGAAAACTAACTTGTTTTCCTGGCACTATAGCTTCCCTCTCTATCAAAGCCCTCTCCAGCTGCGCTGAAGGGGTTAAAAACACTTTCAGTCACTTACCTGGGTCCAGCGCTGATGTCCCTTCAGCGCTGGCCCAGCTCTGCCCACGCCCCTTTCCCGCTGACATCCGCCAGTGGGGGAGACCTAATGCGCATGCGTGGCAATGGTCGTGCTCACATTAGGATCTCCCCATAGGAAAGCATTATTCACTCATGCAAAAGTCGTCTAAGAAGCTGGAAGTCCCTCTAGTGGCTGTCTGGTAGACAGCCACTAGGGAAGGAGTTAACCCTAGCAGGTAATTATTGCAGTTTTTAAAAACTGCAATAATTACCACTCTAGGGTTAAGGGTGATGGGAGTTGGCACCCAGACCACTTCAATGAGCTGAAGTGGTCTGGGTGCCTACAGTATCCTTTAAGTAGCCTTATAAGATTTAAAAATGTATTTTTATCTGTTCGCTGTTCCTTAATACAGACACATTAAGTATAAATGTTGGTCACTATGGCAGCACCATTCCTGCAAGATGCATGTTCGGGGTGTGCCCCCAATTCCCCTTTGTCTTTTCTAAGCCACATCTCTTGGCATTGCTCCGCTCTAGGCTTCTACTGATCCCAGACTCAAAACGTAATAGATAGCCTATTGGGCACTTTCCCCATTAAAAACCTCAAATCTTACTTTTAGACATGCTACCCTGTCTCTAAGGCGAGTGGAAAGGGCAATTATCATGCTGGTATTGGTAGCGGCTAATTGTAGTGTTGCTGGCACTATGAAGAGATGTTGTACAAAATGGCAGGAACCCTACCTAAATTCAACAAGGCCTGATCCCAACGCCACAAGCTTCAAAATATGACCTATGTAACTTGATTGCTGTCACTTACCTCTACAGGGAGTGCAGAATTATTAGGCAAGTTGTATTTTTGAGGATTAATTTTATTATTGAACAACAACCATGTTCTCAATGAACCCAAAAAACTCATTAATATCAAAGCTGAATATTTTTGGAAGTAGTTTTTAGTTTGTTTTTAGTTATAGCTATGTTAGGGGGATATCTGTGTGTGCAGGTGACTATTACTGTGCATAATTATTAGGCAACTTAACAAAAAACAAATATATACACATTTCAATTATTTATTATTACCAGTGAAACCAATATAACATCTCAACATTCACAAATATACATTGCTGATATTCAAAAACAAAACAAAAACAAATCAGTGACCAATATAGCCACCTTTCTTTGCAAGGACACTCAAAAGCCTTCCATCCATGGATTCTGTCAGTGTTTTGATCTGTTCACCATCAACATTGCGTGCAGCAGCAACCACAGCCTCCCAGACACTGTTCAGAGAGGTGTACTGTTTTCCCTCCTTGTAAATCTCACATTTGATGATGGACCACAGGTTCTCAATGGGGTTCAGATCAGGTGAACAAGGAGGCCATGTCATTAGATTTTCTTCTTTTATACCCTTTCTTGCCAGCCACGCTGTGGAGTACTTGGACGCGTGTGATGGAGCATTGTCCTGCATGAAAATCATGTTTTTCTTGAAGGATGCAGACTTCTTCCTGTACCACTGCTTGAAGAAGGTGTCTTCCAGGAACTGGCAGTAGGACTGGGAGTTGAGCTTGACTCCATCCTCAACCCGAAAAGGCCCCACAAGCTCATCTTTGATGATACCAGCCCAAACCAGTACTCCACCTCCACCTTGCTGGCATCTGAGTCGGACTGGAGCTCTCTGCCCTTTACCAATCCAGCCACGGGCCCATCCATCTGGCCCATCAAGACTCACTCTCATTTCATCAGTCCATAAAACCTTAGAAAAATCAGTCTTGAGATATTTCTTGGCCCAGTCTTGACGTTTCAGCTTGTGTGTCTTGTTCAGTGGTGGTCGTCTTTCAGCCTTTCTTACCTTGGCCATGTCTCTGAGTATTGCACACCTTGTGCTTTTGGGCACTCCAGTGATGTTGCAGCTCTGAAATATGGCCAAACTGGTGGCAAGTGGCATCGTGGCAGCTGCACGCTTGACTTTTCTCAGTTCATGGGCAGTTATTTTGCGCCTTGGTTTTTCCACACGCTTCTTGCGACCCTGTTGACTATTTTGAATGAAACGCTTGATTGTTCGATGATCACGCTTCAGAAGCTTTGCAATTTTAAGAGTGCTGCATCCCTCTGCAAGATATCTCACTATTTTTTACTTTTCTGAGCCTGTCAAGTCCTTCTTTTGACCCATTTTGCCAAAGGAAAGGAAGTTGCCTAATAATTATGCACACCTGATATAGGGTGTTGATGTCATTAGACCACACCCCTTCTCATTACAGAGATGCACATCACCTAATATGCTTAATTGGTAGTAGGCTTTCGAGCCTATACAGCTTGGAGTAAGACAACATGCATAAAGAGGATGATGTGGTCAAAATACTCATTTGCCTAATAATTCTGCACTCCCTGTATGTATCCTTTAAATGTATATGTATGTAAGATTTGTATATGTTGTATTTAAAAAATTGATACACAGGGAAAAAATAATAATTTGGGGGTTGTTTTTCATATAGATGTTGAATTTTCAGGATTAAATTCATAGAGCATGTGTGTCTAGTATTGTAAAAACCATGGATTTTATTCTGATACTGCTTCGGAGTGCAGCAATATCACCTACGTAGACCTTTGACAGATCTTTTAACAAGTTATAGGTTCAAAATATAGACATTCCAATTTCAGTTTTCAATCTTTCACCAGTTGATTTTACGGAGATGTTGTCGTACGTTTGGGATAAAACAGCAGCCACCAACTATCCACCATCATGTCATGCCTTTTGCTAAAGAAGATAGTTTGTGCTAATTAATATGGGATATTTTGAATCTTTTCACAAGGCTGTTTCATCTTCAATTTCTGCCAAACTTTGTGTTAAATGTTATGGTTATTATGTTAGTTTAACACACCTTGTGCCTCCTACTAGTTGAAAGACCCAACGTTTTCTCTTCAGAGAACAGGAATATCCCGCATGTATATCCAGGGTCACGTTTGGGATTTTGATATTTCTCTTTGCTATTTGGTGAAATGAACCATCTGTGTCACCATGCTAAACAGCATCAAATGTTCAATTTACTTCTAACCCTACCTCAACCCTAATATTAAACCTAGCAAACCCTAAGTTGTCCAGAAAAGGTATTTTGAGAGTTGATTTTCCTACGTTTTTAGTCACCAAATTCTACTTATCCATTCAAGCAAAGTTCCCTTAACAATGGGTAAAATAAATATACCTGTCAAATATGATTAAAGGAGCACTAAAGGGTCAGGAACACAAACATGTATTCCTGAACCTATAGAGATAAAACCACCATCTAGCCACCCTGGTCCCCTCATGCCTCCCTAAAAATAGTAAAATCTTACATGTATTCAAGTCTGCAGCTGCATGCTTTGACCCTGTTTCCTTTAGACCTGCCCACTGCCTGCTGACATCAGCAGAAGTGAAAGCCTGATCCAATCACAATGATACCCCATAGGATTGGCTGAGACTGACAAGGAGGCAGATCAAGGGCAGAGCCAGCACAATTCAAACACAACCCTGGCCATTCAGCATCTCCTCATAGAGATTAATTGAATCAGTGAATCTCTATGAGGAAAGTTCAGTGTCTGCATGCAGAGGGAGGAGACACTGAATGTTTGGATGCATTTTAGGCAGCCATGACCCAGGAAGGATCTCTAACAGTTATCTGAGGAGAGGCCAGTGAAGTTATCACACGGCTGTAATGTAAACTCTGCATTTTCTCTGAAAAGACAGTGTTTACAGCAAAAAGCCTGAAGGTAATGATTCTACTCACCAGAAAAAATTCAATAAGCTGTAGTTGTTCTGGTGACTATAGTGCCCCTTTAAATGTAGCATTGATGTCTAGTAAACTCAAATATAGACAGACAGATGTAGAAGCATCTAGTAATAGGTAGTTTACAATTATTTTCTAGTTTTCTTTCCTGTAGAATATTTCAGTGTCTACTAGAAGGCTAGCCACAATGCTTGTAGGACACTTGTGTGACAGGCTGTTGTATCTACTCCTGAGAAGAGGGCAGTGCAAGATCAGGAGCACAAGAAGAGCTTAAGAGCCAGCGGAAAGGAGCAGAGCCATAGCAGGAGATCCATTACGGCATATTGTGTAATGCAAACAGAACAGAAGGTGATGATAGAATCCTGCTCATTACATTGCCAAGCAGAAAAGAACAATGCACTAATCAGCTGTGCAACTCAACCACAACTATACTGGGCACCAGCCAACCGCTCTGCCTGTGAAGCCCTTAGACCAAATGTTCTTAGAAGTATCAGTGATTCTCATCCACTGCTTTTTACAGTCAATGCAAAAACTAGTGGCATGCTTATAAATAAAGGGTGACATGTCCCATGCTTAGTCCTACACATCAAGTTTTAAAAGGGAGTAGATTTTTATTTTTTCAATCGAAGTACATCTCTATCTTTAGTACATGACAGGATACTTCACCCATGTACATGCACCGTGGTTTGGATAGTATCTGAAAACCGACAGTTATGGGGTTATGCACTAAAGTCCAAAATTTGGACATTGTTCACGTCTCTCGAGACTTGGCTGTCAGAGTGTCCTGATTGGTTGACGTACAAGCCTAGCATAGTGCTCTTACTGATTTTACATAGCGTGGGAAATTTTCTCACGCAATGTAATAGCTGACATAGCATGGGAAAGCCTTTATAAGGGACTGTGGCATGCCATGATGGGCAAAGATGGATTAATTTTTCCATCATGGTGGGTTTTTTTTGTTTGTTTGTTTTTTGCTAATCAAGTTTTTAATTTCCATTACTTGCATCAGGATTTACAGATTTTAATGTGGTATTTTTGGGGGCTGAAGAAAAGAGGTTTGAAAAAGAAGTTATCATATGGTAAGTAGATTTTTTTTTTACAGGTATTAGTTTTATAGCCTCAGCACACCCACCATACCATTATTAGGGCGAGTAGGTAGGGTTCTTTTTAATTATCGGTTGTTAGGGAATGTTGATTTACAATAGGAGCCAGGGGTACGACACTGCCATTTATTATTATTATTAGGGCCTCCAACCACCACGAATAGGTGGTGGTCATGGGGCGGACACTAGGTTCTTCCCCTTTTTAATATTATAATTAGGGCCCCCACCTGCTAAATATGGGTGGATTCAGGGGAGGACATTAGGATGCTAACCCTTACCTTTTATTAAATAGCCCCCACCCACTGGCCACATAGTTTTCACTCTGTTATTTCACGAGGTCCATTCCCATAGGCTTTTCTAACAACTGAGTAGCAGTGGCTGTCAAGTTGATAATTTGAAAAGTTTAGTAGATATGCACCAACTGCGGCAAGGCAGGTGAGGTCACAGGGAGGCTTAAAACTTCCTTTGCAGTAATATGACGGGTCTTATTGACCCCAAAAGGGTTTGTTTGTAGCTTTTTTATATTAGTTGTTTAATATGGTGGCTGGCTATCCAGCACTGGCCAACCACCAAATAATTAACCTGAGGGTTTTAACTAGTTAAAAACTAATCATCCGTAGCTGGTCTAATCTCTGAAAACTGGTGTAACAAACTTACTGGACATGTATCACCCCTATTTTCACATTAAAGAGCCCGTCTACCTTTCCAAGGCTGCAATTATCTCAATGCTACAGTAAACAAGACCTGCTTACCTTGGACCACACCATCCCTTCTTACACCAGGCAATTTAAATCTACTATGGCAAACAATTCATTGATTCTAAATTCCCCCTAAAACAGACTCAAGAATCTGATTAACTGAAACTGAGAGTGCATTATCTAGAAAATAAGTAATATGTAGTATGCTTCAAACACACAAATACCATAAAAGAATGATAACACAGATTAGGCCCACACAAAAATGATCACCTTTTTTACTTCAGCTGCTTTATCCAAATGCAAAGAGCAATTACTGTAGGAAAAATCCTCTACAAATTAAAATTATTCATATGCTAGCCATTCATCTGGCCACCTCTGACTTCCATACTTTCAATTCCAATAAATGCACAATATTAGTTACAAAACATACAGAGATACCGCCAACTTACAATACAGGAACACAAACCCTACATAGTATAACTTTTTAGACAATCACAAGTTACCTAATATATTGCACTCACAAACCACAAAGTGGAAAAGATGAGTACATAATTATCTTCAACACTCCCAGTTGACAATCAGCGAAAATCTTGATATTGCACTATAAATAAAATACAGGAAAAGATGGTGCAGAATGTTCTATAGCCAGTATATAAACCATATTAACCGCGCTTAGCTTAATTAAAAGCATTCACAGCATGTCAAGAAATTTCCCCAGGTGTGATGAAAGCCAAACCACATTGCCACACTATACACATTTCATCACCTATGACATCAGGGGCTCACAATTAGTCGATGATCACATCAGAACGCAGTTAAAAACATAAGAACAACAACATCAAAAAAACTGTATAACCGGATGGCATATGTAAAGATAAAAAACATCAATATACCCCCTCCACACACACACTTGAAGAGCAAGTCCATACATTCTTCCACCAATCGGCAAAGGTGGTGGATCTTCCTTTATGTGCAGACATCTGTATAGTCCATCTAGGTGATGCCAGATAGCAATAAGTCAACAACTAGAGGAGGGTGGACTACACCATTCTACTCACACTAATATCTTTTTGCAATTTTTTGAACTTCAATATCAATTGAGGATAAAATCTTAACCATAAAACAACATAAAGCTTTCAAAGATAGGATATTAAAACCTTAAGAAAAGCCTTTTATAAGCAGATTAGCTATCCACATGTTTGGATACTGTCTTAGGTACCACAACAACCTTTTCAGTTTTACTGAAGTCATGGCTCTTAATAGCCTGATCTTCCCTGTTACCACTGACTGAGGCTAATCTCTCGAAGCAACAAAACCCAGAGTGGCTTCCTCCAACAATATATTTCATTTATTATATTAAACAATTTGCATTGTCCATCCTTAAACGTCCAACAATGCCCTTGGGCTCTGTTATTAAACTGATGTTTTTGCGGTAATTGTGTTATTATTATTATTATTATTATTATAATGTTATTATTTATATAGCACCAACAAATTCAGCAGGGCTTTACAGTGGGTGGACGAATAAACATGTAGTTGTAACCAGACAAGTTGGAACAGAGGGGCTGAGGGCCCTGTTCAATGAGCTTACATGCTGGAGGGAGTGGGGTAAAGTGACACAAACGGTAAGGATGGTATTAGACTAGTGACAGTTGCAAGAGAGGAATCAGTCAGGAGCTATTAACAGTTTAATTGATACGCTTTTATGAAGAAGTGGGTTTTTAACGATTTTTTAAATGAGTGGAGACTGGGTGAGCATCTAACAGAGGAGGGAAGTAAGTTCCACAGGAACGGTGCAGCCCTCGAGAAGTCTTGAAGGCGAGCATCAGAGATGTGAGTACAGACAGAAGATAGACGTAAGTCTTCAGCAGAGCGTAAGGGCCTAGACGGGACATACTTGTGTATTAGGGAGGATAGATAGGTGGGAGCAGCATTATGTAGAGATTTGAAAGCAAGAACCAGAATTTTAAATTGAGCCCTATATCTTACAGGAAGCCAATGTAGGGACTGACAGAAGGGTGAGGCGTGGGAGGTGTGGGCGGACAGGAAGATGAGCCTCGCTGCCGCATTCATTATGAACTGTAACGGCGCAAGTTGGGAGCACGTAAGACCACTGAGAAGAGGATTACAGTAGTCAAGGAGAGAAAGGACAGTGGAATGGACCAGCACCTTAGTCGAAACTGGCGTTAAATAGGGTCGAACGTGCGCAATGTTTTTGAGATGGAAGCGTCAGGATTTGGCGATAGACTGAACACGAGGCGTGAAGGAGAGATTGTAGTCAAAGAGAACACCTAGGCAGCGAGCCTGCGTGGTGGAGCTGATGGTAACACCGTTGACTTGGAGGGAGACAGACACAAGAGTAGCAACACTTGAGGGAGGAAGGACCAGAATTTCAGTTTTGGTCAAGCTGAGTTTAAGGAAGTGGGCAGCCATCCAGTTAGAAAAAGCAGAGAGGCAGTCAGAGACACTAGTCAAGAGGGACGGGGAGAGATCAACCATAAACCTACATCCTTCATTAGCCAGTGCAAATTGAAATGAACTGTTAATTTCTGTCTAATGATTTCACCAGAGAAAAACCTGCTAATCCTCCAAAGCTTTTATAAGCTTCCAATACTGATACTGAAAGAGACTAGAGCATTTCTAAACCACAGCATGAATACAAAATTCCCGCAACCAATTATTGAGTGAACAAGGAACAGTTTAATTTGTTGCCTCGTCAGAGAGATTGCGTTTTTTTTGTTTGTTTTTTAAATCTGTAGCTTGTAGTAATACATTTATAATGTTGAATGAAGATGCCAAAGATATATATTCTAAATGTTACTTTTTTCAAGAGATAGGTTCTCCTCCTGCCCCAGACATTTATGTACATTTACAATAACTTATACAGCTCCAACATATTCCACATGGCTGTACAATAGGTAAGACGAGATGGCCTTGGTGGCTGCCAGAAAAAAACATCCTCCATACTTGGATTTCAACCGACAAAATTTACTTGCTGCTTTGTTACTCCAGGTTAAAGGGTCCAAACCATTTAATCTTATTGATGTAGTCTAGGTGCAGTGTCCATGTTCCCTCACTCCTCTTTCAGAGCTGCTGCAATGTTTACACTGTAGAGTTAACACTGCTTCTAGTGGCTATCTACCAGACAGCCACTATAGGTTCTTCTTGCAGTTTTATAGAGTTGAACTCCGTGAGACAGCACTGGAGGTATCCAGCGTATTGTAAAACCTGGTACGAAAGCATTGAGTCAGTGCTTTCCTAGGGGGGAGGGCTAATGCCCACGCAACACTGGCTGTACATGGCCATTAGGTCCTGTCGTAGGAGGAGTAGCCTGTCCAGCGTAGAGGGTGTTTTTATAACCCTTTACATGAACCTTTCAATTCACTGAGTGGTACTCTATGCAAACCCTTTGCAGGAGACCTTCCCTTTAAATAGTTTTCCCTGAATTTTTAGTTATTTGGAACTGACTGTGTCAGTTTTACCTAAGATTCCTTCTTATGTGCTAATTTTGACTTCTTATAAGTTAATAGAATCATACTTATTAGGATGTTCAGCACTGTAAGCTAACACTCATCATGCTCTTTACTTTCATTTAAAATAATAAAATATTCCAACAAATCATGTTTGACATACAGAAACAGTAGATAAGA
Source organism: Pelobates cultripes (assembly GCA_933207985.1). Classification (NCBI taxonomy): domain Eukaryota; kingdom Metazoa; phylum Chordata; class Amphibia; order Anura; family Pelobatidae; genus Pelobates; species Pelobates cultripes. The sequence goes on along the minus strand of OW240914.1, from coordinate 130,388,746 downwards.
GAGCCCTGCCCAAATGAGCTTACAATCTGTGCAACATGCTGCTTATATGGCATTGATCTCTGTCACTACTAGTAGCACTAAATGTTAGTAGAACAAGTTAGTCATGTGATGCATCAAAGAGATCAGTTGATGGATTAAGTTAAACAGCCATTTTAGGATATTAGATAAGTTAGCTTATCCTTTCCCTTTGAAACAATCTATACTAAAAGTCCATTTAAATATCACTGTTTTCTGCCCTCCTTTCCTCTCCCTTCCTTTCGTTCATATACAATGCCTTTAAAATTCCCTGCCCAGAATCCTCAGCGGCAGTTAAGTACGCAAGAGAAAATTGTGGGAAATATGTCTGGGATATATACTTATGCTCAAATAACACCCCCAGGAGACCTTCATGTCCTTGTAATGGAGAATTTCCTATTATCGTTTTGCTTACTGTAGCTAAGATAGTGCAAGCTTATAGATAATATCTCTTAATCTTTTAATATGCCCCTTCATTATTTGTTCTGTATATGAAATTCTTCTTATCACACCTCTCAAAATCAGGAACACTATAGTGTTAGTAATACAAACACTTACAAAATATTTTGTTTCAGGGTTTATGGCCCCCCTAAATGAAATTAAATATAAAATAAAAATAATTTTACTCACATTGTTGTCAGCGCCATGACTCACTCTGTGCAGTCACCTGCTCCACCTTCTGTGTCGCCTTTCTAAGGCGGACTCCCCTTTGTCTTCCAAACCAATTACTCTTCTTCTAGACTAGGGAATATCGCACTCCTCCAATCAAATGTTTCTCATAGACAATCACTGAATCCAGTGCTTCCCTATAAGAAGCACCACACAATGTTCAACATCTTCATGCAATGTGTGAGGATGTCGAATGATTCAGAGCCAAGTTGGACTCACTTCTATTAGCAGGAACACGACAAATGCACATTCCAAATTTCATGTAGTTTATATGAAACTTATATGAAACTTGAATGAACTATTTGCAATTTGCACAAAATTATCAAAAAACAAAGTGATTGTGCCAGAAAATTCATCCATGCACTTTGTTCATTCGTCTAATTACAGAGAGGGTGCTACCATCTCCCTCCTTGTAATTGGATTATTTAGACATTGAAGCTTCTTCCCCTCAACAGGTTAAATTAACTATGCACACTAAGTTCAGGAGAAATATCTTCTGAACTAAGCGTGAAAAAAACTCTATGGCCAATATTAACCTTATACTAGTATAATGGACTGTCATGGGAGATGGGACTCATCGTACGTGTTCCCTTAATTATACTTTGTATCATCTAAGGTTTCCCTGCATTCGAATGGAATTGTTCCCTTCTGTTCGGTTACCGAACAGAGTCTGTGGGGTCCCCTTGTTCGCAAATCATGTTTAGGCTTGATTGGAAGATTGTGCTTGTCCCATTCTAAATAGGATTTTAAAAAAAGAACAGAGTAGTTCTGCTGGGGTCCCAGATTCAAAGAGGAATTTAGGTTGTAAGCTCTGACCTCCCATACAATCAAATTAACCCCTTTTTGGAATTGACAATACCACCTCTACCAGGGAGCCAAGTTCATTTTTGCACGAACATAACTTTCGTTTTACCAAACCGATCTGAACGCTTTTTGGATATGTTGTGCGCTCAGATTGGGGCTATTTGGGAATATAATTTTTGTGGGGTTCCGATGCTGATGTCATGTATTTTTGTTATATGTAAAAATTGTATGTAAGTTTTCCTATTTGAGAGATAATTGGATTAGCTTAATTGGAGCTCAATTATCTCTCAAGCAAAATGGCTTGTGGGAAGGAAACCCCCGTGATTTTGTATTAGAAACCCCATGCTAGGGGCACTGCGTAAGAAGCCGAGTGGGACCTAATAAAGTTCAGATTGCTGCTTTTACCCAATACGACTGGTTGCGTCCATTAGATTGAGAAAACTCTACCCAAAGGGAATACTTTTACGTTATTCAGCACATCTGGAATTAGGACTAATGGAGGGTTGAAGGAATAACAGCAATAGACTAACGAACCCATGACATGGACATTTAAAATTACTCTATGGCAGTGGCTTTAATATAAAAGAAGACATCTGATGGTAAATCTGATTTTTTTGGGGGGACAGCAACATAGTTTTTTGGGCCCTTCCCTCAATTTTATTATGGTGAGGGGTGTAGGAAGGTAATTTTTATTGGGGGGTTGGCCTTGGGATTCCCTAGCCACCTGGCGTTCAAGTGCCCAAAAACCTTACGTAGGGGACATATTAATCCCCATAGGTTTTTATTTGCTCACTTGACCCTTAGGCAATTAAAGGACCAGTAAAGTCAACCAGACTATGTAATCTCAATGAGTTGGCTTGGGTGCAGTGATTAACCCTGCAATGTATATTGTGGAAATTGTAATATGTACTTTGCGGGGTGAAATTCACCTCTAGTGGCTGCTTCATAAGAGTATTTGATTGAAGGAGCACCACATTTGGCCCTGTAAGCAGATCTCCAATCCAATGCTCCTTTATGGTAAGATGTAGTTTGATAAGCGGACATTTTCAAAGGTGGAGCTGTTGGCTGCAGCGGAGGAGCCTTGGCACTAGAAACAATTTAAGTAATCGTTCAGCATCGCTTTTTTGGGACTTCTAGGTTCTCTTTAAGGAAAGGAAGTGAAAGGCAATGAGTGAGGTTAAAAATTAACGTGGTTGTTCGAATTTCGTTTACAATGAAAATTTGCCCATGTAACTCAGTCAAAGCAAACTAAAATAGGGATGTAATTTGCTTTGGCCAAATAGTTTTTTTTGTTTTTTTCTAACGACACTATTCAACTAAATCACATTTTCCACTGGTGCCAGTCTAGTGTTTAGTCCTGTAATGTCCGAATCTACGAAACAGCAATTTTACATTGCAAGACCAAATGATAGATGAAGTGGTCTGGGTGTCTTTACAGAATTTATTAACTAAACTGGAAATAAAGGTGGATTGCCAAAGGAATTGCAAATGTAGGTCAATATAAATGATTATATAATAGAAATAAAAATGGGGCTCACTTTGACAGCGACGGCATTTTAGAGGACATTGCTACCGGTGTCCGTCTCCAGTGGTACCATTAGCATTTTTATGTCTCTAATTATAGGCAGTCTCTTATGTGTCCAGCAAGTTTTAGTGTAATCAAATTTTAGCGTATTATTTAGTTCTCACTAATTCTGAACGTCATGTCGAGATATATATATATATATATGTGTGACAAGTTGGCGAAGAGACACTTGCCCTAAACACTACATATTATGTCTAGCTAACCTTACTCCACGCATAGCCTGCTTATGTTTTACGCCTCTCTTTTACAATTGTAAAAAAGTTAGACAAGTCTGTCTGCATTTTTATTAATATTTTATAAAATGTGCATGATTAGTTTATGTGCCATACCAATATTTAACCTTGTATGTTATCAAATCTCTTGCTGCTGTTATGCCACTGCGAAACTGATTGTACTTATTCGCACATCAAAAATAAAGAATGTTAAAAAAAAAAGGTAGAAAACATTTTGTTTTAGCAGTCTCTGTAAGACTAAGAGCATATTTGGAGAACTCATTTGTCTTCCTGGCACTGAAGAGTCCCTTTAATATGGATATTACTTTTTCTTTCCGTCATTCAGAAAAACAGATGCTATGTCCACAAAAAAAAAAAAACGACATTTGAAAAAGCATGGTAGGTTAGTAAACATTTATTGTTCAATAAGTTATTTATGCTAGGTACAAGTTTAAAAGGGACGCATATGCTTTGGCAATACCCCCAGTGGTGTGAAATACAGAAATGAGAAAATAGTTTCAATGTATTTGGCAAAAAGCTAAAATGTATCATTTTTGTTGAGCTTTCCCAAGTAAAGCCTGTTCGATAGCTATTAACACCACCCTACTCAATAATACTTGTTTTATGGAACTCGGAAAGATGACCTTTCCAGGAATCAAACCCTGAGGCATTATAACTACAACTCTAATTAGCTGTGGCACAAAAAAACAATACCCATAATGCCCCAAGATTACTTATTCCAAAAGTTTAATGTACTCTAATACAGTGTTCTGCAACCTTTTAAACACCCGCGGCCCGGTGAAAATAGGAGAAATATTTTGCAGACCGGCGTCAGCCAGAAATAAAAACAAATGGTATGTGTGAGGGATGCATTGTGTGTGAAGGGTGCAGTTTGTGTGGTGTGGGGCGGTGCAGGGTATGTGTGAGGGATGCAGTGTGTGTTAGGGGTGCGCGGTGTGTGTCTGTGTGGGGTGCTGTGTATGTGTGTGTGAGGGGTCTATATTGTGGTAGGGGGGTGATCAGGGAGAAAATGTATATTATTTACTTAAACAGGGAGGAAGCTATCTTCTTATCTCTGGCCTAGAAGAATGGGACATATCACTGCAATTTCTGGTGGTCCAGTGGTGGCACGTGCAGGTTGACTTTGCTATTTTCTTCCAGTGAGCACAGCGCTGTGTCGGAGCGTTACCATGGTAATGCGCAGCAACGCTCCTACATGCCTGTTTGTGGGAGGATCACAGCCTCCCGGATCCACTCACTCTCCCTTAAACTGCCAGGAGACCGGTGAGTGAGATCTTTGATCACCGCACCAGCCCGAGAAAGGCAGACAGCAGGGCCGGCTCACCCAGGGTGAAAGCATGCTGAAAGCTTTCGAGGACCGTCATTAAATTCTTGCAGACCTACGGCAGTCCACAGATCACCGGTTGAAGACCACTGCTCTAATAGGCTAACTGATCTGAGCATTACTGTTGTAACATTGAGCTGGAACTTTGTACAAAAAAAAAATTTTTTTTTTTTTTTTTTATCTTTGGTTTTATTGAGGCGTAGATTGAACATGAATTACCATGGTACAGTTGTAACAGTTTCAATATAAGCAATAATGTGATATCGTGCGAGCAAGAACAGGAGTTCACAAGGAAACATCTAGTACAGTATAACATTAGAGTAATGTTAAATTACTGTGTGTACAAGGTCACAATGTTAGACAAGCCCCTTTTCTAGTAAACTAAAATAGCATCATGCTAAATAACAGAACTATTACTGAGTATGTCAGCAGATAAAAGAAAAAGGAAGATTAGACAGTGTTAACTGACAGTATAGGAATTTATAGAACCACTGGGAAACAAACCAAAAATAAAAAGGAGAGGATATAGCAAAACATAAATGCAATATTGTATAATATTGGCTGAGATGGTTTTTTTGTTACACAGGAAGGCCAGCAGAGAAAGTCCAGCCCCACACCAGGACAGATGTCTCCACACTTCTGTAACATGCTTGTCAGGGTCAGTTGGGAATTCAGCTACGTATTAATCAGAAAGGTGCAAAATGAAAAGTCCCCAAACCTTTGGACCCAGGCATTGTAGTAGGCCAATACCTCACGTTCACCGTATCCCAGAGGTGAGATTGTAGGCCCCCAGGTTCTCTGTGTCAGGTTCTCACCAGAAGAGGAGCAGGAATCCAATTCCACAACTGGAATCGTCAGGGTCACATATGGGGCGAGTACTGAGGGTCTGTTTCGAATGCGGTGCCAGAAGTCCCGGCCTAGATTGTCACATCTAGCGTTAAGGAGGTCTCTCCACCTACAGCAATCCAGATTTTCTTGGGATTAAACTTCCAATGCAGCGGCCATCTTGAACATGCCAGGTGGATTGATGGATTACTGGCTTCTGCCCTCAAGCTTAGTGTCCTAGTGGGGGTGGGATCACCCCCACTGGTCCAGGGGAGGGAACGAAGCTGCAAACTTTCAGGTGAGACAAACAGCCAGCGTTGGGAGATTGTCCGCCTTTCCCAAATGCCTGTGCAGTGCCCCAGTAGGCCTCAAGTTCTATTGAGTGAGTATAAGGTGGCAATCAAGGTACTTTGAACCAGGGGTCTCAGGCTAAAGCAGGTCGTCCGCTTGAGGTCTTAAGCTTTATTTGCAGGCAGGTTAACGGAAAGCAAGCCTGTGGTAGTTAAGCCAAGGAGAGCAGCTCAAAGCCACGTGTGGCCATCTGGAGAGCCAGATCCTGCCACCCTTTGTTATTTAAATTTTCTTGTTGTAAATAAAGAGCATACCCATAAATCAGACATATTGCATGGACCATACATTTGGACCATCTTGAGATCCAGAGTGAATAGCAACATAGATTCACCACTGTAGAGACTTGAGCATGCTCAGGAGGCTCTAGGTGAGGTCTCATGAAAGACATTTAAGAATCGTAATTATTAACATTGATCCTTGAGCACTTAAAAAGAAATGACAGTTTCTGATCAGTTAGCTTTAGAATACATCATAATCAAGTGCCAGACACACCTTAGAAATTCAGCAGGAGAAGGATAGTTATTTAACTTCTATATATGACATGCTCAGACCAGAGGAATCAATATCCATAAATGACTGGGACACCCAGCAGAGATTCAGAAAATAGCCAAATGACTCATATCTCTCCAGCTGTGTTGTGAAACCTCTATGGACTTTCCCTAAAAATGGGAAATTAAATCACTGGCAATACTTTGTCACACCCAAGCTGAGAACAGTTAGGGCCTTGATCCCATAGTATCCCCCACACAGACAGAAGCCATACCACCCCAGGACCATCTGCGGTTTCCCAACAAGGAAGAACTTGGACTCTGAGAGTCCTGAGACTGTGGCTCTAAGATGCTGGCCTTCGTTCAGGCCTGGGGTTTGAGGGATGTCATATCTTGAGGCTCTCCTAAGTGACTTTCATGCATCTATCTTCTGTTTCCCAAACCTGGGCATTGTCTGAATATTGACTTACTAACCAGTGCAACTCGTCTGTTCCAACTAGATGTTTTCCCTAATACTAGTTGACTCCACCTCACACTTACATGCCCTTAACTGCCAATCTTTGCAGAGCTCTGTTTTATTTAAATTTTTACCTTATGTGGTGCAGCAACACTATCGTGAGTCAGGTTTTGGGATGTTTTTCACTTTCCTCAAGCATGCTGCAAGTCATAATTACATAGTTACACTCCCAACTGTAGTGATAATTATTGAACAAAATATTATTTTAGCTAGCCTTATTTGTTTTTAGCTTTCAAGTTTGGAAATGCATGCCTAGCCTAAACACAACTATAGCTTAATGAAACAGTTTGGGTGTATAGGTCATGCAGTCTCATTGCTCAATCCAATCAACTTAATTCAGGCACTTTCACTCCGCTTTTTATCCTTCGTATATGAAATGAGCATCATGTCTCAGAATTGGCAAAGCACTCTGAAGCCAACAATCTAAGACTGAAGGAGTATGCATCAGTGAAACAGAATATATCAGTTCATGTCAATATTTTCAAAGCCATTTCAAACTCACTCATGTCATGCAGCAATATGAAAATCAGCATGCAACAGCCTATAACTTGGATTCTATTCCCACCCCCTAAGTTTGAATTAGAAATGCAAAAAGGGAAGGGGGGGGGGGGAGGGGGAAAGGGAATAATAAAAAAAAAGTTAAAGGTTTTTATTTTTTTCTTAAAATCAAGTAACAGTTATTCGCTGTGGGAAAAAGAAAGTGGCGGTCAAAGTTACAAAGTACCAACTAAGGGAGTTCTCTGCTAAACTGCTGAAAGCGCAAAATGGCTTCCCAGACGCTTGTTTTAAATGTTTATTAAATCTTACTTCCCCCTGCCAGATGGGATACATTACCTCCATCATAGTAATATAGTCTTATTGACCCTCACAGGATTATTTTCTTTATTTTTTTTATGTGGGTGCTGCAACATAAATGAACACTCATGCTGCGGAGTTTAATAACTTGCCCATTGGCTGCTAGAGCTAAGGAAAGGGAGGAGGAAGAGGAAGGGTGTTTAATACATTGGCCATCGTGAATACCAAATTATTAAAGGCAAATTACAGTGCCAGCAAGGAGATATTAAAACAGATGTTGCCTTTATTGTAGTGTGGTAGGATCCATCAAAACAAACATTTCTTCACTATCAATTTATATAAAATGCGAGTCAAACTGGACAATAGATTGTAAGCTTGTCTGAGCAGGGCCTTTGTTCTCTAGTAAAGCAATGCGGAAGTAGTGTGTGCTATATACATGCTAATAAGCCATCTACTAATACTACTTATATACAGAAAAACTTACTTTGTTCTTCACTATTCTAATTAAAATACAACATAGATAGGAGGCCACCTAGTGGATGACAGAAATTCTAACGAAAATAAACAGTGAGCATAGTGGGAACAGAATCATCCCTCCACTCCCAACAAATGGTGAATTGTTCAGTCAGTAATCAATCACATAGCGTGAAAACATGCTTAAAAGAAAACACTCAAAAATGCAAGGTGTGCAGAATCCATTATTTTATTTATATTTTTAAAGCTCCAGTGTTTCCCCAACTGTAGCAGCAAATATCCTTTTATTTGTAATGTAAACACATTTAGACGGGATATTTCTTATTTCTCTATTTTACTGCAGCTGCAACAAAACAAACATCTTTAGTTTACTCCCTTATACATATGTGCGTGATTTCATACAGAAGCAGCATTACATGGCAATTTCAAAAATGTAAAAACAAGGCTACTATAGGAAAATAAATTCAAATGTACAAAAGTTTAAAAAAAATAATAATTTGGTTTACATTAGGAAAGTCTACACGTTAAAATGTATATTTAAACAATATAATGCGTTAAAAGTGTAAACATTTAAACAAAGGCACTTTCCAGATTGTAATTACACCATATTCTACATTTAAACAAATTGTACAAGTGTAAATTTAAAAGTGGCAAACATTGGTATTTGTATAAGTTGTTAAAAGTAACAAAGTTCTTACAAAATGTGATTTGGTATTTAAAATATATATTATTTTTTGAGCAAGAGAAAAGGAGAGAGAAAAAAAAAAAAAGTGTTCACACAAATATTTCACAGAAAAATTACCAGTTTGCCATTTAGAAAGAGGAAAAAAATTAAAAACAGCTTGTTAAAATGGAGAGAGAAAAAATAAAAATAGAACAGCTAACATGTAGTCACAATCTGTTTATCTTAGGATGAATTTTCGGATCACTGATCATTAAAGGGTCATTCCTAACCCTGTCCCGACTGTGGCTGTCCAATAAGACTTTCCAATGCAACTCAATGAGAAGTCTTTGCGAGGCAGGTGCTCTGGGCAATTGCTGCCTCTTGAGTTTAGCTCCACAAACTGTTAGTAGCAGGACAGGCTGCTTGTCTGACAACCATAGGGGAGCAAGAAGGTTAATTTATAAATATACCAGTTTCTATTGAAAGTGTGCACTTTCTGTAATATTAACAAGAGAGGACACTTTCACACAAAGCACTTCAGCAAGCGTTTTAAAGGTTTGGGGTGCTCCTTTAACTTGAAAAATAGCTGTATACAGACTGTCTGAAAGCAAGGAGAAACAAGTTTTGTTTTAATAATGTTTTTGGTTTTGTTATAGTTGGTCTACGGATACATTTTGCTGATACAGGTTCTGATGTTTCCTGTATTCAATTGCAAGACACAAAACTACATGTATGCAGACCTTCTTCTGATGGTTATCGTGTCCTGGAATGTAAATTAAATCTTTACATCATGAACTAGTCTCTCTTTGCAATATTAAAAAAAAAAAAAAAAAAGTAATCTTACAACACAAAATGAAAGAGGCAGGTATAAGTGTTACATATAAAAGCGAAGGGGGTGGGGGGTTTAACTATTGCACACACTTTTAAAAAGTGAATAACTGTACAAAATGGGTAGCTGGGTTTATGAAGTATATTTTCTGTAAAGCAAAACGGTTGTGCATCTCAGCACCACTAGAGGGCATTAATCTACAAGTGTCAAACAAACACACATCCCAAATACATTTAGGGGCTTTTTGGACGAAAAAATTACTTTTCTTTACAATTACTACTATAGAGACTTCACGAAGGCCTACTTTGACACTTCTAAATCAGGTTGTGAATATAGGAGTATAGCTTAATTTGGCAGATACAGCTATCGATTCCCTTTTAACCTATGTTGAGAGAAAAAAAATAAAAAGACAAAAGTTTGTGGGTTTTTTAAACCACCATTTCCTTACAGTAGAGGTTTACCATTTTGTTTCTAAATTACACAACTAAAATGTAAATGGGGACTGCAACTAATCAGGATTTCTAGTGTTTGTTTATCCCCCAAGTTAAATTGATTTGTCTCACTTCACATGTGTTTTAAAAGGTAGAAATCCACCTCCTGCAAATTTGCACCTCCATCTGAGCGCCTTTATCAATCTGTTATAAGCTTTGTCCTTTGCACATGGCAGGCAGCAAAGAGAAGACGAGAAATTAAATTGACATTCCACTATTAAAAATAAATCCATCACTTTTTAGTAGATATACTCCCAATAAAAACCATGTATGGATTATACATTTTTCACTGGGATAGATCTAAAAACAGCTTGCAAAATCTACAAAGAGGACACCCTCTTCACACAAAGCAATTCACCACGCTGACGTGCTTCAAGGGCTTGGAGTTTCCCTTTAAGGTGTCTGTGTTCTCAACACATGCAATGTTTTCCCTGGATTTTGCCTGGTCAGGACCATTAAAAAAATAATATAAATATATATATATATATATATATATATATATATATATATATATATATATATATATATGAATACACAAAGGACCTGACAGAATATGCTTTAACCCCTTAAGGACACATGACATGTGTGACATGTCATGATTCCCTTTTATTCCAGAAGTTTGGTCCTTAAGGGGTTAAACAAAATTCTCTCTTCCACCAAGACTCAAAACATAGGTGCTTTCCATTTTGTTCTCATCTGTCCATGAAGTCTGCAGTTAGTCCATCAATGGAATGCTTTTGACTGATGGATTGTGGATAAGGTTAAAAATTGAAATGTAATCCTGCAAACAAAAAAATAAATGTAAAAATCTTAACACCATAACCACTACAGAAAGCTGTGGTAGTTATGGTGCAGAGTGTCTAGGTACCCCTTAATATAGACTTGGTCCTATGGCTTCACTAACACTGGGCTAACTTTGTAAAAAGCCCTTAAGAAAAAAAAAAAGTGGAAAATGGTTCCTTTAAGTAATTTTGATTAGTTACCTTATTGTACAAACATTTTATCATCCCACCAAAACAAATACCAAATCGAATCTATTTTTCAGGGCCATGTAGAGTGAGGAACAAAATCTTAAATATATAAAGTTACAATGAAAAAAACTAAACAAAACACCAAATAAAATCTACAATTCCATGTAAAACCTATGACTTCTAAAACATTGAGATATTCATGGTCTAGCCTGGATTAAATTCACTAGCAGGGCATGATGAATCCACTCACATTTAACGTTTAGATTTATAAATCTATTAAAACAGAAGTGCATCAAGTGCTCTTTGACAAATGCATAAATGACTGACATTTTACAGGTCTATGTATGAATGTCTTGCGTTAACTTTTTAAAGCTGACAAAACGGATAGATGGGACATCATGCTTCAGTACTACAGCTTTAGTGTGTTATAATGGCTTCTGGCTCTGAATGTCACAAAACTTAAAGGCCACAGCAAGACACAAACAAGTCAGAGGTCAAAGCCTGGGAAGTATTTAAATATTTAAAGTCAGAAAATAAGTCTTCAACAGCAACGCCACATTGTTTTAAACACTGCTAATGTAAATACATATATCTACATATATAGTTCTTTCAAACCCTACTTAGGAGGTTTCCACTTACTGATTTTGGCAAAAAAAAAAAAAAAAAAGGTATGTTGTCATAGCTCATTGTAGACACAGTGGGGTGGGTTTTTAACTTAATCAACAGCTTATAAAAAGCATTTGTATGTTAATTCTTACAAGAGAGAGTCATGGGAAAAAGAAAGTACACCTCTTTGAATTCTATTGTTGCAGACATTGAGTCGACCATGTACACCAAAAAGTATTTTCGAGTCAACTGTGAGGCCATCTGTCTGACAGCTGAAGTTTGGCCAAAAATTGAGTCATGCAACCGGACAATGATTCCAAGCAAACTAGGAAATCAATAATATAATTGGTGAAAAGGAAAAGAATCAAGGTGCTGCAATGGCCCAGAGTCCAGAACTGAACCTGAATGAAATGATGTGGCGGGATATTAAAAAAAGATGTGCATACATACAACACCACATTGAGAAGAACCTCTCCAAGCAAGAAGGTGGTAAAGATCCGAGATGCAGACCACTTTGGTCCTAAAATGAACAGAAGTACAATCGCTTTAAATGAGTTGTGTAACCTACAGTGTACTAAGCTACTATACTCTAATGTAACTGCAATGTTTGCTACCCCATCCCTTATCTTCATTCTGTACCCCAATGTCGTTGAAAACCTGAAAAACCACCAAAATAAAGAATTTACAAAAAATTAAATAAAAATAAAAAAATGTGCATAAACAAATGCCAGCCAACCTCAATGAACTGAAGCAACATTGTAAAGAAGAGTGGGTCAGAATTCCTCCACAATGATGTAAGAGACTGATAAAGTCAGACAGAAAACATTACTTCAACTTCACTGCTGAGAGGTGGTTCTACAAGCTAGTGAATCATAAGGTTTACTTAGTTTTCCACATATGGCTTCTCCATTTTTGTTTACCAATTACATGGTGCAATTCTCATGTGATGTTGTTCATCCGAGATTGTATTTACCCAATTTTAAGACATGCTAAGGAACAGATAATTATGTCCTGATATGTAAAACCATAGAATTCAAAGAGGGTGTACTTTCTTTTTCCCATTAATGTATGCACATACATTAAGTCTAACCAAATGCTTTGTTAAGCATCACAATGTGATGATGCCAATTGATCTATTTGGCTATTTTTAAATAAAGACCAAATCTGGTGCAAAGTTAGTGAAGAGAAAACAAGAACCGTTCTAACAATTAAAAACAGATCCTATGGGTCTTCACACATACCTACAAAATAATTTTTCAATAATCTCTTCAGAAAAGATGAATAAAATATTTCAACACAAAGATGTTAAAGATTACCATCCCAACCCAAAAGAAAAAAGGACCGACACATTAAAAAAATTAAAAAAAATAAAAAATAAAATACAAAACACACACTTTATCCCTAACTTTTTCAAAACTTGATGGAAAGATTAGATTTTAAAAAATAGTTTTGAGGTAACTGGTGACCTTTAAGTAATATGTAATCAAGCACTTGGCAGCATATTCTTTTGTTATATATTAAGAATGGAACAGATACCTGAGCTAAAATTCAAGTATTGCCTATAGACTGGTGTTTTGCAACTAACCCTCACTAAAAGTAAAATTTACAGGGACACTCCAGAAACCTAAAGCATGTTAAGCTTGCTGAAAAGCTTTATTCGTGAAGAGTGAGACCTCTTTCTCTCCCCACCACTCTCCCGACCCTCCGTTACTTCCTGGTTTGGTTAGCTTATTTGCGCTGAACTCCGCAACATACATCAGGAATATATTTACTAAACAGTCATTTTCTTTTTATTTGGGCAATGGAGTGTCCCTTTAAACCCAAGGAATAATAATGCTAATGCAATTCTCAAAGGAGAAGACGTATAACATACTTCTCCTCCAATAAAGAGAGGACATGCTCTGTGCCACATTAATTGGTCGCCGTTAAGACTATAGTGTCTTGTCGTGAGCAGTGTTTACTTTAAAATAAAATCTCAAGGTAGTAATAAACATTTTTCCAGCAAAAAATAGAACAGAAATACAAAATTCTTAAACACCCCTGTTATTATTCGTTTTATGCATTTCCTACAGGAAATGGCTTAAAACCTATATTTATTTTTTTAACATGGTGTCTCTGCAAAGTATTGGACCCATGATCACATAATACAATAGAATATAAAATTATTAATTCAATGATATACTTAACACGAAAATATATGACATTGTGCAGTCTTGATCTTTGAAATATCTTAAAATATTAAATAGAGGTAAATAAAATCTATCAGAAGAAGCCACTGTGATTGTGCTGTTCCACAGGCAAATCTCTAGGTGTGTGCATATTATATATATTTTTTTTATATGCTGTTACAGCAAAACATCTACAAAGCTCAGCATTGCTGGTCTCAATACAACTTACAGTACCTTATTTAGAAGATACAAAAGTGGTTTCTAGAAAAAACTAACTGCAGCTTTAATTTTGGAAGCATTTGGCAGAATCAGCCTAGCTTTATCATCTCAACCCTAAAACAAGGATCATTGATCTAGTCTGTTAGCTGCATTTTACATTTTTTGGAATGAAGGACATTGTTGCACAATCAGTAAGGAATGATGACCAATTATGCGGCTATTGTGCTCACAAAATAGGAGTAACGAAATGACAGCAGCGGCAAGTTTCACATGCTTCTGAATTGTGAGCATGAATGGATTAGGAGTTGAGGCACATCTGTATCCTGGCCACGATAGTCATCTCTATGCACTCCATTGCATGGCATCTTCAACACTTGTGGAAAATGTCAGACGTACAATTCATATACCTCCTACATGTTGCGTTTGGTGAGAAAATACTTAAAGAATTCATACACAGACCAAGCAATGGCAGTGGAAGGCATCTGGTATATGATTCGTGCCTGCATTCCTTTAAAATATCCCGCTACTCCTCCTAGCTGGTATACTGTCCGAAAAGCGTTGACCATGCCGGAGAGCTGACCACTCACGTTCACAGAGCTAAGAGCCATGTTTTCCTGTGTGTTCAACAGCGTTTTGCACACATCCAGTGGCGTTGTAGCCGCAGCTGCCACTGCCCCAGCAATTGCCCCAGATACTATATGCGTGCCTGGGTGATACTGTCGTTGGGGGTTTAGACTTTCCTGAGTGAACTCATAAGTGATGAAATGAATGGCTTGGAAAGGAATGTTCATAGTGAGCTGAGTGGTGTAGCTGCGATAGAAAGCTCCTACTCCCTCAGTTCTGCCAACAGTCCGAATGCAGTCCAGCATGTTTCGATAAGGAGAGTTGTACATTTGCATTCTTTGCTTTACCACTGAATGTCGCAGCAACATATGTACCAAACCGGTGGCATGAGAAAGCAGAAAGAAAAAAAAGAAAAAATCATTAGACTGTACATAAACATAAAATAGCACACATACTTGAAAAACAGCCCAAATTGCAACCAAATACAATGTATACATCATGTATCACAAAGAAATATTTGTGATTCACCTACCTTACCCCTCTTCACTATAGTCTGAGCTTTGTGGGTATTACCCTTTGTTTAACACCCAACGTCAGTCCGTTGCTTGTGATTTGCTCTGCTTGGGGTTAAGTTCCCAACCAGGACAAACCCCCTGGGTGACACCGACATTCTGGCTTGGTTTCCAGCATATACGCTTCTGAAAGGAATGGCCTCACTCACTCCATTCTAAAATTCCTAGCAGCATCGGCTAGGTAGTTACCATAACAGCGCCAGTGCTGTGGTTGCCTAGTGAGGAGAGCAGAATGACCATCTGAAGGAGGTCCTTTCTGCTCTCCCTTGCCAGACAATACTACAGCGTAGAGTCTATACTGAAGAAAGACCTAGCAAATGATATGCTCTTTTGAAAGAGCATAAATTATCATGGGCATGACAGGTACTCTTTAAAGCTAATTGTGAGCACACAGGAGGCTCTTTTTCACCTTCTATGCAACATTAGATCCTCACATCCATGCTTTAAACCAGAGGTGCAAGCTGATGCTCCAGGGCTATCTGGCCACATATTTAGTATTTCTGCTTTATGTAATCTGAGTGCCAAGGCGCAACATTTTAAGTATTACTATGAACCCCTAATGCAGCCCCCAAGAGCAACACAACCATTCAGATGCAAACCTTCCATGTGCATATATTTGATGGCTTAGGTTTACATACAATTTTACTACTGGGTACAGGATGGACTAATTGATTGCTCACCACATGAGCAGTCAGTATACATATGTGCACTACTCCCTTCCACCAGATTTGATCATTGGACACAGTGCATAGCATACAATGTTACCGCCATCAAACATCTTTTGGGGGGGGTGGAGGGGGAGGAAGAGAGAGAGAGAAAAAAAAAAAAAGAGAGAGCGAGCGCCTGAAAGAAAAAAAAAAACAAAAAAAAAAAACATGTAGGGATTGAAAAAGAGCACAGCTACTAAAAATTCTTATAGGGAGTCTAACAATTTAAGTGTACAGAGGTGTGTTCTATACACACACACACACACGAGAATAATTTCTATTTAATGTCTGGGAAAGTAAATTACATTTAAATGCCATAAACAATCTGAGAAAAGTTCTGTATGCAAAATATTGCCACTTTGTGTGTAGTTTTTTTCCTTTTATCTCCTATACAGGTACAATGCTTGTACGGAAAAAAAAAAAAAGCAATGAGCATATAAAATATAGAAGAAATCATGGTAGAAACGGACCATAAAATATGCACATGAAGTAAACTTGCACTTAAAGTCTTCTTGCAATGTAAACATTAAATGAACCATTGACGCTCCATAACTGCTATGGTACCTGGGGTACCCTGGCTCTATCCAGTATGTGTCTTTAACAGAAGCCTCTCTACCTATAGCTTGTGGAGAGGCTTGGATGCCAGCCTCCTCCCTACATATTATGGACCTCACAGAACACCCTAAAAGTATATTCAACCATCCCTGAGGTCTTACTACCAGTAGAGAACAGAGTTAGACACGAAGGTTTGAGCCGGCCACAGGGAAGAAAGTACTTATTCTACCCTTCAACTCTGCTGTTTTGTGAAACTGCTAAACTGGCTATAAACGTTCTGGACATCCAAGCTATAAGACAAGACTAACTGAGATACTCAGGCTGAGTAGGAGAGCGCCATTACACTGTTAAACCATTTTAGAATGGCTTGACACTTGCCTATGTTCCACCAGGCACCCTCGCTACATCAAGTCTTCATAAGTTATTAAAGTCTAGTTTCAGTTTTGTTCTAGCTGGCATTCTCAGCCAATGAATAAATACATTACAGTAGTCAGCGAATGAGTCTGGTGGGACACAGGTAAAGTCAAACTATGCTAAAATAGTTTTACAGAGAATCATAGGACAGCACCAAGGTACTTCTGGCACCATTAACACTACAGCAGACCAAAGTGGTTATGGTGCAATCCATTAAAAGGTCTTGTGGTTTTGATGCTTTGAGTGTTTCCAGCTCGGTTTTTACAATATCTAGGTGAAATACAGCGATAACAAAAAATAACATTTCTTAACACTAAAGTATGAGGAAGAGGATGACAGCTACTAGAAAGTTATTTGCCAACACGGTCTGCTGCAGTATGAACTAAGAGCCTATGTATGCACCAAGTCTCATTTCTAGCTGTTAATTACAGAAGCATGGAGGTGAGCATAGAATTCCAAACCCACCATCTTCACCCCGTGGCAAGAATTAATACAAAGCAGGAAAGAATAAAATATACCTTCTGCTGGATTCATGACTGCATCATGGAGAAGTGTTGCCAGACTTCCTGCTACCCCTGTGAACAGAAAAAGTTTGTTACATAGCTGATTCGTCTCTTACCATTTTTTATATCTTTCATTGCTTTTTAAGGGAATGGTGAATTTAACACACACCAGCACTTAGCATTTACCACGTAGTGTCACTTGCAAACTAGGTGGAATACAAACGGCATGGTCACTCTTTCCAGTGTTCTATCAGTCTGCTATTCTCCGTCAGATTGCTATACCCCCGTCACTCCTGGGGAGGGGAATCAGCTGGATCCTACGCGGCACATGCATGCTAGCACTCCTGCTACTGCTCTGCAGCAAGGCCCTGGAAGGTAGGTAAAACTAGTTTTACACTTTCATTATAGTTAGTGCATTCACTAAGCTTAGGCACACGGGACATTTAGGGTTAAGTGAGGGTACAAATTAGGGTTAGGTAAGTGCTTCTAACGTCTCATACTCTATTCTTACCCTAACCCTTGGGGTAAGGGTTAAAATAAAGTGTGAGAAAGCAGAATTTAGTGATATTCCCCTGTGAAATATCACTAAATATGAACAAGTCCCTAATCCTAACCCTAATTTGAACCCTAACATTAACCCTAAATGTCCCATGTCCTAAGCTTAGTGAATGCACTAACTATAATGAAAGTGTAAAACTAGTTTTACTTACCTTCCAGGACCTTGCTGTGGAGGAGTAGCAGGAGTGCTAGCACGCATGTGCAGCACAGGATCCAGCTGATTCCCCTCCCCAAAAGTGACGGGGTATAGCAATCTGACGGGGTATAGCAGACTGATAGAACACCGGACACATTTTCTGTAGATTCTTTTAGCAACAGCTGGGCTTTAAACACAGCTTTTAGGATGCATGTACTGTGTAGAATCTGAACAAGCCACTGCACAATTACAGCTAGTTGTTTGATCCACTTGAGGTGCTCTTGGTGATTGACAAATGAATAAAATCTTAATTTTTCATAAGATAATAAAACCAATCATTCAATTCATGATTTACTTCTCTACATCATCTGACCTTCCGGAACACTATCACACCAGTCACCACTAAACACATTCCACACATCTGAATTAAAAATGAAATTGTAAAAAAAAATTGTAGAATTATACAAATAAAGAAGAGATGTACAGCAAATACAAAAAAAAAAAAAACCCCTACATATATTTTTAACATTTGAGCGCTCTCACCCAATAAGCACAGTCCACCATGCTTTATTCTACAACTTGTCCTGCAGGAGACGACTGGATGCAGAGAATGCGGTATGGGAGCCTCGCTATTATTAAGCCATATTTACAAAGATGGACATCTTATGGTAAAAACGCCATAGCACTGTTGACTAAATCTACTGAAATGGGCGTTTGTTTTTTTTGGTTTTTTTAATAGATAAGCATGCAGGTTTTATTTATTTATAAAATATTTTACCAGGATGGATACATTGAGATTTCTCTCGTTTTTAAGTATGTTCATCAGGATATATTAATTTTACAATTGTACACATGATGCCTATAAATAAAAGCGTGCACTTGTTTAGTGCCTCGCATGATAGTTTAACCCCTTAAGGACCAAACTTCTGGAATAAAAGGGAATCATGACATGTCCTACATGTCATGTGTCCTTAAGGGGTTAAGTGAGCAACTGAACAATAGCATTTGGATAGATCTGAGCTAAACATTCATCTGAAAAGAAAAAAAATGCATCTGGGGCATAGGATGGACAGATAAAAGCAATATCATTACCGTTAGCCACATGGCTGTTGCCAGCATGGTTGATCATGCTTCCTATGGAAGTTTTCATCTTCTCGTAGCAAGCAAAATACAAAGCATGGGCTGGGCCGGCACCCAGCATGGTCACATTGATACCCCGCAAGGGCGTTAACAATCCCTCTGTTCGGATCATCCTTTTAAGAGCCTCACCAACACCCTTGTATTTGGCATTTGGATCAGGCTGCAAGCTTTGCATTCGAGTCTGGAAGATAGAGCACAGAAATACAGATTGATCCTCACTAAAAGTGATCTATATTTCTTTAGACCAGCATTAACCCTCTATATCAAATGTGGAGGGTCACAATATAGGTCTTGCAATCCAACCACACAAAAAAAACATTTAAATTTATTTTCTTACTAGTCCGTACCACCCAGCCAAGGGTTCAGTAAGTTTCCACATGTTGGAATAGCACAAAGAGAATTTAAGCATACAGTACAGAAAAAAAAATAAAAAAATAAAAATCAATGATGTATTAGAAGTGGCCTCAGTACATTCAGAGAAATATGTGCAAGGAATTTCCCAACCACAGGGAGCACCCGATTCTACAGAGATTCTTAAAATGGTAAACACTCCACCTTACATTATCACTATACTTAAATAGCTGGATTGACAAACTAGGTTTCACAACTGCATCTGTTTCACCCACCCTTTTGTGAATGCTATATTTAATTTTGGAGATCATGTGACCAGATTTTACTTGGTCAGTGCAGTGGAAGCATCTTGAGTGGCTGTCAGGAAAACAGCAACTAGAGGTGGATTAAACCATGATTTATAAACAAAAAAAAAAAAAAAAAACTGCAATGTTTAACATTGCACCTACACAACTTTAACTCAGTGAGGTGGTCTGGGTGACTTTAATGGCGCTCGAACATAGTTAACAATTCCTTTGATCATAAAATACCAAAAACATGCTATTAAAATAAAGCATAATCATTCACCATTTAAGTAGAGCAAACAAACATGACATTTGTTTCAGAATCTTGTTTGGTAAAAGGACAGGCTTGGAAAAAATGAAACATTTTAAAACAGGTGTACAAGTAGGTGTAGTTACTCCCATGTACAGTTCAATAGACATATGAAATTACATATGCTGTTAAACAACGCTTTATATAATCCCAAGATCACGAGACCTATTTCATAACCTTGATTTTGCGCTCTTAATGATCGCATACTAAAGCAAACATGAAACAGCCACACAATGACTGAACATGCTTATTCGAACAGTAGAGTAGAACATAATTTCTTAAATTTTTTTTAAAAAATTTGGTCAGAGCAGGTCAGTACACGTTTATAGCGGAGAGGAGGCGTCTAACCTACTTGATTAGTCAATGTCCATCAGCCCCACTGAATGTTTTCAATAGGTTAGGTTTACCCCAACTTACTGACATACAGAATGTGACAGCAGATAACAAGTGGTCCCACCCATTACCAATAGACCAAGAAGGGAGTAAGGGACTGATTGACAAAGATGCAGCTAAATCTACTTTGAACTGGTATTAAATAGGTTCACGCTTAAAATCATATAGTTTGTTCACAGCATGGCGACAAGGAGCTATGCCCCTAGCACTAGTCAGTACATCACTTTGAAAAACAATAAAAATGGCCAGGAGACAGGGGGATGCCAAAATATCCCAGGAGCAGAAAACACCTACAAATTAATACAAGCATTTTTATAATTCAGGATCTGCATCAAACAAGAATAGGCATTAAAACATCCACACACAAATTAAAAAAATTCCATGCCCCAATCATGCTTCATAGAACAAAACGTATGCTGGCTTTAAGTGCAGAGAACCATGTATATTCATATGTCTTACCAACTAAGCTGGTTACTGAATCCCTCACTCTATGCCTTATGGAGAATATGCACTCCACTGGATTTGTAATATTGTTTACTTATCCACAATAGTTAAAATACATGTTTATGAGCTGTGAAAAATTAAATGCAGAAATCCTAAAAACGGTAAGTCTTTGCCTTGGCCTACCTGACTATTATTGTAATAAGCTCTTCCCTTTACATTCTCCCATCAACACAAAGGTGGGAAGGAACAAAAAAATAAATAAAAATAATTTTTTTTTAAATATATATATCCTACAATGTGTGCCACGGCTGTGCCTGGACTAAGCTGGATTGTGATATCAATTGTGACGTCTCTAATATGCATTTAAAGAATAAAAAAAAATATATATATAAATACATAATATAAGTAATGCATTAAAAGAATACTACAGCTTAGTGTAGTGGTTCTGGTGCAAAGAAACTGTACCTGTGGCATACCATCATAATGACTGACCATGAAGAGCTGTGTATGTGGTGCAGGTCTTTAGTATCCCACTTGTGATATTATATCTATATATACACACATATTAAGAGAGAAATGTACTACACCATGAGAGGCCCTATTCTATTGCGATTCCATCCTATTTGGATATCCTCCAAATGGCACAGGAGCTTTTTTTCCCCCCTGAGAGAGCAGGACTGGACACATTGGACTTGTGTGTATAAAAAGCATCAGTTTCTGGAAAAGGATCTAGAATTCTTAAAGAGGGGGCAATCACCAATGGAAAAATGGAACACAAGACACATTCCACTGGTGACTTTTCCATCTATGCACCACTTTTCACAGATGACACTTTTTTACATTTGGAGGGATTTTGTATTTGTAATAAAGCTGAAAACACTGTTTAGAAGAGGTGGACATTTTCACATAACTTGGGTGTGGTGCAAGCAGTCTGATAGACATGGGGCAGGTTTGTTCAGCACTCTCACATTTTGTACAGATTGCACAGATAATGTGAATAAATTCTGCATTATCAATGAGGCCGAAGAAAGAAATTTTGTAAATCTGCTGCTGAACAATTTAAACAATAAAGAAGAAAAAAAAAAGGATTCAAGGCAACCAAACCCCCAACGTTGAACCTAGTGGTTATGTTTCTTAGAAAGTCCCTTTAAAAAGGGTTTAAATAAAATAAAACAGGTTGACATTTCTCTTATCCTTCATGCCAAGCTAAATCTCCACCCCTAAATTTTATCAGAGTTGGAGTGACATGGCAGTTTTCACAGACACATCCAGCCAAGCAGAAGGCGTGTTATTAAAATGTGTTTAGAGAGATCAGAGAGACTGCTAAACATAACCACAGATCTTTTATCTACTTATTATCTGAGTTTTATGAACTTCATGTAAACATGTCAAATCATTAAAAAAATGCTGCAAGGAGATGAGAAACTTGCCAAGACATATTTTGAACACATTTATTTTAATTCCCTTGAGAGGAGGGCTAAACCAAACTACAACAAAGGTAGATTCAAAAGTGAAGTTCCAATATTTCCCAATACCAAATATTGCACTTTGCAGTACTAAAACTGGAATTATCCTAGAAGTTAACCCCTTTCCGACCAAGGTTTTTCAAATCCCCATATGAATGCAGCGTGAGGGGACTTCATAAGATTAAAAACACACACAATTTGGGGAAGGAAAGTACCATGAATGGAGACATAAAAAGTACTTTTGGAGAAAGAAATAGGTACAGGTGAGCAGATTCCAAATTTAGATTCCTGCATTTGTACATGCACTCACACACAGTGACAACCATGTGCTGTGAACATGCTGTGTATCATCAAAATGCTCCTCATGTGTTTTAGAGGCAGTGGCGGAACTAATGTTGAGAGGGCCAGATACCAAAAAATAAAAATAAAATAATGTTTTGAGCCCTCCTCTAGTGCAATGGTGACCAAAAGTTAGATCTCCATCTGTCGTACAATTCCCACGATGCTAGGCTAGCTGGAGATCTACCATTTGACCATCTTTGCAGGGTTTTATTTGTGACTTCTGTTTGTGCATTTGAATGTAAGCATGTTTTTGTATAGAATATATATGTGCACGTAGGGGTGTATTTGTATGTACTGTTGCTATTGGAACACAACCATGTGCTTGTCTGTAGTGTTTGCATTTGAATGCAGAGATGTGTTTGTATGTAGTGTTGGTATGTGAATGGAGGGGTGTTTGCATATAATTTTGACATTTTACCACAAGCTGTGTTTGTATGTAATGTTTGCAGGGGTGTGACTGCATGTTGTGTGGGCGATTGCTGGGATGTATGCATCCACACACTGCCACATACATACTTACACAGATATACGTACATACACATTTACAGACACTAATAAACACACACTGACACATGCACAGACAGTCAAAAACAAGCAGACACGTTATAATTGTTAGTCACCCTTCTGTTAAATACCTTTTATTTGCAGGAGGGTGGCTGCTGTGCAAGTGATTGGAGTGTGGGTCTGGATCGAGGTCCCGCTCCATTGATGCTACCTCCTCCCATGTGGATGTTTTTAGCTGGGAGAAAAAGTGACCTGTACTCACTTGCTCCCAGCACTGCCAATGTGAAAGGGGCCTGGATCAGGCTCCTAAAGGGCTGCGGCACCTGACTGGGCCCCTTTTCAACAATACCCATTGGGTGGCCCCAAGTACACGGACCACCCGAAGGGCCCCCCTCAGTGTTCGAGCTCCGGTGCAGCCATCCCGGCTGTAGTTTTGCCACAGTGTAGAGCTGGTGAGTGTTTGACCTGGCTTGTAGTGGGATTTTATTGCCGTAATTATTAGTAACGTATTGTATGAAGCTATCTCCCATTCTAAAATAAAAATTAGAAATAAACTTTTACTCTGACACGACACTGTTCTGGGAACACTGTAGAATTAATACAAATTTGCATTCCCAACGCAATAGTGCCCCTTTTCCAAATTCAAAATAAAAGATTTACTCACCTTTGTTCACCTCCAGTCAATGTTTAATCCCATGCGAGACCTGTGCATGCAGGACACACAATCTTCCCTGTAGAAAAGCACTGAATCAATTCTTTCCTATGGGGCTTCCACCGGGTTTCAGTCAGTCAGTGCAGTGTAAACGCCTTTAATGGTTGTCATACTGACAGCCATTAAATGTGGACTTAAAGGAATACTATAACGTTAAGAATACAGTTTCTGAACGCTATAGTATTCCTAACACTTTAGTGTCCCTATGGCTATTACTATGGCTGTACAAACCCCGTTAACACTTAACTCTTTCAGTAACCTCCCTCATGGAGCGCCATGTGCACATTAGAGCTACCCCACAGGAAAACATTGAATAAGAGCTTTGATATGACATTTTGAAGATGTTTGACATCCTCATGCAAAGCGTCAGGACGTCGTCCATTGTCGTTTCATGGAGTTAAACTCCGTCAGCGTCCAAGAAGTGCCTCTAGTTACAGTCTTTAATTTGTTTTACATTGCAGGGCTAAGGGGACAGGGACACTGCATCTAGGACACCTCAAAGAGATTTAAGTTTTCTTGGTTGCTATAGTGTTCCAATAATGTTTACATTATCACAATCACATAAAAAAAATAGGACTATGACTTGGGGGTTGTAAGTGCTTTCATACATATGGAAATAGGCAGCCTTCATGGAGGAAAGAAGAAGTTTAAATGGACATTTTTGAAGTACAAATATTTTAAAGTTAATTCCTCCACGCAGGATAGGGTATCGTTATAAATATACTAAGCAAAACTATCAGGCCTTAAAGGACCACTATAGTGCCAGGAAAACATACTCGTTTTCCTGGCACTATAGTGCCCTGAGGGTGCCCCCACCCTCAGGGACCCCCTCCCGCCCGGCTCTGGAAAGGGGTTTAAACTTACCTTTTTCCAGCGCTGGGCGGAGAGCTCTCCTCCTCCGATCCGCCCCGTCGGCTGAATGCGCACGCGCGTCAAGAGCTGCGCGCGCATTCAGCCGGTCGCATAGGAAAGCATTCATAATGCTTTCCTAGGTCTCAATGAGACAGCCACTAGAGGATTAGGGGGAAGGCTTAACCCATTAATAAACATAGCAGTTTCTCTTTAATGTTTATTAAAAAAATGGGTTAACCCTAGCTGGACCTGGCACCCAGACCACTTCATTAAGCTGAAGTGGTCTGGGTGTCTAGAGTGGTCCTTTAAAAGGAGATCTGTCATGTCTTAAACATTTACATGACCTAAAGGACCACTATAGTGCCAGGCTCTAGGGGGAGGAAAGGGTTAAACGCTTACCTTTCTCCAGCACCAGGCTCCCTTGGTGCTGGGGACTCTCCTCCCTCTTCCCACTTTAGTCATTACAATGGTGACAGCTGGATTTACCTTTACTTTTTAACCTTCAAGTATTGTCATGAAGTAGTTATGTGACCAGAGTGATTCTTTAAAGATTTAGCAAATCAGAACATAATGCAGTTCGGACAAGTCAGAGCCAGGACAAACATTGCAAATAAAGAGAAAAAAATTGAAACCTTGTTTATTTTCCCCATCATCAACATATGCTTTTTCGATGCAGACTACCAAGCACAAAGGACCCAGCCTATAACACTTATTGATAAGGAGCCAACCAATTGCAGAATTAGTTTGTTGCCTTCGTAGAAAAATATACAAATGAAGATACTTATACACTTCATTGTGCAAACTTTCAAGACCCAGCAGCACAGTCTATTGTACTG
Organism: Pelobates cultripes; assembly: GCA_933207985.1. Lineage (NCBI taxonomy): Eukaryota > Metazoa > Chordata > Amphibia > Anura > Pelobatidae > Pelobates > Pelobates cultripes. Next base: position 130,363,075 of record OW240914.1, on the reverse strand, counting down.
TCCAGGTGAATTGTATAACTCTATACAACAATATGTATCAACGTCAAGACACCCACACATTTTGAGGGTTATGTATGAATAATTAAGCACAGTATTATATTTGCACATGTAAAGCACTTGTTAAAGATCCCTCAATGGGCCAGGAGAGAACAAAATGAGGTATAGTGTGATAAGTGCAGATAACACCAAATACAATACTACCTCAGGGAGTCACAGGAACTCTCACATGTAACATTTTATACAAGTTGAGTATGATTGAGATATAATAAATCGAACTCAATAGTAAACACTGAAAAGCATCACTGAACCATTTGGATGCAACATAAACACACACTTACTAGAGTTTACGGGTTAGAGGAGGGAAAAAAAAAAAATTATTCCAATAAAAAGGAGATATTGTCAAACTATTACTACTACAACTACTAGGAATAATGATTGTGTTTAACTAGAACAGAGCGTGCGACTCTGGACAAAGATCAGTAAGATTATAGGTTACACTCTTGCCAGATATAATAGGGAGTTCAACTTCCATAAACACATCAAAAAAATGTATTTAAAAAAAAAAAAAAAAAAAGGCACCACAACAACACTACAGACCTTTTTAAAGTAACTGATGTTAAATATAAAAGATACAGATTTTTTTCATTTAGAGTTTAGTTTTTAGAGTGGTACTTTTCTATATTATTGGTCCAGTAAGTTGGTTCACACAGAGAAGCATTGTGGATCTACAGATCATGCAAGGCAACCCCTGCAATCTGTAAATTCAAATGTTCTTGAATTTAATTTTGAAGATATTAAAGAACCATAACCACCACAGAGCTGTATCAGTGATGGTGCCAGGAGGCCATAGCATGCACACCACTGTATGGAGCAAACTATTTAAAAACTGCTTTACCTCTTACCTGCTGTTTGCTAGCTGCCACTCTCCGATTCTGCTACTTTTGACGGCAAGCCAGCGGCTCTTTACAGGTACCTGAGCTAAGCCATACATTGTCTTATGTTTATTTTTTTCTTGTTTTTATTTTATTTATTTTTTAAATGGGGACAGTAAGCACCAATAGTACATTAAAACAATTTTTTATAATAGTAACGCTCTAAGGGGTGTCTCTAGCAACTTAATCTTGTCAGTACTCTGAAACAAATATTGTACATTATTGAATTAAGAGTACAGGGCCAATGCACCAACATCACTACATTATATAGTGGTTTTAGTACTCAGACGGTCTCCTTTAATGATGCTTTTCCGTAGAATAATCTAGGGGGAAAAAAATAAAACACACTAAAGACTTGTATAAATAATAGGGGGGAAAAAAACACCCTAAACTTTAGCGTTCATTAAGCTTGCAAAATAAATGTAAACAAAAACTTGACTTTTCGTGACACACTCATTTAGTCACATTGAGAATTAGTTTTTTGTTTGTTTTGTTTTTAAGAAGAGTCTAGGAGGTGTTTGATATTACAATTATAATACTAACCAGGGCAACAATCACTCTCACTCAGTGTCAGTTCTATTCACTGTATTCTAGTTAGTACAGCTAATAGAAGAAGTGTTTATTCATGTTTACTAGTGCCTGCCCTCAGACACACGCTGAATGCAGTACTCTGTGAATGTTGGCCGCACTCCCCATGCCCTGGGCCAGCCATGCCAGCTCTCCATGTATTGCGCCATGACACCTGTCTAGGCCCCGCCCCCTCCCCTCGGAGTGCTCACCTTGACCGAGTCCACGGGGTACATGACGGTGTGCTCCAGCACTCCAGCCACCGCTCCCGCCAGCATGTGGATGACAGGAGACGCTCCTTCCGGCAAGCTCTCGTACTCGTCGTTGTCCCCGGTCAGGGCGGGCACTCCCTCCATGGGGAGTCCTGGGCTCCGCAGCTCCATGCACCTGCCAGCTGTGTCTCCCCCTCCGGCACTCGAACCCCGCAGCTGACAGCAGGCCACGTTCTGCCCGCTGACTGAAGCCAAGGCACCGCAAGCCGAGCCAGAGTCCGACGTGACGTCACCGCCTAAGGGCGTAACCCGCGAGAAGCCAATCAGAAGAGACCACAGCGTCCGTCTCTCCCTTGGAGACCGTAGAATGGGCGGAGCCGATTGGTTGCATTTCAGAGCAGCTCCCCCTCCCACGCTGTTATCATGTCACGTGGTGAGAGAGCGGGAAGGAAAAAGTTTTCTAAGAAAATAAAAGCTCGGATATTACACGAATTCATTTCATTATGTGGAGGGTGTGACAATATAGGGAGTAGGGCAGCAGCCCTAATAATATCCAGAAAAATAAACATAATGTATAATTACACCAACACTGTGACTAATGGCTGGGTTGGCAGCTCTTTCAGGGTTATTCCACAAAGTGTGAAATGTCTGGAATACAGAATGGGACATTTTAGGGAATTTGGAGAGGATTGGGGACATTTTTAAAATTCTGCTTCTGCAGCCAAAATGTTGAAATCTCCTTATAATTCAGGACAGTTCACATTATTATTATTATTTATATAGCGCCAACATATTCCGCAGCGCTTTACAGTGGGTGGACGAACAGACATGTAGTTGTAACCAGACAAGTTGGACACACAGGAACAGAGGGGTTGAGGGCCCTGCTCAATGAGCTTACATGCTAGAGGGAGTGGGGTAAAGTGACACAAAAAGGTAAGGATAGTATTAGACTAATGACAGTTGCAGAAGAGGAATCAGTCAGGAGCTATTAACAGTTTAATTGATACGCTTTTATGAAGAAGTGGGTTTTTAAAGATTTTTTGAAGGAGTGGAGACTGGGTGAGCATCTAACGGAGGAGGGAAGCGAGTTCCACAGGAATGGTGCAGCCCTCCAGAAATCTTGAAGGCGAGCATCAGAGGTGGGAGTACAGACAGAAGATAGACGTAAGTCTTCAGCAGATCGTAAGGGCCTAGACGGGACATACTTGTGTATAAGGGAGGATAGATAGGTGGGAGCAGCATTATGTAGAGATTTGAAAGCAAGAATCAGAATTCACATATTCGTGAATAACCCTGATTATGTTATTCCTTATTGCATATGTGATTTGGAACTACAAGTGTTTTAATTACAAAGGCTCATTAAGGGTTTTCAGTGGCAGCTCATCATGGCTTTGGTGGAACCATTGCACCCAGGAATCAAAAAGAGGAGATGACAAATTCGGCTACGAATGGACTGTTCAGGATTTTATTTTGGTGGTGTCTCAGAAATGTAAATGTTCTAAAGCCAAAATCAAAAGTACAGTTACAAATGCGTAAGAGATGTATTCCTTCAAAGGTGTACCCAGTGGTGTATCCTAGTTTTGTGCTGCCCTAGGCATGACAAAACTCAGGTGCTCCCCCCCCCGCGCCACCCCACCCTTCCCCTCTGCCCTGCCTTCTAAATACACACATTCACTGACAAACACACATACACAAGCCAACAGACATACACACTCACTAACAGACACATACAGTCACTAGCAGATATACACATTCACTAACAGACACGCATACACTCACTGACACACACACACTAACACACTCCCTAACTGACACACTCCCTGACATACACACACTCACTAACAGACTCACACTCACTTATAGACACACACACACACACTAAGAGACACACTCACTCACTAACAGACACACACACTAAGAGACAAACACACACACACACTAACAGACAAACACTCACTCAATAACAGACACACTCACATTCAACCCCCCCTTGCCTCCTTTTGGGAACGCTGGGGGGGGTTCTCCCTTTCCCTGCGGTCCAGTGGGGCTGCTGGGTGGGCGGCGCTGGCGAGGGAGCACTGATTAGTGAGCTCTTTGCTAAGCTCTGTTGTGCGCCGCAGAGTGATGCCGGGAGCTGGAATATGGCATCATACAGGGAGTGCAGAATTATTAGGCAAATGAGTATTTTGACCACATCATCCTCTTTATGCATGTTGTCTTACTCCAAGCTGTATAGGCTCGAAAGCCTACTACCAATTAAGCATATTAGGTGATGTGCATCTCTGTAATGAGAAGGGGTGTGGTCTAATGACATCAACACCCTATATCAGGTGTGCATAATTATTAGGCAACTTCCTTTCCTTTGGCAAAATGGGTCAAAAGAAGGACTTGACAGGCTCAGAAAAGTCAAAAATAGTGAGATATCTTGCAGAGGGATGCAGCACTCTTAAAATTGCAAAGCTTCTGAAGCGTGATCATCGAACAATCAAGCGTTTCATTCAAAATAGTCAACAGGGTCGCAAGAAGCGTGTGGAAAAACCAAGGCGCAAAATAACTGCCCATGAACTGAGAAAAGTCAAGCGTGCAGCTGCCACGATGCCACTTGCCACCAGTTTGGCCATATTTCAGAGCTGCAACATCACTGGAGTGCCCAAAAGCACAAGGTGTGCAGTACTCAGAGACATGGCCAAGGTAAGAAAGGCTGAAAGACGACCACCACTGAACAAGACACACAAGCTGAAACGTCAAGACTGGGCCAAGAAATATCTCAAGACTGATTTTTCTAAGGTTTTATGGACTGATGAAATGAGAGTGAGTCTGATGGGCCAGATGGATGGGCCCGTGGCTGGATTGGTAAAGGGCAGAGAGCTCCAGTCCGACTCAGACGCCAGCAAGGTGGAGGTGGAGTACTGGTTTGGGCTGGTATCATCAAAGATGAGCTTGTGGGGCCTTTTCGGGTTGAGGATGGAGTCAAGCTCAACTCCCAGTCCTACTGCCAGTTCCTGGAAGACACCTTCTTCAAGCAGTGGTACAGGAAGAAGTCTGCATCCTTCAAGAAAAACATGATTTTCATGCAGGACAATGCTCCATCACACGCGTCCAAGTACTCCACAGCGTGGCTGGCAAGAAAGGGTATAAAAGAAGAAAATCTAATGACATGGCCTCCTTGTTCACCTGATCTGAACCCCATTGAGAACCTGTGGTCCATCATCAAATGTGAGATTTACAAGGAGGGAAAACAGTACACCTCTCTGAACAGTGTCTGGGAGGCTGTGGTTGCTGCTGCACGCAATGTTGATGGTGAACAGATCAAAACACTGACAGAATCCATGGATGGCAGGCTTTTGAGTGTCCTTGCAAAGAAAGGTGGCTATATTGGTCACTGATTTGTTTTTGTTTTGTTTTTGAATGTCAGAAATGTATATTTGTGAATGTTGAGATGTTATATTGGTTTCACTGGTAATAATAAATAATTGAAATGGGTATATATTTGTTTTTTGTTAAGTTGCCTAATAATTATGCACAGTAATAGTCACCTGCACACACAGATATCCCCCTAACATAGCTATAACTAAAAACAAACTAAAAACTACTTCCAAAAATATTCAGCTTTGATATTAATGAGTTTTTTGGGTTCATTGAGAACATGGTTGTTGTTCAATAATAAAATTAATCCTCAAAAATACAACTTGCCTAATAATTCTGCACTCCCTGTATTCTGGCTCCGGGCATCACTCTGTGGCGCGCAAGGGAGCGGAGCAGAGAGCTCAGGGCAAAGTGCTACCTTGCCAGCGCCGCCCAACCGCCAGGCTAACAAGGCATTTGCCCTGGGCATTTGGGGATGTTTTTTTTTTGCCACCCCCTGGAAAATGCCGCCCAAGGCAAATGCCTTGTTTGCCTCACGGCTAATACGTCCCTGGGTGTACCTAGGTTACATGGCACCATGGGTGGACATTTATTTTGTCCATCTACCCAACCGTGGATGGTAAACACCACTTACAACACCTTTTTGTTAGGTGAATTGTATGCACATACTGACATTCATAACCGGACAGGCCAAAGGGGAAACCAGACAAATGCTGGTATGTCGCGATGGCCATGGGACGATGCAGACACAGGCGCTCAAAGGATCTCTCCTTCTGGCCCATACAGGACCAGCGCTATCCTAACGCTGGCTTGCTGTGTGCCTTCAGTGGCCAGAAGGGAGATCAAACATGTCCTTCTCCAGCCCACTGCACTTTACTGTAAGAGAGGAGGGCCTAGGAGACTCTAGCCTGCACCATGGTGCAGAATATTGCTCTTGCGAGACTGGCGGTTTAGAGTGTTGCCGTGGGTTACCAAAGCATTTCTCCGACACAGCACAATGCTGAAGTTCGAGAGAGCAGTGTATTCAGCCTGTACCTAGAGGAGCTGCAGGCTAGAGTCACTCAATGCAACCAGAACACCAGGTTTTTCAATGTCCCCTCTCCCTGTCCAAAGGTAAAAAGGGAAATGGTATAAAAGATTTGCTTCCATCAGCACTGAAAGCACAATACAGGCCCTATCCCACCCAACACATTCACACACCTCACACACTGCACCCCCACACACACTAGATCCCCTATGGACACTACATCCTTTATATGCATTCTGGATCTCATACACACACTAGATCCCCTATAGACAAAGTTATGGAGCTCTGTACTCCGGCTCAGTACCCTCTAGCTGAAGAATATCGCACTGTAGTGATTATAGTTCATTCCTCAAACACTAGATGACACATAGAGAAGGGTACAACAACATTTATTATCACCAAACAGCCATATTTATATATATATATATATATATATATATATAAAACACAAGACACAACCCCCCTTGTTTCATATATGTATATATATATATATATATATATATATATATATAAAAAAGAGATGAACTTGGCACTCATTTTGAAAAAGGCCCTATAGGAGTCGAAACGTCGATCACTAGAAAAAAAATTTTTTGCACATGTAATTTGCAATTGAAATAAATTAAGCACTTGTTAAGACCTGAGAGTGCACCTTATTTGTATTTTATTATATATATATATATATAGGGGCAATAACAACCGGAGGTCATTAACTTTGACTTTAGGTTGCAACCCAGGCGCTGCTGTGTCTGGGAGATAATTCAATTATTTATTCTTGACTTTATTCTTCTCCAGATATTAGGGTGCCTTATAATAATATAATAAAAATATAAGTTTTTATTCATCATACATTAATAATGAAGACCTCTCCAGACAGGTCTAATTCCCCCAAACAACATGTCCAAAAAGTTCCCCAATCGGATCTACCATGCCTGAGAAATTGTTGAGTAAAGTTTGACCAGGCTGAGACTACTTTATGATCCAACACAGAGTTCCAGGCTGCCGTGGTTAAGTGCCGGTCTTTGAAACAAGTAGTTTTGGCTTTGGAAATGGGGACTCCCCCTGACTTTAGGTGAGCATTGATAGTTTGTCCTTCTCCCCTCCAAAAAGCACTCTCCTGGGTGCTCACAAGAGTGGTCGGCAGTTTTAATGGGCAGCCGCCTTGGACCAGGCTGAATTAGAGTTCCATGAGATTGTTGCTTGGTCCCGCTGCACAGGTTGCGGCTGCCCCGGTCTCTTAAAACAGTTCTAGGGGAGATAGATTAGACATTCTGTGCTGTAAGGGCATGGAGGGGATAGGAAAAAGTAGTAATCAGCTCTTTTTAGGAATTTTGGGGTCCTGCCCCAGTTAGTCCTGTGGTTTGGACACTTCATCTCTTATACACACTCTAGATCCCCCAAGCATCTAGATCCTCTATGCAAACACACAATCCTCTATACAAGCTTTGGACCCCCTACACACACTAGATCCCATTCCCTATAGACACACACTGCACAGCTAGACACACACTCCACTCCTGACATACACAGTACATCCTGTATGCACACCCTGGATTCCCTACACACACGCTAGATCTCCTGTATGCAAACACAGACTACATACCCTAAACACATACTCTCTACAGCCAGGGATGTATTTACCACAAGGCAAACAAGGCATTTGCCTAGGGCGGCACTTTCGGGGGGGTGCCAAAAAATTCCACCCAAGCTCCCAGACAAATGCCTTGTGTGCCTCGTGTTCTGGGGCTGTCCACCTTACTGTGAGTGAGTGAATGAGTGTAGCTGTTAGTGTGTCTGTGAGTGAGAATGGGTGTGCCTGTGTGTGTCAGTGTGTGTCTGTCAGTAAAAGTGTGTGTTGGTTAAAGAGTGTGTGCCAATGACTGTATGTGTGTGCCAATGACTATGTATCTGTCAGTGAGTGTATATCGGTGCATGTATCAATAAGGGCATGTGTCTGTCAGTCCAAAAAATGGCCTTGACACCAATTGGGGGGGCAAATTTAGATTTGGGGTTTGTCCGAGTTTAGTCGTGCCTAGGGCAGCACAAATCCAAAATACACCACTGTCTACAGCCCTTACACTCACTACAGCCAATATATACACTATGCCCCTTATACACAAAATGGCCACCTATACACACACACTCAATCTCTGCAGCCCTTAGACACATACACTACAGCCCCTCGCCACATATATTACAACACTACTGAAACTGACCACCTCATAAATAGCCCACTCTACACACATGCAATCACACAAGCAGCTTCCAAACACACACACATTGCACTTTCCTGGAACTTTTGTCCTGTGGTATTCTACTTATGGAAACACAAGAGGCAAGTCATAAGCAAATACAGTGATAGCATGTCATGAAATTTGCTTGTGTTTTGCAGAACAAACACAGGGCTCTTTCTCATGCAAGGGCTCTGTGCATGGGTTGGATAATAAGCAGTAAACCAATATAAAAACTATTCTCCTTTTTTCTACCACGTATGGGTATAAAAAATGTTGTAGCAACATGCTCTGAAGCTAACTGATAGAGAGAGGGACGCTGCATGCTCCTGGCAGCCCTCTATTCATACTGATATGATGCCTAGTGTCATTACCTCTTCTGGCAATGCTACATTATCACTACAATTCCGTTCCTGCACTTTTTGGGGTCACAGGGGTGACGTGGACCAATCAGTGCCCACCTTAGTGTTTAAATAAAGTTTCATCCATATTTGTAATTGCCCTGTCATGGATTCCTCTTAGTTCCTCATATAGTGTGTTATATGTTCCCTGATTTTCTGGTTCTTCAATTCTGACTTATGTAATCCTGACCTGGCTAATTATATAATATTTCTGGTACCCTGATCTGGACTAGTTTTATGTTTACATTTCTTTCTTTTTCAAGTTAAACACAGCCATTCTAAGGTTCGATATTACGTCATTTCTGTCTACTTATTCCTGACCTATACTTGTAAGTTGAGTAGTGTAGAGGTGATAATTAACCTCTGTCTGATTACTTAGTCTTCATGGCTTATGAAGAAAATCCATATAAAAAAGATGAGTTTAATTGTGTGTTTTCATCTGTCACATGTTCCTTCCAGCTGCTGAATAATTGTGCTTATTACGTAAATGAATATTGGATTTTGCAAGGTGTGTAGGCATTTTTATACTTGGTATGAGGAAATGATTTGTGCTTGAGTGATACTGTTTATTACATTTGCATGTCACACACAGTGGTGTGTGTATATACATCAATATGTATATACTTACCAGTTTCCCTTTAAAATCCTCATAACACGCAGACACATCTATTGCATAAAAACAGGCCCTATCTTACATTCTTTCAAATTGCTCACTCTGCCCTTTCCATTACTCTACCTTCAAGCCATTTGTTCCATGCTCTCCCACGGTTCGCTCCTTACTCTTAAATTACCCCCCGCTCCCCCATAACTGTTACACCCTCTCCCTCTCCCGCCATACAACTATTGCTCACTCCGTAGATGCCCTCTTCTTCAGCTGCTTTCTGCTCCATTCTTTCGATCAATCTATCTTTCCAGTATTCTGCCAGTGTGCTATGTCTCCACACACTGCTTACATCTCTTCTAATGTTTTCTCCCCTCATCCCTGTACTCTCACTTTTTCTTTGCAACAGTCCATTGGGCTCTGTTACTAGCAGGGCCAGTGCAAGGATTTTTGCCGCCCTAGGCAAAAGAAAGATTTGCCGCCCCTCCCCCCCCTCCCCCCCGCCGGGGCCTCGCAATGCCCCACCCATATGATCTGCCATATGAACTAGTGCCAGTGCTGCACACAGTGTGTGTTTACATTAAAAAGCCTGCAGGGACAAACTATAGAAACCAGAACAACTTTATTAAGCTGCAGTGGTTCTGGGGACTATAGTGTCCATTTATTGTGAGGTAAATTAGAGATTAGTGTCACTAATAATATACTAGATTGCCTACTTACAATCAGATGAGGATGATGATGGGCTGTGGCTGCAGTCTGGCTCCACTGGTCTGGTGTAGAACAGGATCTCTGGAGGCTGTTTGTAACTGTGGTCACAAAATTCAATGTTCTGGGAGAACGGGAAGCAGCTCAATTTTGTGGGGCCTCTTACATAGCTCAAGGTCTGGGCCCCAGGGCCTGACGGTGAGTATGCCCATAAAGCCCACCCATAAGTCCACCTACATGAGTCCGCTCACAGGGAGTAGAGTGTGTAGGGGATGTGTTATGTGTTACTGTAGAGGATCTAATGTGTGTGCTTATGGAATGTAGTGTATAGGGATACCAGTTTGTGTAGGTGATGCGGTGTGTTTGTGTGTAAGGGATAGAAAGCAGTGAGTGTTTGTGTATACGGGATGTATTGTGTGTTTGTCTGTAAGGGGTGCGTTGAGTGTGTGTAAGAGATGCATTGTGTTTCTGTGTGTGTGTAAGAGAAGCAGTGTGTGTTTGCATATGTGTGTAAGGGATGCATTGTGTGTTTCTGTGTATGTGTGCAAAGGATGCATTGTCTTTATGTCTAAGGGTTGCATTGTGTGTTTCTCTGTGTGTAAGGGAAGCATGTTGTGTTTCTGTGTGTATAGGGATGCATTGTGTGTGTGTGTGTGTGTGTGCGCGTGGTGTGAAAGAGCTCCCTGTCCTGCCCCCTGTCCTATACAGCTCTCCCTTAGAGATCTCCCCCGCCCCTTAGTGGTCTCTCCTCTCCCCCCCCCCACCTCCCTTAGTGGTCTCCTTTTCTCCCCGACTTTCCATTAGTGGTCACTCCTCTCCCCCCACCCTCCCCTAGTGGTCTATCCTCCACCCCCCTCCTTTAGCGGTCTCTCCACCGCCCCCTCCCTCCTTTAGTGGTCTCTCCCTCCCCTACGTTCTCATCTCCCACCCCCCGTGTTCTCCTCTTATTCCCCCCTCCCCGTGTTCTCCTCTTCTTCTCCCCTGTAATCTTCTCTTCTTCTCCCCCCTCCCTGTAACCTTCTCCACTCCCCCTCCCTCCCTGTAATCTTCTCCCCCCCCTATAATCTTCTCCCCCCTCCCCTATAACCTTCTCCACTCCCCCCTCCCTCCCTGTAATGTTCTCCCCCCTCTTATAATCTCCCCCC
>OW240914.1:130219018-130351791 GCA_933207985.1 Pelobates cultripes | reverse complement strand
CCTGTAATGTCCTCCCCCCCCTCCCTCCCCTATAATCATCTCCTCACCTCCCCTGCCCTTCTGTAGCGTGGCCGAGCTGCTTTCCGGTCCGCGACCCGGCGGGGCTGATAGGAAGTGCACACTGAGTGTGCACTTCCTTTGAGTCCCGCCGGGTCGCGGACCGGAAAGGAGCTCGGCCACGCTACAGTGCCGGGGAGGTGAGGCACTGCGGCAGCCGCCTGAGCGCTCTCTATAGAGCGCTCAGGCGGCTGCAGAATTTAAAGGGCCGGCGATGGGGGCGCAGGGCGCCCCCTCCTATATGGCGCCCTAGGCGGCTGCCTAGTTCGCCTTATAGGAAGCGCCGGCCCTGGTTACTAGCAATCATTTCCTCACTTCCCAGTACTCTCCATACCTCCACACATATGCAAACATTACAATAATAGGGATAGGTTCCTCGCTAGCACAACTCCTCCTCAACTGATGGACCACCAAATAAACATAGGGGTTTGTGGAGCTATTGATACCCCCCGAGCTGGCCTGGGGCCCGAAGACAACGACTGGTTAAGAATAAAATGCAACCACAAACTGTGTGAGCGCCCTTTTTTTTTCTCATATATCTTTTTTATTGGTTTTGGGTAGTACTCCAGTGCATAATACATTTGCTGATGCAGCAGCACATTGACCAAGTACAGCATCACCGGTTTGCAACATACTTCATACATTCTAACACGTACACTATGACACGTACATTAATACAGCGCTGACTTTTGCTTTACTTCGGCGTCGAGTTATACTGTTGCTTATGTGACAGCTTGTTTTAAACATTTTCGGCATGGAACATTGGTCACCTGTGCTCTCTAAGTTGGTGAGCATATGTGACTTATATTTCACGTCATGCAACCGGGTATAGAAAGAAAAAAAGGTTAAGGGAAGGGTAACATTCAACTTTAACTGCAACCTGTGTACCTACTTGACCCGGGCTTTGCATGTTGTGCACACGGCTTTGGTTCCGCTACAGGACCTCTTGGTCACCATGACTCACGGTCCTCCCCCCCACCCCCGATCCAATCACCTTGAACTTAGAACGCTTTTATTTAGTATCTTATTCTTCTGTTCCGTCCTTCACTCGGACGCTTAGCCAGCCGCCCCAATGGATACTGTGTTTCTCAGGTGTTCCCTGCAGTTTAGAACAAAGAAGAGTATATATATATTCAAATATCACCACTTAGTGAATAATATATATAAGTGAGAAATATACTTATCTTAGTATTCAAATAAAACAGCCTCCCAGGTCATTACCCAGAATGAATGACCTTTACACAGCAAAATATAGAACAACCAGAAATATTTGGGATACGGCTGAGAAATCTAAAATTGAAAAATATAAATATACATAGTGTAAATCTGTATTAAATAATAAGTAAGTATTCATGAAATGCACTCACAAGATTAGACGAAAAATATCGCTCTATGGTGCCTCCCCCGGTAGTAATGGGGGGCTACTATCCTCCTCCAGTTGCTCCAGAAGAATAGATGAAAAAACAGGACTCCCAGGATGGTGAGAAAAATAAATAAAGCGGCTTTATTAAGGATGAGACATCACCCAGCAATAAATATATAATATAAGCTTAAAATGAGGTCCTACGCGTTTCGTTCACAATGTGGAACTTCCTCAGGGACCAAAAATTAAAATCAAATGTTATACAGCAATAACAAAACATAAAATGCAGCTGCTTATATTATATATTTATTGCTGGGTGATGTCTCATCCTTAATAAAGCCGCTTTATTTATTTTTCTCACCATCCTGGGAGTCCTGTTTTTTCATCTATTCTTCTGGAGCAACTGGAGGAGGATAATAGCCCCCCATTACTACCGGGGGAGGCACCATAGAGCAATATTTTTTGTCTAATCTTGTGAGTGCATTTCATGAATACTTACTTATTATTTAATACAGATTTACACTATGTATATTTATATTTTTCAATTTTAGATTTCTCAGCCGTATCCCAAATATTTCTGGTTGTTCTATAGTTCCCTGCAGTTTGTATGCTATCTGCTCATAAAGGCATATGCTATCCACCCTTTTTGCTACCTCCTCTAGTGTTGGAGGCGTTTGGTTTTTCCACTATGAGGCTATCGCAATTTTGGCTGTGGTTAATATGTTTAAGGCAGTTGTGGTTGATGGGTGTCTCGTTGGGTTGCTTGCGGGGAGCACATGAAACAAGTAGTGTGCAGGATTCAGTGGTATTGTCATGCTAGTGGCTTCGTGTATGAGCTTTTGGACAGAAGTCCAGAACGTAGTTATGATTGGGCATTCCCAAAATATGTGTAGCAGCGACCCTGGTGTGCGTTTGCACCTCCAGCATAACGGGGAGGTGTTGGGAAACATCCTAGACAGTCTTGGGGGGACTAAATACCAGCGCATTGCAATTTTGCAATATGCTTCCCATAGGGACAAGCTCTTAGATGCTCGTTTAGTGATATGAAAAGCTTCATGCCATTGTATAGTGAGTGATTTCCCTATGTCTTCTTCCCATTTCTCCATATAGGGGAGTTTGTGCGCGGACTTCCCTCTTTCTAGTGCATTATAGCATAGGGCTAGAGGTTTGATTGAGCGGGATGTCAAAATGTACCAGGCAGGAGGTGTTTCTAGTTGTTGTGTGGGTGCTGCTGATTTGGTGCGTGTTTGTAGTATGTTCTTGACCCTCAGGCAGTGGCGTACACATGACCCATGGGGCCCCGGTGCGAAAATTGATCCGTGGGCCCCCCCCCCCGCGCAGGCCGGGCCGCAACACATGGCGGTGGGCACCTGGTCGCAGGGGTTACAGGGCTGCGACCGCGGTATGTACGCCAGTGCATGCAGATGCACACACACTTAAAGGACCACTCTAGGCACCCAGACCACTACAGCTTAATGAAGTGGTCTGGGTGCCAGGTCGAGCTAGGGTTAACACATTTTTTCATAAACATAGCAGTTTCAGAGAAACTGCTGTGTTTATGAATGGGTTAAGCCTTCCCCTATTTCCTCTAGTGGCTGTCCCATTGACAGCCGCTAGAGGCGCTTGCGTGCTTCTCACTGTGATTTTCACAGTGAGAGCACGCCAGCGTCCATAGGAAAGCATTATGAATGCTTTCCTATGTGACCGGCTGAATGCGCGCACAGCTCTTGCCGCGCGTGCGCATACAGCCGACGGGGAGGAGAAGAGGAGGATCGGAGGAGGAGAGCTCTCCGCCCAGCGGTGGAAAAAGGTAAGTTTTACCCCTTTCCAGAGCCGGGCGGGAGGGGGTCCCTGAGGGTGGGGGCACCCTCAGGGCACTATAGTGCCAGGAAAACGAGTATGTTTTCCTGGCACTATAGTGGTCCTTTAAAGGACCACTACAGACACCCAGATCACATCAGCTCAATGAAGTTGTCTGGGTGTCAGGTCCCTCTAGTTTTAACCCTGCGGCTGAAAACATAGCAGTTTCAGAGAAACTGCTATGTTTCACTGAGGGTTAATCCTGCCTCTAGTGGCTGTCTCACGGACAGCCGCTAGAGGAACACACTGAACGTCCATAGGAAAGCATTGAGTAATGCTTTCCTATGGGCGGTTTGAATGCGTGCGCGGTCGCATTCGGAGCTGAGAGGCTGAGGGATCCTCAGCGCCAAGGGAGTCCGGCGCTGGAGAAAGGTAAGTGCTGAAGACACACACACTCTCACTTACAGACGCATACACACTAGCTAACAGACACACACATTTACTGACAGAGATACAGTCAGCGACAGACATACATACACACTCACTTACAAAACATACACTCTCATTGACAAACACACACTCACTAACAGACATCAAACAGACTCACTAACACACACACACTCAGTAAGACACACACAGTAACACACTCACTGACACTCACTAGCAGACACACACACTAACACACTAACACTCACACTAACACTCATTAGCAGACACACTCTAACACTCACTCTAACACTCACACTAACACTCACTCTAACACTCACTCTAACACTGACACACACTAACACTCACTCTAACACTCACACTAACACTCACACACACTAACACACACTAACACTCACTCTAACACTCACACACACTAACACTCACTCTAACACTCACACTAACACTCACACATGATTTTTTTTTTTTTTTAATATAATCCCCCCAGCCTCCTTACCTCTTGGAGTGCTGGGGGGGATTATTCCCTGGGGTCCAGTGGGGCTCCTGGGCGGGTGGCCGGTCGGGCAGGCAGGCGGCGCGCGCGAGGGAGCACTCAGTGCTTCCTCTTCAGCTCCCTCGCGCGCCGCGTAGGGATGCCGGCGCCGGAAGATGACGTCATCTTCCGGCTCCGGTATCAGTGCGGTGCGCGAGGGAGCTGAAGAGGAAGCATTGAGTGCTCCCTCGCGCGCCCGCCTGCCTGCCCGACCGGCCGCCCGGGGTCAGCAGGGCCAGCCTCAGGGGGGCCCTGGGGTGGTCGGCTCCTGGGCCCCCCAGGGGAAGAGGCTGGCCCTGTGGCTACATACCTGGTATGTACGCCAGTGCCCTCAGGTATTTGAATATGTCCCTTGAGTTTAAGGAGAATTCGCTTAGCAGGGTTGGGAATGCTTTCAGCCTGTTTTGGTCATATAAATCCTTTATTTTACGTATCCCTAAGGCTGACCATGTCTGGAGCGAGAGGTCAGGTGAACTAGCCTGCAATGCTGTGAGTGGTGCTTCCTTAAGTAGTGGTTGTGTGTCTATTACCTCTGAGGCCCATTGTCTCCAAGTGTTCAGTGTGGTTTTTGTGCACCATAGTGCGTCATTCCCTAAGTTTTTTGGTTCGTGTGTCCAGAGGGCATTGGACATAGTGGACGGGTGTATGCAGGCATTCTCGAGAGCTAACCATAAAGGGGTTTGTTCTGCGCCTGAAGAGCTAATTAATCATAGACCTTGTGCTAGTAGAGATGGGGGCCCTAAAGTAAAATAAGGGAAGGGCCTATTGTCCTCCCCCGGCCCCCACCCCTGAGCGGCAGGTGGGGGCCCTAAATAAAAATGAGGGGGGGACCTACTGTCCTCCCTCCCGGCCCCCACCCCTGCGTGGTGGGTGGGGGCCCTAAATAACAATGAGGGGGGTGGGACCTACTGTCCTCCCCACCAGCCCCCACTCCTGCATGGTGGGTGGGGGGCCTACTTAGATTCAAAGTCCCCCAGTCAGAGTGTTATGAGTCAAATTACACAGCGTGGGAAAATTCCAAAGAACTTTCCCACCTGTGTAAAATGGCAAAGAGCACTCTGATTGCCTTAAACCAACCAATCAGAGTGTTCTTAGCCTAATTGCAGGGCTGGGAAAGGCTTTATATGCCTTTCTCTCTCCTTTCCCCCCCCCACCCCGCAGAGCTCAGTCTGCGTGGAGCCGTCAGGTTTTTTTCTTTTTCGTCAGGTTTTTTTTTTTGCGCTCTGATTTTTTATTTTATTTTAAGTTCGACAGGTATTATGGTTTTTTATTAGGCGCAGGGTTGGGGGCCGGGGGGGAGGACAGTAGATCCCCCTCATTCTTATTTAGGGCCCCCACCCACCGCTCAGGGGTGGGGCCGGGGGGGAGGACACGAGGTCCCCCCCTCATTGTTATGTAGGGCCCCCACCCGCCCCCCAAGGGTGGGGGCCGGGGGGAGGACAGTAGCCTCCTCATTCTTATTTAGGGCCCTCACCCGCCGCTCAAGGTGGGGGCCAGGGGGAGGACAGTAGGTCCCCCCCCTCATTGTTATGTAGTACACCCACCCACCCCGCAGGGGTGGGGGCCAGGGGGAGGACAGTAGGTCCCCCCCCTCATTGTTATTTAGGGCCCTGACCCACTGCGCAGGGGTGGGGGCCAGGGGGAGGACAGTAGGTCCCACCCCCCTCATTGTTATTTAGGGCCCCCACCCACCGCTCAAGGGTGGGGGCCGCCCGGGAACCTCCACATCCATTTAACTTGGGGCCCCCAAATTCCTTCAAACGGCCCTGGTTATACCTGTACCTGTTTCAACCCCCTCTTGTTATTGTAGTAGCACCAATGCTTAATTATTCCCATTACACCAGTACTCATGTCCACCAAAGGTACTCAGAGATGCTCAAAAGGTCAAATTTAATTTTCATTGACTTCGTTAAGAAAACCTGCAAAAATTTTTAACAGGGTTATTCATTAAAGGGAGAATTTAAAGTGAATTTCAAATTTAAGACCAAAGAGGCCAAACTGGAAGTACCATGAATTTGAAAATCACTTTAAATCCTTCCATTAGTAAATATCCCTGTAAAAAAAAAATCACATTCAAAACCTGTTACACATACACGTATACATCAGTTGCAATCTCCCAATAACGACATTGTAAACTCTCAACAGCGAGGTCACCAGTGACTTTTGTACCAATATATACATTTGTGTCATATTTCATGTTTCACTCTATCAGCAAATTTATAATTCTAGTTTATAGAGTTTGTGAACCAAAAAAACAACAAAACACAGATTTAACATGCCTAAGAATAATATAGGAATTCCATATACTATATATAAACTGTTTAAGTAATGCTTTATAAACTTTGTAAGTAATACTTTAAAGGAACAATATAGGGCTAGGAATACAAATGTATTTTACTAGCGCTAAAGTGCCCAAGTCACCATTTAGGTGAACGGGCCCCTCCTGAAAAAATTATAAAGGTGAGTTTACTTACCTTGCAGCAGTGGTCTCCAGCATGCTGCTCCACCTTTTTGACTGATATCATTGCAATCGATGATCTCAGCCAATCCAATGCATTCCCATTGCCTCCCATACGAAAGCATTGGGAGGCAAGTGCGCATGCACAGCAAAACTCTGTACTGCACCAATCGGATGGTCTGTCCGAGACCATCTGAAAAAATAGCTGAATTTTTCTCTGGTATTTTATCCGAAGCACCTACATTGTCTGTCTAAGTGACAGCCACTAGAGTCATTTAAACCCTGCAATGAGCATAGACACAGTACCTTCCAAAGCAGACACTCCAGGTGTAAACATTTGTAGTGTGAAAGTAGTGTCAGGAGGTAAATTCCCCAAATGCAGCGACTTGGGCCCTGGAATCTCTAGTAAGCCACACTCTACTTGTGCCTTGCTCACTGTCGTGGTTGTTGAGACTGCTGGGGAATGTGCTGTAATGGCAGTACTTTCCCCATAGATCTCTGTCGAGACTCAATCAGCCTGAAGGTGGTGCATTAAAAAGGGGGATCTGCAACACATCGCTGACGAAGCCCAAAGAAGGCTGAAACGATTGTCCAAGGTTGCTGTATCCCTAATGCAGAGAAAACAGGAATTTTGGTTCTGGATTGCCCTTATGGGTGGGATCAGTCTGATGTGCC
This sequence comes from Pelobates cultripes, assembly GCA_933207985.1. Lineage (NCBI taxonomy): Eukaryota > Metazoa > Chordata > Amphibia > Anura > Pelobatidae > Pelobates > Pelobates cultripes. The sequence continues at coordinate 130,344,459 of OW240914.1, read as the reverse complement.
TTGGAACTGGTTCTCTCTGCGCGCAATTCTTGTCGGAACAGGGTAGAGGTTACTGAAGATCCTCTGCCCCAGTACACAGCTCGGCCAACCTACACAGGAGTGACTGGATGGAGGGGAGTACTGTGCAGTGTGCTTCCCTCTTGCCGGTCAGCAGGATCTTGCGTCCATAGGTGTGTGTATGTGTGCATGTATTAGTGTGTTTGTGTCTGAGGCTGCAATGTGAGGGTGGTATTGTATGGGCAGTACAAAGGTAAAGTGGCAACATATAATATATATATATATAATATACATACATATACAATACAAGGAACAACACATTTATCTTTTTTGGATAACAAATATGTGAAAATATATAATAGAATATGTGGAGAAAATGTCTATGACACTGTATTCTTTTTTTTTCACCATGGCTGTTAGTGGGCCTCATGTTTAAGTTTCACCTAAGGCCTCACAAGGTGTAGAGCTGCCAGTGGTGCCGGAATAACCCTCTTAGCCGGAGGTGGGGTGGGAACAGGGTCATTCGAATGCTGCAGATTCTCAGAGGATGGAGGGCGAAAAGGTAATCTGCCTCTCCCAAACCCAAGCCCCCTGCTAGGCCCCTTACCCATCTCAAATGAGAAATGTCAAATACGCTCAGAGTTGGTGCCAAGTCGTATGATCAAGAAGACTGTCGGGTCACAGAAAGTCACTAGTAAGTACCTATAATTACCAATAAATAAGACTCAAAAAGTATGAAATACTGAATTCGGTACAGAGCTCATGCAAGATGCATCCATCCACTACGGCAGTCAAGCTCCGCCCCTGATATTAATAAAGTTCTTCATGGCTCTACAGTGCCAACAGGATGTACTTTGTGTACATATATTTATATGCAATTCATAAATCTTCACTGCTTATGTAAACAATACTGAGAGGTAGTTATGGCCAGGATTAAAAAAAATCTACCGTGTATGTACTTTGCTTATTTCATAACAATTCTACATCCTGATATATACATAATTCTGGTCCATGATCTGCCTTGCTGAAATGTTATATGTGTGAAGAGTATATCCTTAACAAAAAAAATCAGCACTTTGTTTGTTCCTGCTAGATAAGCTTAGTGGAGCAGAGCTCAAGAGGCAAGCGCTTGTCCAGTGCACTTGCCTCTTATATACCTTAACTATTTAAGTACAGTGCCATTGTTTTTTGTATTATTAATTTGGCTCTGGTGTCTAAAACGGATATAACTATGATGTTTACAAAAAAAAAAAGATAATTTTATAGATAAGTCTAATGACAATAATTATACCAGAATGCTAATCTGGCAAGAATCACTGTGTGCTGTTTCTGATGGTTTGGCAATTCTCGTGGGCATCACTAGACAGGTAAGTTTGAATTTTGCCAACAAAGAAAACTGGAATTCAACTTAACTGAGATAAATATAAAATGTACAGCCTCAGGGTACCTCTGTGAATATGCTGGAGGGCTCAGTGTTCTTGCTCCCAATGCTGATCGAATATCCAGTTTCTTCTGCTTTCCAAGATTATCTCCATTGAGATACAACATATACAAGTTTACAATATGTATTACTGTTATCTTTTAAAAAACAATGCTGCTGCATTTAGCTGCCACAACCAGAGAGAATATATAACCTTTTAAGTGTTTGGTTGGTAGGATATTGTTAGTATAAGCCTGAATTATGGGCTGAAAAGACATACATTAAATATATGCTAAGAGAAGCAGAAATTCTCCAATAACCAAGTAGCTAATAAAAGACGATTTCTTAGACGTTCCAGAAGGTTATAATCTGTAAATTAAATCTTGCTGCCTACACAAAATCTTTTTACATTTTTTTTTTTTTTGTCTCCAGAAATGCTAGAATTCGCTAGAAGGGCTAGAATTCAACAGGTAAATTCTTAATGTAAGCATTCTTTCTTGCTTCATAAATTAGATACAAGTATTTTAACTAATTCATCATATCTATACGTCATTGATTATTAAGCTCTTTCCAATATAAACCATGCTTCCTTTTAACCCCTTAAGGACCAAACTTCTGGAATAAAAGGGATTAATGACGTCACACATGTCATGTGTCCTTAAGGGGTTAAGATGGCTCAGGATAGCAATGGATTAATATAAGGTAGAATCACCATCTTCAAATCCTAAGCTGCCCAAACATTGTTTTAACTTTCACTCAATAACAAACCTTGATCAGCTAGAATGATTGATTTGTATTGCTCCAGCATGACATTGGAGTATACAGGTGAGGAGAGGGGGGGGTGATTTGACCATTGTGCAACATAGCTTTATAGAAGGTGGAAAACAGTTACGCCACTGAGGAGAGGTTTTCCCTATCTTTTTAACACATACTATGACAGTGTTTCTCCTCATATTAAGAAGTACACACGTACACATGGGGTAACTTACTTGGTTAAACTACTGTCCTCCATCTGCTTCTCAATTTTAACCTCACTATGACCTTGAAGGAAACGTGTTTAAATGCTAATGGCCTAAACAGGGCTGCTAAACAGTGATTGCACCTGAGGGAACTAAAACAACAGAACATTGATATAGCCCATACTGTGGCCACCCCTCAAACTAACCTTACAGCCGATAGCTGTGCATGCTACTTTAACGACAAGATTGAACAGCTAAGGAAATAATTCTCCCCACCATGCCTTTCTCTTTCTCAACCTCACGTAGATCATGCCTTTCCTACCCTTCAGACTTTCTTCCAGGGTACTGAACAAAAGGTGGCTGCGCTTCTCCTTTCCTCTCGCCCCACCACTTGCCCACTTGATCCTGTCCCATCTAACCTTATCAGATCTCTCTTCCCTTGTCTTGTACCTTCCTTAACTCACATCTTCACTTGCTCTCTCTCTTCTGGAATTGTCCCTGCTGACCTGAAACATGCCACTGTAGTACCTATCCTGAAAAAGACATCTCTTGACCCGTCCTCCCCCTCTAACTATCGTCCTATTTCCCTGCTCCCTTTTTCCTTAAAGCTTCTGGAAAGACTTGTCTTTACCTGTGTGTCTTACTTCCTCAATTCCAACTCTCTCCTAGACCCTCATCAATCTGGCTGCGGCCCCCTCCACTGAGACTGCTCCTATCAAAGTTACTAATGACCTAATCACAGCTAAATCCAAAGGCCACTGCTCCATACTAATTCTTCTTGACCTCTCTGCTGCCTTTGACACCGTTGATCATGCTCTCCTTCTTCAAACTCTTCAATCACTCGGTCTCTGTGACTCCGTCCTCACATGGTTTTCTTCTTATCTCTCCCAACGCTCATTCAGTGTCTCCCTTTCTAATGATACCTCCTCCCTTCGTCCTGTGTCGGTTGGAGTCCCCCTATGGTCTGTCCTTGGTCTCCTTCTATTTTATCTTTATACTGTCTCTCTTGGCAAACTTATTAGCACATTTGGATTCCAATGCCACCTGTACATTGATGACACCCAGATATATCTCTCCTCCCCGTACCTCTCTCCTGCTGTCCTGCAATGTGCCACTACTTGCCTTTCTTCCATCTCTGACTGGATGTCCTCCCAGTTTCTGAAACTCAATCTCTCTAAAACTGAGCTCCTTGTCTTTCCTCCTCCTAATACTGACCCTCCTCTTTAACTCTCCCTTCATGTTAGTGGTATCCACATAAATCCATCCTTGCAAGCATGCTGTCTTGGCGCTATACTTGATTCTGGCCTCACCTTTGAGCCTCACATCCAGCATGTTACCAAGACCTGTAGATTTCATCTTAAAAACATCCACCCCTTTCTTACCAAGATGCTCCTAAGGAGCTTGTCTATGCTCTAGTAATTTCCCACATGGATTATTGTAACCCTCTCCTAATTGGTCTTCCCAAAAACTGTATTGCCCCATTATAGTCTGTAATGAACGCTGCCGCCAGACTGATTTTCCTCTCTAGTTGGTCCTCTCACACCTTATACCTCTGTCAGTGATTACATTGGCTTCCTGTATACTATAGGAGTCAATTTAAAGTGCTAACCCATACCTATAAAGTATTGACCAATTCTAGCCCCTCCTATATCTCTTCACAGATCTATAGGTATGCCCCTTCTCGGTCTCTCCGCTCTGCCCGTGACTTTCTCCTGTCTGGTGCTCGCACGCGTACTTACGCTTTCAGGACATCTCGTGGGCAGCTCCCTTCCTATGGAATAGCCTGCCTATCGCCATCAGACTCTCCCCAGTCTTGCATCTTTTAAGAAGTGCCTTAAAACCCATCTCTTTAGGAAAACTTATGGCCTCCCAGAGTAACCTCTACCTCACTTACCTGTCTCTTGCTCTCTCCTAAAGGGCAGCACTCTACTCTCTCCTCCAGCTCTGCTTCACTCCCACCTTATTTGATTGCTATCTCCTATCTTACTGTGTTTTATACCCCAGCTCCTATAGTTTGTTTGAGCAGGGTCCTTTTCAATCTATCGTTCCTATAAGTTTTCTTGTAATTGTCCTATTTATAGTTAAATCCCCCCCCTCTTAAAATATTGTAAAGCGCTACAAAATATGTTGGTGCTATATAAATGGCAATATTAATAATACTAATAATATTTTGTTACATGAATTGTGTCTACTATAGATCTCTACAATTACCAGTGATTCTGAGGGCCAATACCTTATGCTTTATAGACAACAGTTTTTCATTTATTAAACATTTGCTCCCCTAATACACTAGTACCCGATTATTGGCTTTCTTAAGAACACTTGATTTACTCACTTCTTTATGGCATCATCATTTTTGGTGGTTATTTAATGCATTAACATGGGCTGTCGTATTATAGTATCTGTTGCCTCTTGCTTGCATGTTGGGATAGTACCTTGAGAAAAGGTAGGAAACAGGAAGGTGGCTAAAAATGTGTAAATTCTAACCAGTGTGTCTGTTATGTGTCATTGTGTGTATCTGTGTATCGGTAAGTGTATCAGTGTTTGTATCTGTGTGTCTGTCTATCTGCATGTGTATCACTGTTTGTATCTGTGGAGGATACTTATCGTGATGGCTCCCTGTCACTTTCTGCTCTTGAAGCTGGTGGAGAACATTTCAACCTCACAAAAACATTGTTCAATAAAGTCACTCGCGCAGCAGCTCACTCCCGGCTCTGGCCCATGGCAGGCAAGATTTTGGATGACATTTTACAGAAAATAAAAGACAGCTGTCTTATAGATAAGTTGACCACCAAAGTCCAAAACCTGATATCTTGCTTTCAGAAAATCTGGCAACCTGGGAAGAATGTCCATGACAGTAGTCTGGTGGGTTTTGATTCCAATACGATTAACTCTCCCAGCTCTTCTGTTTTCTTTTTTCTTTTTTTCCTTCAACTTCCTCTTCTGTATATTTCTATCTTAGCCTTCTCATTATTAAGTTGATTATTACTTTTTGAACTTGTAGTAGAAATGATGATACTGTTGTTATATACTTAGTTAAAAGGTTTGACTTTTTTTGTACTTTGTATGATATTTGCTTCATTTAAAATTAAAAAGAAATTGGGAAAAATTAAGTATTAAATTGTGTATTTGGGCATGGTTCACTCAGATGGCATGAGAAGTTTATTTTTATTTTTGTAAATCTCTTTTTATTGAAAGTTTGTCAAATTTTCCATAGTAAGTCATGCGAGAAGATAGGTGGAAACTTGCAGGTTTCCAGTGTGCTGTATAATAATTGGTAATACGAGATGCGCAGATCTCTAAAATAACAGTATAGAATGAGACACGTAGGTCTCTAAACAGCCTAGATGGCTAACCAATAACATGAAAACATAAAAACATTTATATTTTGATACAAAAGAACAGGTATGTTGCTTAGCAAGTCAGGTCTGTCTGTTTGCAGCCGCTGTGCGATCCCCTATTCGGGTCTGCAGTCGTATTCCGGTGTTAAAGTGATGTGAACAGTAAGGTATGGGCACCTTGGTCCTTCCTGTGTTGGTGTATTTGTCAGTGTTGTTGGGTCGAGACCGCGTCAACTTAGTTGTGGAGGGTACTGTCTTCTCTTCGCTTTGCGTGTTTCGTCTATCGTGTGGTGTACAGTCCTGCGTGGCGTAGATGGTTGCCTTGAGGTGGTCTTGTATCTGTGTCGGGGTTACTGGGATCAGGTCACCTATGTCTTCTCGTGTGCAGGCCTGTCGATCACCCCTGCATCGGGATTGTGAAATTGTGACGTGTGTTCTGTGGATTTTCGGGGCTCTAGTCATCCCTGGTCCTGTATGTGTTTCTTCGGAGGCTCGGTGGTGTTACCCCATGTCCTGGTTTTTGGGGCTCCTTTGGTCTTGTGGTGTGTGTGTTTTGCTATTTCTAATATTTTTTTTTTTTTGGTGCTGATGTGGTCTTGTTTCCTGGGAGCCCGGGTCTGACGGGAGCGGTACTGTTTGTCCAGGATTGGTTGTGTAGTGTGTGATGTTGGGACTGCGGGTCGTGGGTCACTCTAGTTGGTGATGTGACGTTTCTAGGCCTATGGGTGTGGGTCTTGTGGGTCTAGGTTGGTGTGTGTGTGTCTCCTTCATGGCTGTGTGCTTTTTTTTTGTTTTGCTTTTTTGTTGGGGGGGCACCTCTTTGATTTATTATGTTCTAGAGGTGTTGTGCGCTTACTCCTTTGTCACCCGTCTCCCCTAGTCTTCCTCGTGCGCGACCGTGGATCAAGTAGTAGCTCTTGGTCATGTCTTGTGGTCTTGTTGAGCTTAGTTCCCTGTCTCCGGTCGGTCGTGTGGCAGGTTTCCCTGTGATGGTCTCGTCATCTATCTAGTGTGTCCCCTATTGCCCCCCCCCGTATCCGCCGGGTCAGCGTGTGGGGTCGTGACAGCGACCCCCCGCCTCCCGGCGACGTGCCCCAGCCACGTCCCCCACCGCACCACATATTTTTCGCTTTGTCCCGCAAGGGACGCCCTCCCATTCTCTGCTGAGCGAATCTCCTCCACTCTATTGTACCATTGGGTTAGCGTTAGGGACTGTGTCTGTTTCCACATTACGGGTATGAGCGCCTTAGCTGCGTCCAGCAGGTGTCTCAATATGGATTTTTTGTATTGTGAGATTGGCCTTTTCGTCAAATGTAGTAAGTGTTGCTCTATATTGAGGGGGAATGGTTCCCGAAGGATCTCTGTGATTTTTGCGCTGATCTGGTTCAAGAATGGCTGTATAATTGGGGCGTGCCTCGATATCCCCGATTCCATTGAGGAGTTCCGCTATCTGTCGTTGGGCATCCTTTTTCTTCTTCGTTGCCAGTTGAATTATGTAGCATCTCAGGACGCATTTATGGGCTTCCCAGGTGGTAGTGGACGGGGTATCTCCATTTTCGTTGTGTGAGAAGTAATCATCCAAGGCTTCTGCGATTTTATCCCTAATTTCTACATCCTCCAACAGGGTGTCATTTAGCCTCCAGGTCATCACCCTCGGTCTTATCAGTGGGGAGTCCTGTTCCATTGTGACCGCCCCATGGTCAGACCACGTGGCAGCCTCGATGGTTACCCCTTGTAGTGCGGTGAGCTGTTCCTGCTAGAGAAACACGTAGTCAATCCTCGAGTATCTCGCGTGGACCCACGAGTAGTGTGTATAATCTTTTACCGTGGGATGTAGGACTCTCCAGCAATCCACCAACCTTTGGCATCTGAGGGCTCTCAGAGTACTTCGGATTTCTCTCTGTGGAATGCTACTTCGTCCTGTGGAGGTATCTAAGTGGGGGTCCAGGGGGACATTGAGATCACCACCTAGTATGAGGGTTCCCTCCGTGAAGTCAGCCAGTGTGCTCAGTGTTCTGCGAATGAACTGTGATTGGTTCCGGTTGGGGGCATATACACACGCTAGAGTGTAGGTTCTGTTTGTTATTGTGCCTTTCAGGAAGACGTAGCGTCCCTCCGGGTCTAAGATTTTATCCGTTTCCATGAAACCCAGCTTTGTGATGAGAAGTATTGCTACTCCTGCCTTCTTAGATGAGTGATGGTTGCTGAGGTACGTTTGTGAGTACCTTCTGTCCCTGATGGTCAGGGCGGAGTCTTCTCGGAAGTGAGTTTCCTGGAGGAGAGCTATTGAGATTCGCTTTTGTCGGAGTTCCCGCAGAAGGTGTGTCCTCCGCTCTGGGATATCCAATCCCCTGCAGTTATGGGTAAGTGTGCGGAGGGGTCAAGGGCGGTACAATGACCCCATGGGGGAGGAGGCTCGCGGTAGGCGCACGCCACGCGGGCGGCCTGGGGAGCCACTCTCCGCCATATATGCCGCGTCGTGGGCACAGCCCAGTGACGCCAGAGGGGGGGGGTGCGGGTGTCGTAAGCACCCTGTGTCACCCTCAGGTCTCGTGTGTTATGTTGTTAGTCATGAGTGTGTAGTAGTCGTGTTGTGTCGGTGGTCGATCCTGTCTAGATCGCCAACCTTGCTCCAGTAAGGTGATCTGTGTGACCGCAGAGACCCCATTCCGGAGGTGTCCCTGCCCGAGGCCCGCCAACTCACCACCGTAACTATTGTTCACACGGGTGGTGTGCGTGTCTCTCTGCCCTGTCGGCAGGTGATAGTGGTTCATGGTGTGTTGGGTGTGTTGTCCTCCTGTGGAGGTGTATTCCCGTGGGTAGAGTGAGTACTGTCTATAATGAAGGTCCTCCACCATGTGAAGTTGTGAATTTGTCGTAGCCTGCTCACATATGTGATCTGAACTTATCTATGGGTTCAGTAGTATTGTCCAGTATTCGTGTTCGGCCATGCTTTCAGCTAGCTTCCGCACCTCCACCCCTGTGCTCCGTGATCTATTTGTATCAGTGGTGTAAACCTCTTCTCCTTTCCTTTCTGCTTATCTGTGTGTGCTCTTCCCTTCCTGTCTCTTCTCCCTGTCACTAGTGTGACCGTCTTTCCTCGGGTGGCCAAGTGTCTGTGGGGGGGGGTATGTTCGGACTGCGTCCGTGTGTATCGGTTGTTCATAAGTTGTATGTCATTTGTGTGCGTTTGACTGTCCTTGCCTAGGAAGTTATCGAGGGCTTGGTGTTTTATTTTAATATTATGATCCTTATTTTTTTTTTTTGAGTGTGGGGGGAGTAGGGTTATACGGTGCGTGAGGGGACACGTTATGATATTGTGAAATTGGGGGGTATGTGCTCTAACTGATACCAGTCCTGAGGTGTGATTTGCAGATTATGGTCCTATGTGTTTCCAGGACTTGTAGTGTGACTGTTCGGTGTGTTGCCGTTGTGTCCTACTCGTTCACACTGACCATTTTGTGTTGAAAAGTTATTTTGTTTCCAGTCTGTGAATTCTAGTTCGTGGTGTTGCCTATGTGGAGCCTGGAGTGCTTTTCTAGGTTTTTGCTTGTGAGTGTGCCAACCGCCTGTCCTGACCCCACATGCCGTAGTAGTTAGGTCTTGCAGCGTAATGGCGTGTCCTCACATCTTTCATAGGGTGATCATCCCTGTATGATGCCTAATGGGGTCAGACATTTTGCTTTGAGTAGCCAAAAACACATTCATAGCATAAATTAAGTTGTCTCCCTGTCAGAGTATTTCACCTGAAACAATCAATGTGTTGATTCATTTAGGATAGATATCTAAACAGTCACGCTCTGCAATAGCCTATAATAGTGGAACTTTGACAACATGCATCAGCTTTAAACATTTTCTGGGACCTCTAGAATTATAAAACCATGCCTATAAATAACATCTGTGTTGTTATTTTCCCACCTCAGGGAGGAATACTGTAGAATGTAATACCTGGCATTTAATTTTGCCTCTTCATTCTGCCAGTTCAACCTGTTGTGGCTTGGGGTCACAGGCAGCGGCTGTCCGACAGGGACCTAGTGCTCCACGACAGAGGAGGAGCCTCAGGTCTGGGTTTGAAGTGTGATGTCCATGGTTTCCGGGTATGTTCTTTTATTTTTTATTATTATTATTATTATTTTTTTTTTAAATCCCCCCCTTGGTGCTCCCTTTTGCCCTCCCAAACGTGGTCAATTTCCCTCCTTTCGTGTAGTCCCACCCGTGAGTGTCTCTTTTTTTTGGGGGGGGGGGCGTGTTGCCCTTCTCCCCATTGTCTCCGTCTCTGTCCCCTCTTGCAACTTAGATCGATGGGTCAGGTTGCCCATGTCGGGTTGTGCATGCCATTAGGGCTCTGTAGCATGTGTGGCTGATGTCCCCCTTCCCCCATGGTCCCCTCGCCCAAGTGATGAGTGGGTATGGTGCCCATGCCTTTTGGGGTTTTACATGTCGGGGTGGGGGTCATGTGGCTTACCGAGGTTCAGAGTTCTTGGTTCCAGGTGAGGGTATCGGTCGGTGTGGCAGGCAGTTAGGACCGTGGCAAGGTTGTGCTCGCTGGGTTGGTGTCGGAAAGGTGTGTGGGCTGTGCGGAACGGGTCCTACCGGTGGTGTGGCGTGCGGCTACTCTTCAGGTTGGGCCAGATCCAGCCTCGAGCTGTGCTACTGTGATTCTCTGCCTCGGCGGCGTGGTGGTCTTTGTGGTTGTGGCCTGAGCTCCAGAGGGTGAAGGATCCAGTTCTGCACTGTGATGTTAGACAGTTCCAGTTTTTGCAGGAAGGTAGGTATGTCTTCTGGGCACCGGGCCAAAACCAATTCGTTGTGATGGCGGACATTTATGCTGAAGGGGTATCCCCATCTATAAGGGATGCTTCTGTCCCGTAATGCAGTAGTCACTGGTCTCAAGGTGCGTCTGGTGTCCAGGGTAAGTGGAGACAGGTCGTTGTAGAGGGTGACCTCCGCGCCTCTGTAAGTCCAGTGGGTGCGGGAGCGGGCCTTCAGCATTATTTGTTCCTTTAGCGTAAAGGAGTGAATGCAGCAGACTATGTCTCGCGGGGTGCCATCTGCCGTGTGCGGTCTGAGGGCTCTGTGGGCCCTGTCAAATCTGAAGTGGTCCAGTGCATATTCACGGAGGATAATGCGGAAGAGCTGGGTGACGGTTTCCATAATGTTTTCCCCTGAGCGTCCGCCTCCAGTACACCGCGTACCCGTATGTTGTTGCGGCGGCCCCTGTTGTCTAGATCTTTCAGGTGCTGCAGCATGGCTAGCAGTAGGTCTCCTTGTCTGTGAATTGCGGTATCTGTGGCCTTAAGTTGTTTCTCTGTGGTCTGCGCGCTGTTCCATGGCGGTTATGCGCGTGTCTTGGAGTGCTATGTCCGCTTTGATGCCTGCCACTTCTGTTTTCAGTGCCGCGTGCAGGTTATCAGAAGCCCGATTAAGGTCTTCTTTTGTGACCATCAGGGCTGTCATGCGCCTGAGAACTGAGAAGTTTATTTTAACAGTGTCACAACTTATCAACTTGTCTGTTGGGTGCCCACAGCCCCTGCATGAGAAACTGGTTAGCTCTAGTGGGCTAAGCAATACCATAAAGGACCATACTTGTTGGCTAAGATTATCACATGACCACTCTCAACCAATGAACGCGGTCATGCATCGTCTGTGCTTTTTTTTATAGAGCCATCCGCTGTCTTCTGCAGGAGAATACCTGATACAGAGTAGGCACTCAAGTTAGATGTCAAGCAATAGTAAAATGATTTGTCTACTTACCGTGGGATGGCACTAAGGCTCTCCTGTCACCATAACCACTATAGCAGACTGTAGTCCTCTTCACTTGGCCAACGCTGAATTTCTATGCGCTGTTCCTCTTCATTCGGCCAATGCTGTTAACATGCCGCTTCTTTGCATTCGGCCAACACCAAATGCTCCCACACACAAGGGGGCATGTGCACTGATGCTGGACATTTCTCTAACGTCAGTGCTGATGCCACATGCCACTGTGATGCTTTATTAATAATCACAGTGAAGCCTAAAAGTTAAGTGGGCAAACACAGAACACTAATAAACCTACAATTAGTTAATTATTGTTCCCCATCAGTTACTGCCTACCTGAGACTATATGAGCACTTCTCTGCCCTTACTTCCTTGCCCTGTCATGGTCTCGGTAGCTTGGTAATGTGTTCAAGTATTCAGCATGTTTTCTGATTTTGACCTGACTTCGTATTTTGACTACTCTTATCCTTGACCTTGCTAAGTGCTAAATGCAACTCTGCAAAGGTGGGAAAATGGTAGATTGCCAGCTGGAAAACCATTGTAGGAATTGTACGATGGATGATGAGCTACCTTTTGGCCACCCTAATGGTATGGAATGTTTTTTAAAAATGTATTGCACAGGGCCCTCTCTACGTTAGTTCCGCTACTGGAGCTCAGCAAGGGTGTAGAGTTGTACAGGGGTCACGGTGAAAGCATAATCAATTACTTCAGTGGTTGGAATAGATAGACAGACAGATAGATAGATAGATAGATAGATAGATAGATAGATAGATCTGAAGTCTCACAGAGTCTGAAATGCTGTAGAGAATCAAGAGTATGATTACAAGGAAGTAACAATTACAAAGTATGAGGAAGAAGGCATTTCGCTTGCAACAATAGACCAGCTGAGCAATGTTTGCTTGGAGTCTGGGTATTTCCCTCACTCCTTTGCAGCACACACAGGGCCGGACTGGGAACTAAAAGCAGCCCTGGAAATAATTCTACACCAGCTCAATAATTCATCGCGCCAGCATAGTGTGCAGATATAGAGGTGGAAAAGATAACTTAATATTGAAAACTATTACTCCAATGTGAAAGAAAGCACTCATAGGGCTTCAAAATAAACAACACAATGAATTTTGTTAAAGCAGAAGTGCATTTGCATATAATCAATGTTTCACACCAACTATCTTGATACATTAAGGAAAGTTTGGTAATGGGACTGAAATGGTGGATGTATGCTGTAACACAGCTCTAAAAAATTATTTTAACTTGTTTATTTTGAAGTCATATATTGTGCTTTTCACTTTGGATATATTATTGTGCTGGAGTGTGCACCCAGCAATAAGACTGGGCCCACATGTGCTCATTAAATATATATTCTATATTAAGAAAATGTCTGTGTGTATTATGCATATTTATACATGTATATTAATATATCTGTAAATATTATTGGCATAATTATACAGTTGTGCTCAAAAGTTTGCATACCCTGACAGAAATTGTGAAAATTTGGCATTGATTTTTAAAATATGACTGATAATGCAAAAAAAAGTGTTTTATTGAAGGATAGTGGCCATATGAAGCCATTTTTTCCATTTAAAAACAAATAAGTGAACAGCGCTAGATATAAAGGTTACATACGTCAGGAGAGAGAGTACAAATCCAAGGGTGTGTATCTTAAAAAATAGAAAAGACACAATAATAGTGCAATAACCCTACCCTAACCCTACCTCAACCCCTAACCCCAACCCTCTTCTGTTTTCAGAAATTCAAAGCACTTTGGCTCTTCCGAAACTTGGAAATTCGGCAATTCGGTTCAGCATTCCGAATTTGGCAATTCTGAAATTTGGCACTTCGGAAATTTGGCAATTCTGCACTTCGGACATTTGGAAGCATCCGAATGTCCAAATTTCTGAAATTCATCCGAATTTGCATTCAGAACGAAACGAATTGCACATGTCTAGTGTCTGTGTATAAATAGTCAATGAGTTTGTTAGCTCTCACATGGATGCACTTAGCAGGCTAGATACTGAGCCATGGCGAGCAGAATAGAACTATCAAAACACCTGCATAACAAGGTAATCAAGCTCTAAATGCACAGGGAATCTTGTGAAAAATTGATGGCAAGATGAATGCAGCATGTTATCAGAAAATACTGTCAGATAATTTGCATTCTTCTGCACGAAGGCTGCGCATGGGATGTTCTTGGACTTTCTAGCATGACAATGACCCTAAGCACAAGGCCAAGTTGAAGTGGCCATCACAGTCTTCTGATCTTAATTTCATCGAGCCACTCTGGGAAGATCTCAAATGTGCGGTTCATGCAAGATGACAAATGACTTAGCATGACCTGGAGGCATTTTGCCAAGACGAATGGGCGGCTATACCACCTGCAAGAATTAGGGGCCTCATAAACAACTATTACAAAAGACTGGACACTGTCATTGAAGCTGAAGGGGGCAATACACAATATTAAGAACTAAGGGTATGCAGACTTTTGAACAGAGGTCATTTAATTTTTTTTTTTGTTGCCAAGTTTTGTTTTATAATTTTGCCATTCTCTTATTACCTACAGTTGAATATGAATCCCATAAGTAGTAAAAGAAGTGTGTTTTGCATGCTCACTCATGTTTTTAAAAAAAAAAATAGTATATATATATTACCAATTCTTCAACAATATGCAAACTTTTGAGCACAACCGTATATAGTAATACACACATTAATATACATATGTATAAATATATATATATATATATATATATATATTACTGCCAGAATCATATATCATGTCTCATAAACTTCCAAGCCTCTCTTTGTCTCATTATCCCCATCCCTCTTTGTATATCATCCCCCCCATGCCTCTTTGTGTCTCATCCCCCCAGCCTCTCTTTGCATCTCATATCCTGAGCCACTTTGTGTTTCTCAGCCTCTCTTTGCATCTCATATCCTTAGCCACTTTCTGTTTCTCAGCCTCTCTTTACATATCACATCCTCAGCCACTTTGTGTTTCTCATTCTCTCCTAGCCCCTCTTTGTGTCTCATTTACCCTTAGCCCCCCTTTTGGTCTCATTTCTCTCCCCCAGCCCCACCCTCCATTTGTGGTCTTTGACCTCCTTCTATGTAGTATGGCAAAGCAGACCATGGTGGAGGATCTTCTGCATCCTCTCTCCATTCTGACAGGAATTGCTTCCTTAAGTGGCCCTAAAGGTATGCCGGTCCATCGTGAAATTCCCCAATATCCCAATGGGCCAATCCAGTCCTTAGCATACAGTCCAGCAGAATGAGCCAAACACGGAAATGGCCTGCATTCATTCATTTATTTTTTTTAAACTGTGAGGTTTTATTACTCTAAATTTAAAATACAGAAAAACTAAAAATAATAGTAACGTTTTATCTGGCTTAAAAGCTAACAATGAGCAAAAAAACAATGAGCAAAAAAAATGGTCTCAAGCAGTTTAGCATCAATATAAGTCCTACAGAGTACTTTTTCCATGAGTTTTACAAGACAAATGATTGAACATATATTTGGCAGAATTGATCTGATTCTATTTCATGTAATGAACACACAATGGTATATTAACAAAATACTAAGTTATATTGAACTAAAAACCGAATTACAAAATGGAGAATTTTCCAAAATCATTTATTTTTGCCTAAATATTGTAGTTTAGGTTTCAATTCAATACAGTTAGATGTTTAATTTGTAAAACCCAGAAAGTTTATGGAAATAGTAATCATATTTTTCATTACGGGTACCGCTTCTATAATATTATTCCCAGAATTATGAGCAACATGTTTCTAGTTTACAAAAAGGACAAAGGCTTTCGATTGGTCATCAATCTGAAATATCACAATCAATGGCTCAGATACAATAACTTCAAAATGTAAGGAATTCATTGTCTTCACGATCTTCTGAAACCGGGACACTGGATAGTCAAAATAGACTTGAATTATGCAAATCTGACAGTTCCTATCCATCCGGACTATCAAACCTTCTGTTTATATGGGAGAAACAAAAAAATTAATCTGCAATTCATCTGCCTCCCTTTCGGTCTATCCTCAAAGCTTTGGTGTCTTACCAAGTTAAAGGACCACTATAGGTACCCAGACCACTTCCGCTCAATGAAGTGGTGTGGGTGCCAGGTCCATCTAGGGTTAACCCTGCAGCTGTAAACATAGCAGTTTCAGAGAAGCTGCTATGTTTTCTCTAGGGTTAATCCAGTCTCTAGTGGCTGTCTCATTGATAGCCGCTAGAGGTGCTTCTGCGCTTCTCACGCTGCTGCCGCTGCCATCCATAGGAAAGCATTGAGTATGGACTGAGGAAGCCCGGCGCTGGAGAAAGGTAAGTGTTTAACCCCTTCCTCCCCCTTCAGCCCGGCGGTAGTGGGACGCAGAGGGTGGGGAGGACCCAAAGACCCTATAATGCCAGGAAAACAAGTTTGTTTTCCTGGCACTATAGTGGTCCTTTAAGGAAACCAAACTAACTGGTCTTTAGAATCTACATTTAGGTAATTTTACTTTAAACCTTATCCTCATGTTAGTATGCATGTTTTAGACCATAGACTGTTTTTAGCTTTAAACTAGCATAATATAATATTCCTGTCATAAATAAGATTTTAGATTTTTCTAACTTTAGTAACTTAAGGTAACAATTTTATTAAAGACAAGAGGTGAGTATTATCCCCCACTTTATGTTTACTTAATCACCATGTCTATAACATATTTCCTTTGTTTTATTCTTTTATTTACATAGATTTTACTGTTTCAGCATAATTGGAGACTTGGTCACAAATGCGAAAATATTTGTTATGGTTGGTCATCCTTCTCATCAGTTTTTTGCTCAATACATTTGGGATGTTATTGTTCTTCATATAATTTCTCCTTTTTTATATTTTTTTTTATACTCTTTATGGAAATATTGAATTACTGAATTGTTGACCAGAAAGAGTACGAACATGCCACACAGTACCTTTTATAGTCTGGACTTGGCTGTGATTGGTTGATATGTTATTAGCAGTTATGTCCATTGGATTTTGAAAGTTTTTATTGTTAAATAGCTTTTTTGTTTTTCATATTCGCTGCTGTAAGAGTAGTAAAGAAAGTTACAACATAATACTGACCTCCTGTTTTCAATAAAATTGAGACTTTACGTAACTAAAGTTAGGAATATCTGGAATTATTACATAGGGCAATCATCAAACTTTGCTGTAACAAAGTGCATCGCAGGGTCTCACAGCAATATAACTTACAGTAATTCAAGTCCAAGCGGTAATATCAGCATATGAATACATCCACGTAAAATGATTTCTGTTTGTATAGAAGAGCATACTACGTTATCTGAAGAGTTCATGAAAATCACTCAGGGGAGAGGTTGATAAGGTCTTGCTTAGTAATGCCACTTTAAATGAATATCTTTAACCAGTTTACATGTAGTAAAAATGTATAGGAAGCTGTAATCTCTCCTGGCAACTTACACAAATACAGCTCAAATATGTGCTCATGTCAGGCCACTGTAAGCCGAAAAATAATCACTTATCTTGTGTCTCAATTTGTGCAAGCCTCTTTATCTGTGCAGCCAGGAGAGCTGAATATACTATAAAGTGATCATCCTTTCCCACCTCTTCCTACTGGTACTCTGTGAGGAACACTAGATAATGCCGACAATGACACGGCCCATGAATCCCGGACTTGTTAGCACTTTCATTCCCAGAAAAAAAACATACAGTACAGTGACTAGGCATGAAAGCCTAAACGACCATAATCTATTCTGGATTATGGAAACTGTGCTGTGTTCATGTAATGTGTACTGCAGTTGTAAAATTTCTCAAGTAAATATCAAATTCTTCAATTACCACAATTTTGCCTGTGGGGGTCAATGATGATCTGTATTTTTGAGATTTCCATTTCGTATTACACGTTGTTTTCAGGAACTACTTATTTGTTTTTCTGTAATGTTTTTTTTAGATAGAGTATTAGGTGAGAGGATATTATAGTTAGTAGTTGTGCTACAAAGTTCCATCTGTGCTTGTGGTTTTTGCTGTCACAAATACTGCATAAGTAGACACTTGCATGCCCTAAATTCACCATCCTTCCTTTTTTACTTTGCTGTATGAAGCTGCCAGAGCATTTCAGCTTCCAAGAGTAGAGTAGAATAGAAATAAGCAGAAAATAATGTAACGGACCGTTTTGCACACAAGAGGTTAAAAACCGTTTAGGCGATATTCCCCTTTTAAATACATGAACAGCTGCTGCAAGCACCAATCTCCCGAATTGCAAACACATGAATACTCAAACTCCCGAACAGGAAACATACGAATTCACCAACACCGGAACCAGAAACACAGGTATTCTCCAACTCTCGAACACACGAGTGCTGTTAAACAGCCGAACAGGAAAAAACATACAGCTTACACTCCTGGCAGTCGCACTGTAACAGCATACAATCCAACTCCCCCCAAGAACGAGACGACACTTCATTTTGAGGGTCAAGCAGAACTGATTTACTGGGGCTACCTGCCCGGCTTTTATGCAGGTCTCCCACCTGGTGGACACTCCCCTAGGGGACCAGATGGAAGACTGGGAAACATATTGGACATAGACCAATCACAAGCTTACAATCCCACAAAGCATCACAATCCCTCCTCTCTGTCCTGGAGATAATTGGGAAGTAATCCAATTATCTCCAAGGACAGAGGCAAAACTCCATTAACCACATGGCAGACAAAGGACAATAAAAGACATGAAAATACATACTGTTACATTTATCACATAGAACATACACATTCTACCTATCCCCAGATAGCTTAGATCTGAGCGCATATTATTACCAGATGGCGCTCAGATCACATACATACAGTTCAATCGCCATGGAGCCAAAGTCTTTCATACAGTCTCAGTATACGGCTGGGCTCCATGGCATAGTTATCTGGGGTAGCATGGTTTAAACAGTAAAGTACCGAATGAACCGGTGTTCGGATAATTGACTGCAGGTAGGAGAAGGGAGGTCGGCGACTCAGCGGTGTTTGTGACTTTAACAGTCCGCAGAAAGGCACGAACCAGCCTTTCTGCAGGGAAAAAGAACAGCTGGCCATAGTCCAGCGGCAGGAGGCGGGCGACCAGGCTCCTCCAGTGGCCAGTGGCGAGGTTGGTTCCGCCACAAAGTATAATTATGAAATCATTTGAATAACTGTACTTGCTTCCTATTAAAATACAGTACCTTAGACTCCCTTGGATCCCTCACTTCTAAGAGTAACTACAGTTGAAATACAGTTAGTACAAAATATTTGAGCCCAGTGGCATAACTAACTTAGAGAACGGCTTGATGCAAGACTTTTTTTGCCCCCTCCCATCGCAAGGGTGGCCAAAGGCAAATCCCCATCTGTTGTACAAGTTCCACAATGTTTTGCCAGCTGGGAGTCTATAATTTTCCCATACTTGCAGAATTGTATTTAGCACTGAGCAGTGTTTGTGTGTTTGAATGTAGGCATGTTTTTGTATGGAGTATGTCTGTGAATGCAGGGGGTTATTTGTGTGTATTGTTGGCATCTGAATGCAGTTGTGTGTTTATATGTACTGTTGCGATTTGAAAGCGGTGGTATACTTGTGTGTAGTGTTTGCAATGGAATGGTTGATTGCAGGTATGTGTTTATATTAAATGTTGGTGTTTTAATACAGAGGTGTGATTGTATGTAGCATTGACGTTTGAATGCAGGGGTGTATTTGTGTGTAGTGTTGGCGTTTGAATGCTGCGTTGTATGCACATATACACTGACACAAACTGATACGCATATACACAATTTAACCCTACATCTTGTCAGTTAGGATTTTCAACCTGCTGGTGAATCAGCCAGTGGAACTTAAAACTGACTTCTGTGCGCTGTGAGTCTGAAAAACTAAATGCAGGCTTCAGGATGCCAATGTGTGTCCTTTAATAGCCATTATGGCATTACTCTGGGTTTACACATTCCATTCATTAACTTTAGCAATGTAAATGTCGCATTAAACTCTGCATTGCACAGGGGAGCATGATCGTCACACTAAGCAGTGGTCTAATGGGACATCTTGACCTGGTACCAGCTACATTCACAGAACATGCACACCCCCATCATTGACCCTGTCCTGAGGTGAACATATTTCACCTTTAAAGGAAACATTTTTAAAAGATTCCTGGGTAGCACTACTTATAAAGCCACCTTGCAGTATGAAGTTTCCATGATTTTCCCCACTTTAAGGAGATATACAGTACTGTCACCTATGTGCAGATTAATTAGTCTAATTGGCTGATACGGTAATTATGATACTTGTGTTTAAATGATTGTAACCTTGAACCCATATTTAAAATGGACACTTAAGAAAAGGATTGGGAAACTCCTATTTAACAACACCATCACATTATTTTTCAATTTCCTATGTTGACATCCTCCCATTTGGTAACAAATTATCTCTGCAGTTTGTCTGTGTCATGCTACAGCTTCCCATCTCTCCAATTCATGTGTACAGACCATGTGCAATATGAGTGGACAAGCAGAGTAGAATCCATTCCCCCCAATCCATTCAATGCCAGTACATTCAGCTTCCTGGGGCCAATAATAGGTTATAGATGAGGGGTGTACAGCCTTAACCCTCTGGCTCCTGAACTCAATATCCCTTAATTTTTACCAACAGGTGGCAGAGGACGGTTTGACATAAACCTGGGGCCCAGTGCCCAATGATTTGTTTCACCATTTACACTAAAATTAACTGTGATGGTTATGGTATTTGGAGTGTCCCACTGCTTTAAAATTTTAGATGTCATAATTAAATCCTGCGAATGTGCACCTAAATCTGTGATGATTTAAAGTGGCTCTGTCACTGTTTTTCCTATAGGCATGTCCTGAGTTCCCCCCCCCCCTCTCCCTTCCCCCCACCCCTCACTGCTAGAGCCAACACAGGTCCATTGGATGTGCTTGTCATCCTAGGAAAACAAACATGGCAGCGCTATAAGATATGTTTTTTTCTATCATTTGTACAATTCTGCAGAATATGTTGGTGCTTTATAAACAACAACTAAACTAAAAACTACATTTATAGTACAAATAAATATATAATCCTACACCTTGTACAGTAAGATATGATGCTTATAGATAGCTACATTCCAGATTGGAATTTCCACCAACATTAAAGGACAACTGGCATCTCAAAACAATAATTGTATATTATCAGGGCCGGTGCAAGGATTTTTGCTGCCCTAGGCAAAAGAAGATTTGCCGCCCCCCCCCGGAACATCGCAATGCCCCACCCATATGAACTAATGCCAGTGCTGCACACAGTGTGTGTTTACATTAAAAAGCCTGCAGGGACAAACTATAGACACCAGAACAACTTTATTAAGCTGCAGTGGTTCTGGGGACTATAGTGTCCATTTAATGTGAGGTAAATTAGAGATTAGTGTCACTAATAATATACTAGATTGCCTACTTACAACCAGATGAGGATGATGATGGGCTCTGGCTCCACTGGTCTGGTGTAGAACAGGATCTCTGGAGGCTGTTTGTAACTGTGGTCACAAAATTCAATGTTCTGGGAGAACGGGAAGCAGCTCCATTTTTTGGGGCCTCTTACACAGCTCAAGGTCTGGGCCCCAGGGCCTGACGGTGAGTATGCCCATAAAGCCCACCCATAAGTCCACCTACATGTTCCACCCATGAGTCCGCTCACAGGGAGTAGAGTGTGTAGGGGATGTGTTTACTGTAGAGGATCTAATGTGTGTGCTTACGGAATGTAGTGTATAGGGATACCAGTTTGTGTAGGTGATGCAGTGTGTTTGTGTGTAGTGGAAGCAGTGTGTTTTTGTGTAAGGTATAGAAAGCAGTGAGTGTTTGTGTATAAGGGATGTATTGTGTGTTTCTTGTTGTGTGTAAGGGATGCATTGTGTGAATCTGTGTTTGTATGCAAAAGGGATGCAAAGTGTGTTTCTGTGTATGTAAGGGATGCAAAGTGTGTTTCTGTGTATGTAAGGGATGCAGTGTGTGTGTCTGTAAGGGGTGCGTTGAGTGTGTGTAAGAGATGCATTGTGTTTCTCTGTGTGTGTAAGAGAAGCAGTGTGTGTTTGCATGTGTGTGTAAGGGATGCATTGTGTGTTTCTGTGTATATGTGCAAATGATGCATTGTCTTTATGTGTAAGGGTTGCATTGTGTGTTTCTCTGTGTGTAAGGGAAGCATGTTGTGTTTCTGTGTGTATAGGGATGCATTGTGTGTGTGTGTGTGTGTGCGCGTGGTGTGAAAGAGCTCTCCCTTCCATTCCTTGGAGATTTCCCCTGCCCCTTAGTGGTCTCTCCTCTCCCCCCCACCTCCCTTGGTGGTCTCCTTTTCTCCCCGACTTTCCATTAGTGGTCTCTCCTCTCCCCCCACCCTTCCCTAGTGGTCTATCCTCCACCCCCCTCCCTTAGCGGTCTCTCCTCACACCCCTCCCCTAGTGGTCTCTCCACCGCCCCCTCCCTCCTTTAGTGGTCTCTCCCTCCCCTACATTCTCATCTCCCACCCCTTGTGTTCTCCTCTTATTCCCCCCCTCCCTGTGTTTTCCTCTTATTCCCCCCTCCCTGTGTTCTCCTCTTCTTCTCCCCCCTGTAATCTTCTCTTCTTCTCCCCCCTCCCTGTAATCTTCTCCCCTCCCCCTTGTAATCTTCTCCCCCCTTCCCTCCCTGTAATCGCTGCTTCTCCCCCCGTAATCTTCTCTTCTTCTCCCCCCATAATCTTCTCTTCTTCTCCCCCCCAATCTTCTCCCCCCTCCCATCAATCATCTCCCCCCCACTTCCCTCCCATCAATCATCTCCCCCCCTCCTTCCCTCCCATCAATCATCTCCCCCCTCCCTCTCTCTTATCAAATCTCCCTCCCCTCAATCATCTCCCCCCATCCATCATCCCCTCCTCCCTCCCCCCCCCCTCCTCCCCATCAATCATCCTCCCCCTTCCCTCCCCATCAATCATCTCCCCCCTCCCTCCCCCCATCAATCTTCCTGCCCCTCCCATCAATCCTTCCCCCCTCCCTCCCCATCAATCATCTCCCCCACTCTCCCATCAATGTCTCCCCCCCCTCCCCATCAATCTGTCTCCCCCCTCCTCCCCATCAATCATCTCCCCCCTCCCCATCAATCATCTCCCCCCCTCCGCCATCAATCATCTCCCCCCCCTCCCTCCCCATCAATCATCTCCCCCTCCCTCCCATCAGCTTCTCCTCACCTCACCTCCCCTTCCCTGCTGTAGCGTGGCCGAGCTCCTTTCCGGTCCCGCGACCCGGCGGGACTGACAGGAAGTGCACACTCAGTGTGCATTTCCTTTCAGTCCCGCCGGGTTGCGGGACCGGAAAGGAGCTCGGCCACGCTACAGCAGGGAAGGGGAGGTGAGGCACTGCGGCAGCCGCCTGAGCGCTCTCCATAGAGCGCTCAGGCGGCTGTGGCATTTAAAGGGCCGGCGATGGGGGCGCAGGGCGCCCCCTCCTATATGGCGCCCTAGGCGGCTGCCTAGTTCGCCTTATAGGAAGCGCCGGCCCTGTATATTATAATCCTTTCATCATTAAAGCAAATTGCTTTGTTTTTTTATTGAAGTATATACAGGACTCTTCAGCCATATAATATACATGTAGCTGTGGCTAGTCAGCGATTAAAAAAACAAATGAAAGGTCAAGATAGCCAAACTGGAAAAATTCAGATATGTATGCGTTCAGTTCAGCTACCCTGGCTTTAGATTTGAAATTCACTTTGAATTTACTGTGAATTATCACCTTAGTTAATAACCCTGTTAGTACCCATGGTTTTTCCTGTTTTACTCCCTGCACAGAAGCACTGAAGACTAGAGACTAACTGTTAGCAGGGCCGGTGCAAGGATTTTTGTCGCCCTAGGCAAAAACATTTTTTTGCCGCCCCCCTATGCTCTGCACACGATGTAATATCACAATGCCCCACCCATACAATCTGCCCATGTCATGACATCACATATGTCCTACCCTTTTTTCAACATAATCAAAAGTGTTATTTGTTGCAATTAGGCCTATTTAGAATAGTAGACAATAACTTGCCATTGCTACATAAACAAGCTAGAGTAGTACTGGTGCCTATGGTCTCCCTTTAAGGTTAAAATAGCCAAACTTGCGACTGGTTAAATTGGGGTGTTTCCCCGTTTGGATATTGTGAAATTCACTTTGATTTCTCAAAAATTCTAATTTTTATGAATAAACCTGTTAAAACATGTCTCCAATTGTACATTTCACTAAAGAGACATTTCAAGCACCATTACCACTACAGTGCACAGTGGGGGACTGTAATTTAGTATAGAGGGGGGGGGAGACTGAATTAGTACGGGGGGGGGACTGGGATTTAGTACAGAGGGGGAGACTGCGGTTTAGTAGAGGGGGACGCTGTTTTTTTTATATTGTACTTTTCAAATCAAACCTATGTTTCTATGAAAATTTAAGGTTTTGTTTTTGCGGCCCACATAAACGTAAATCTTGTTTATGTGGCCCGTGCTAGCCTTTGAGTTTGACATGCTTGCTATACATACAAATTGACCCACAAATACAAACACTGGCACACAGATACACACATAAACACTAACACATACATAGATACACGACGCATACAGACATACACAGATACACACATATAAACACACAGACACATACATACTTATACACTGACATATACTTACACAGATACACACAATGACATATTGACACATACACACACTAAGATACGCACATTTCCACACACTGGCACACACACAGATACACATATAAACACACTGACACACACTCACATAAACACACATATATACAAAAACACATACACACATATAAACACACATACACACATATAAACACACACACACATAGAAACATAGAATGTGACGGCAGATAAGAACCATTTGGCCCATCTAGTCTGCCCATATAAATATACACACACACAGAGTACAGCAGAGGGCCGGTGCTTCCTGTAGACGAGAGAGGTGGTCGCCTAGTGCACATTGGAGAAGGGGGCGCCCGGCGACCGCCTATATCACCTATAGGAAGCGCCAACCCTGACTGTCGGTTATCAAACACTGTCCAACCCAAGGTGCTGAAGGATCCTGTCATAATCTAAAGGTAGGGATGAGTTTTTTTCTCGTTTTTACATATACTTCTATTAAACGAGCAATGGGCACTGTTAAGGGCTGAAGCCAGTCAGCTGACACTCTCAGCCAATCACAGCTACACATTGCTGCTCAGCTAATGCTACCATATTTCATTAGGTCAAGCAGCACAGAGGGTGTAGTCTCCTGGAAAACTGTTTATAACATTAAAACATTAAAAGTGTTTTACACATAGGCGTGCGCAGCCTACTGCATTAGGGTGTGCACCCTAAAGCACAAACACACACGCCACGTGTATATGCATGTGTGTGTGTGTATATATGTATATATGTATATATATTTATATACACACACATACATACATACCCTCACCTCTGCCTTGAACACTGCAGCCCCGCTCCAAACATGCACCTCAAGGAGGACACAACCCCAGCCTTGGCATACTAAATCAACACGCTATCTGCAGAGTTGCTCCCATTGTGCTGAACACTCCCACCTCATCAGATCTCCCTCCTCTTGTCTTGTGCCTACCCTAACAGATATCTTTAACTGCTGTCTCTCTTCTGGCACTGTTCCTGCTGACCTTGAACATGCCTATCCTGAAAAAAACATCTCTTGACCCATCCTTCCCCTCTAACTATCGTCCAATATCCCTGCTCCCTTTCTCATCAAAGCTTTTGGAAAGACTTGTCTTTACCCGTGTGTCTCGCTTCCTCAATTCCAACTCTCTCCTTGACCTTCTTCAGTCTGGCTTCGGCCCTCTCCACGCTACTGAGACTGCTTTCATCAAACTCACTAATGACCTAATCGCAGCTAAATCCAAAGTTCACTACTCCATATTAATTCTCCTTGACCTCTCTGCTGCCTTTGACACCGTTGATCATGCTCTCCTCCTTCAAACTCTTCAATTGCTCAGTCTCTGTGACTCTGTCCTCTCTTGGTTTTCCTCCTATCTCTCCCAACGCTCATTCAGTGTCTCCTTTTCCAAGCATACCTCCTCCCATCAGGGCTCTGTCCTTGGTGCCCTTCTATTTTTTCTTTATACTGCCTCTCTTGGCAAGCTTATTGCCTCTTTTGGATTCAACTACCACCTGTACGCTGATGACACTCAGATATACCTCTCCTCCCTGGACCTCTCCCCTGCCATCCTGCAACGTGTCACTGCTTGCCTTTCTTCCATCTCTGACTGGATGTACTCACGCTTTCTGAAACTCAATCTCTCTAAAACTGAACTCCTTGTCTTTCCTCCTCCTTATACTGATCCTAATCTCCCCCTCTCCCTTCAAGTCAGTGATATCCACATAAGTCCATCCATGCAAGCACGCTGTCTTGGCATCATACTTGACTCTGGCCTTACCTTTGAGTCTCACATCCAGTTTGTTGCTAAATCCTGTAGGTTCCAACTCATAGCCCGCATCCACCCCTTTCTTACGCAAGATGCGACCAAAGAGTTTGTCCATGCGCTAGTAATTTCCCGCATGGATTACTGTAACCCTCTCCTGATTGGTCTCTCCAAAAGCCGTATTGCCCCGCTACAGTCTGTAATGAATGCTGCAGCTAGACTGATTTTCCTCTCTAGTCGGTCCTCTCACACATCACCCCTCTGCCAGTCCTTACATTGGCTCCCTGTATCCTATAGGAGTCAATTCAAAGTGCTAACCCATACATTTAAAGCACTGAACAATTCTAGCGCCTCTTATATCTCCTTGGTGAGGTAGCTCAGTTGGTAAATTGAGGGAGGAGGACCTAGTAAATTATCTCTCCAGCTGTAAATGTTTCCCCAAACTGTGGAACTCTGACAAAGTGAGCCCCATACTGGATTAACTGAAAGCACCCACTCCACTCTTAAATTAGAGGGACAAAGGTTTAAAAATATCAGGAAGTATTACTTTACTGAGAGGGTAGTGGATGCATGGAATAGCCTTCCAGCTGAAGTGGTAGAGGTTAACACAGTGAAGGAGTTTAAGCATGCGTGGGATAGGCATAAGGCTATCCTAACTATAAGATAAGGTTAGGGACTAATGAAAGTATTTAGAAAATTGGGCAGACTAGATGGGCCGAATGCTTCTTTTCTGCCGTCACATTCTATGTTTCAAGGATCATAGGTATGCCCCTCCTCGTTCCCTCCGCTCTGCCTGTGACCACCTCCTGACCACTGCTCGCACCCGTACAGCCAACTCGCGCTTGCAGGACCTCTCGCGGGTGGCTCCTTTCCTATGGAATAGCCTGCCTACCGCCATCAGACTCTCCCCTAGTCTTCAATCATTTAAGAGCCTTAAAACCCATTTCTTCAGGAAAGCTTATGGCCTCCCAGAGTAACCTCTACCTTACATACCTGTCTCTTGCTCTCTCTACCCTCTCCTCCAGCTCTGCTTCACTCCCACCCTATTTGATTGATATTTCCTGTCCTAACGTGTCTTATACCCCACCTCCTATAGACTGTAAGCTTGTTTGAGCAGGGTCCTCTTCAACCTATCGTTCCTGTAAATTTTCTTGTAATTGTCCTATTTATAATTAAATCCCCCCTCTCATGATATTGTAAAGCGCTACGGAATCTGTTGGTGCTATATAAATGGCAATAATAATAATACATACACTGCTGTGTGTGTAAGGGTGCTGTGTGTGTGTAAGGGTGCTTTGTGTGTGAGGGTGCTGTGTGTGTATGTGTGTGTGAGAGTGCTGTAGTGTGCTGTGAGGGTGTGCTGTGTGTGTGTGTGTGTGTGTGTGATAGTGCTAGTAGTGTGCTGTGAGTGTGTGTCTGAGGGTGCTGTGTGTCTGAGGGTGCTGTTAGTGTGCTGTGTGTGAGAGAGGGTGCTGTTGGTGTGCTATGTGTGTGAGAGTGCTGTGTGTGTATGTGATGGTAGTGTGCTGTGTGTGTGTCTGAGGGTGCTATGCGTGTATGAGGGTGCTGTGTGTTAGGGTGCTGTTAGTGTGCTGTGTGTGTGAGGGTGCTGTTAGTGTGCTGTGTGTGTATGAGAGAGGGTGCTGTTGGTGTGCTGTGTGTATGTGAGGGTGCTGTGTGTGTGAGGATGCTGTTGGTGTGCTGTGTGTATGTGAGGGTGCTGTGTGTGTGAGGATGCTGTTGGTGTGCTGTGTGTGTGCTGTTAGTGTGTGTGTGAGGGTGCTGTGTGTGTGAATTTGTTTGGAGTGATTGGGTGTGGGGGTGGAGGGGACAGATTAGGAAATAGCCCCCCTCCCTTCTTACCTTTTGCCTGGGAGGGGGGATCCTTGCTGACTTCTCTGGTGGTCCTAGTGGTGAGTGAACTCTGGCCTGCAGGGCTAGAGTTCATTCTCGCGAGAGGAATCCTGCGGAGCTGCTGGCTAGAGCTCCCCAGGTCCTCTCCTGCCTCCCTCCCTGTCTGTGGGCCGGTGAGGGAGATCTTTGATCTCCTCACCGGCCCATGGAGGCACACAGCAGTGCCGGCACTCAGATAGCGCCGGCTTTGCATGGATTGACAGGGGAGATCCTGTGATCTCCCCTGCTGGCTTTGATCCATGCGTGGGCAGCAGAGATTAGGGTGTGCCCAGGCACACCCGGCACACCCCATGCACACGCCTATGGTTTTATGATTGAATTGAATTATGATGTCAGGGGTCTCCCGACACTATAACCACTTCAATTAGATGAAGCACTTATAGCACCTACAGTGTCCCTGTAGTTTTAGAAATGAAGTTCTTTGTAAATATTGTCCAGCACTTTGACATTGTTATGAAAAGTTCTAAGATATAATTTTTCACACAGGACTTGCATCCAGGTCAGCTGCTATATCGTAAACGACTTTTATTATTAAAACATAAATAAAAAGGCTTATTATAAAACAGGTAAAACGTGTCCCTGCAGAGGCTGAGACTGTGAATCACTGAGTCACTCATTTTGCACAATCAACATTTTCTTTAGGACTTGATCATACTGTAAAGCAAAAGTGGACTGCAGTTGTCAGTACTGATCATGCTTTGTCCCTTTTATAAATATGTAACTGATAGTTAGATGTATTAAGTTTTCCTACATTTTTTTTTTTTTTAAATTTAAATACTTAGCTCAAATAGGTAGGAACTGTTGCATGCAGAACTAAACAGGTAGTAACTTTTGCAGTGTGACACTTATGATGAAGCACTTAACCCTCAGGTAGAAGTGTTCTTTAAGAGAGTAATGCCACTTTACTTTGGAAGAAATTCTAGAAGATAATTACAATTTATACAAATACCCCCTATCAAAGAACAACCGCGATAGGGAGTACTAGAAGGGTTAGCATACAGAAAACAAAAATTGTAAGGTAGTGGGGAGAAACAGCTCCTTTAAAAATAGAGAGAGCAGATCTCCTCAAGACCAATACCCCCTAGTGAACAGCCCTAGTGAACAATCAATCTAGCCAACTTGCAAAAACTAAATCAAAATCAGCTTTATTGAAAAGTAAATTTATGAAATATAAGAAAAAAAAAGGGGGGGGGGTGGGGAACCACCCTATCAATTAGGGAATGTTAAAACCAAGCCCACAAAAGACTGTATTATATCTGGCTGGAAGTGACTAGAGGACAAAATCCTCAAACAGAGCTGAAACAGTACTTGTAGATGTAGCTTTTAGACACACTGCTCACTCTATATATGTTAAGCTGCAACTAAGTAGCAGCTCGTAATACTGTTGCAAAGTGGCTACAAAGAAATGATACAGGCGTAAAATAGTTGTTCCAGTACCAGAGAAGCAACGTGCTGTGCCCTCATGTAAATAGGGTACGGTGGGTCGAGTTATAGAAGCCTCCCGGTCGGTGAGGTCAGCCCAAGTACCGTAACCCCTAGGGGATTTCCTCAGGGGAAAAGGGGGGAAGGGGGTTGGGGGCTAAATGAGCCACCAATCAGCTATTGAACCGGGTGAGCAGTTAGATTAGTTAAATTCCTTATATTATATATATTACATATATTATATATATATTACAGAGAACTCACCAAGATGCACAAGCTGTACGGATAGATGGCCAGATTCCTGGTATTCCCCCAGGTTGTCAATACCCTGATAGACCCCCTACTAGTAAGGAGTTCCAAAGGATCCCCAGTCCTTAATGTATAAATCGCCCAACAGAGTAGTGGAGCACATCCCATTACCATGAGAGGTCAAAGGGATTTAAATAGAAGTTATGCTGGCTAACATTGGTAGAAAGCCAGGAAAAATACCTCCCAAATATCAGGGCAGTTCAGGTAAATCGAAAGGACAGGCAGAACAAGATAAGGAAAACATTAGAGATGAAAAGCTGTGTACAAGAGGAGTCCAGAGTAAAAAAAGACTTCAATTATAATGACCCACTTATCCCCAAATATCCAAGTATAATAGAGGCCAGCCGGCCAATGGTCTCTCCGATAAGGCACAGGACGAGCTAGAAGAACAGTCTAAAGGAAATAAAATAAAAACATAAGTGTAATGAGCATCGGAAGCCCGATGGGAGCTCAAATTAGGATACCTCAATTATCTCTCAAATACGGAAACTTACATACATATTTTAAAATACAAGAAAAGAATGCAGAAACCCCACAAAAATCATATCCCGGAAAAGCCCTGATCTGAGCGCACAATATATCCAAAAAGCGCCCAGATCGGTTTGGAAAAACGAAATTGCTGTTCGAATAAAGATTTGACCAACCTGTGTGAACATCGCCGAACACTCACCCTGGCTTTTATGGAGCGAATGCCCCCCCAGTTGGTAGATCATATCTCCTGAACGTCGGTCGTCTAGGTAGCGGGGAAGTTTAACGGGCAGCAGTACAAACTCCGCCTGGGTTCGCGGACTTGCAAGGCCAAAAGTAGTTCCAGGCATTTAACAACCATGTACCGCTGCCTCTGTTTGAGAGACAAAATGGCCGCCATGCGCTGGACCACGTGCGTTCGGTTATACGAATGGCCACCCAGGGAAAGCCCTCAAGCTAATGTGTCAAGTTGTTAATTTGTGTTTTACAGCCAGGGGAGGTCGGTGTTCGCTGAGGTATAAAAAGGGGGACCACACACCAGTCATTCGGGAGGGGAACAAGGGGGTATGGACAACCGAATACAAGGGTTATGGAGTCTGCTACAATGCTCCCCCATAACCACAAGCCAGCATACACAGTCTTATCCAGATGGATCGGCTTGGGGATGTCTGGGGTGCTCACGGATCACTTCTCAAGTTTTGTCTGTCTGGACAACCCGTCGGCATTTCCATTTTGTTTCCTGGGGCGGTAGTGAATAGTGAAGTCAAAAGGCTGCAGTGCCAAACTCCAGCGCAGCAGCCTGGCATTGTTCCCAGCCACCCGGATCAGCCATACTAACGGGTTGTGATCAGTGACAAAAGAGAATGGTTGTCCATATAAATAAAGCTGTAACTTTTTTCAGGGCCCACACCACAGCCAGGCATTCCTTCTCGATGGCGGTGTAGCTTAATTCTCGGGGTAACTGCTTGAAGCCACGGGATGTTCTCTGCCATCGGGGCCGACTTGGCTCAGTACTGCCTCCAATCCAAACATATAAGCGTCTGTATGAAAAAGAAAATGTTTAGTTGGATTGTGTCACGGTTCTCACCGCAACATCTAGAGGTGCCCAATAGAGGATTTGAACCCGAGTACTCTGTAGTCTTGGGGCTGCTATTTTTTGCCTCTGAGCCACCATACATCTCAGGAAATATTCAGAAGTCTACTCTTGCCTTGTATCCAGCACTGGGGGCTGGACGTTATCTGAGACTGCTCCTGTCACTCATGGTTCACCTGTGGCTGATTAGCCAGGTATAAGACACTGCTTCTCCCTGAGGGCAGTGTCAGTTCATTGACTCTGGTTCAAGTATTGCTGTTTCGTGTTCTCCTGTTGATTCCTGACCTTGGCTTGGTATTTCGTGTACCCTGACTTCTGGCATCCTCTGACCTCGGCTCTCTACTGGTTTATCCTGATTTCTGGCACTCACTGATCTTTGGCTTACCAACGACGATTCTCCTGTTTATGTCCGTATCTGCACTGCGATTTGGAGCATCATCCTGCACAGTCCCCATGCACCGACTCACAGGCCAGGTGAATTCTTACCTGACCACCTTGGCCTGTGTTTACTTGCAAGGGTGAGCACATATATCTGCGCTACAGACTCCCATTCAGGTAAGCCCTGACAGAATGAACTGACCATATGGAGTCAGCAGAGATGTGCTTACTCTTGTCCCAGCAAGTGTCCAGCCCGGCCCAGACTTTCTTGGACTTGCAACGAGAAGTAGTGCTTCTTAAAGGCGCAGTACACCCAGCCCCGGAACCTGCTTCTCCTAAACCATTCGTCATCATGCCAGAAAGATTTGACGGTAGCCGTACATCATTCCAGTGCTTTAGGGTGGACTGTGAGATATTATTTGCCTTAAAGCCACGTACCTATGCCAGTGACTTTGTTATGGTACGTGCAGCTATCAACCTGCTGTATGGAGGAATCAAGTCATGGGCACACCAGATGGTACTGGCTAAAAGTCCTGTCCTAGACAGCTGGGGGTCGTTCATGTCTGCTATGGACTCGCAGTGCAAGACTACAGGGACTAAGCCTGATCCATGTCACAGAAAACCCCAGGTTCCCAGGAATAGTGAGACCCTGTACCAACACGAAGCCTCCTTGTTGCCTCTCTATGATCCGGTCCCGAGGGAGACTTCAGTGGATAAAGAGGAACCTATGGAGATTGGACTTACCAGGACTAGGTTGCCTCTAAAGGAAAAGGACTGTAGGAGAGCCCATGGACTTTGCCTATACTGTCGAGAAAGAGGGCATTTCACCTCTCTCTACCCAATTCGTCCACCCAGGCAAAGACCTCTTCTATTGGGTGCCCTACGGACTTATCCAGTCATCTCAGAAACACCGTCTAGAAGCTGCCAAGGTTGCTGCCATCCATGTCCCCGTTCTGTGACACAGAAGGGAACTCAGACTATGGTGAATAACATACCCAGTACTCCTGAGAAGTCTGAACCTCCACCGGAAGACACTCATGTTAAAGCTGGTACCATCACCACTTCCTGTCACCCTAAAGAGGAGTTAACTACGGACTGTACCTATGCCTCCAATGGTACCATGGTTCGCAAAACAGATTTGGTGATGTTTGAAAAAGCTTTGAAAGCTACAAACTCTGTTTCTGGTAATGTGCCTAAGGAAAAAGGTTCAGAGATTAAGACTCCGGGACCAAGGTACTTGCCGCTAGCACCAAATCCATTGCCAACCTTAACCTCTCTCCCGTAGTACCTGAGACTACGAATTGTTATGTGAAGAAAGATCCTCCTGTTGGCTACACTTGTGCATCTGATGGGACGCTAGTGGTTTCAGAACACTTGCATGACTTTGAAAGGGCACTGCAAGCCAGCAAGACCGCCCAAGCTATATCCTCCGCTCCTGCTGGCAACACCAGAAACAAGAAGTCTAAAAAGTGACCTCCTGGGATGTACTTGCTTTTCTTTTTTTTGCCTAAAGGCAGCTTTGAGGAGGGGGTACTGTCAAAATTTGAACCTGGGGGTTCTGGTGCTGTTATGTTACCTCTGAGTCATTGCTCAGCTTTACTATTGCCTGTATCTAACCCTGTCGGCTGGACATTTAGTGGAACTACTCCTGCCACTCATGTTACACCTGAAGTTGATGTCTCGTTAGCCAGGTATATAACACTGCCTCTCCCAGAAGGCAGTGTCAGTTTCTTGACTCTGGTGATCGGTTTGCTGTTCCCTGTTCTCCAGTTTGCTCTTGAACCGTTTATTCTGACTTCTGGCATCCTCTGACCCTTGGCTTCCCACGACTATTCTCCTGGTTTATCCGTTCCTGTACAGTGACTCGGAATTATCCTGCACAGCCCCCGTGCACTGACTCACAGGCCATGAATTCTTGCCTGACCACCTCGGCCTGTGTTTTCTTTCAAGGGTGAGCACACATCTCTGCCTGCCGGACTCCCAACCCAGGTAAGCCCTGACAGATTGGGAGCTGCCAAGACGGGGCATTCACAAGGGCCTGTTTTAACTGCTGGAATGCCTGCTCACACTCCTGGGCCCAGACTACTGATTAGGTTTTTACGGGTAAGATCAGTAAGGGGCTTGGCCAGGGCACTATAATTGGGCACAAACTTCCTATAATACCCTGCCATCACAAGGAAGGCTAACACCTGAGTCTTCATTCTGGGGGTAGTCAACTGGGCCACTGCCTCAATCTTAGCGGGCTCAGGCTTTTGCTGTCCGCATCTCACTCTGTGACCAAGGTACTGTACCTCGGCCATCCCTATATTGCATTTGCTGGGATTAAGGGTTAAGCCCGCTTCCCTGATCCTATCTAGGACCACTCCTATATGGGTCAAGTGCTCCTGCCAGGTATCACTGAAGATGGTGATATCGTCCAGATATGCACAGGCTTGGTCCTGGAACCCATCTAGGAGCTGGTCTACCATCCTCTGAAAGGTAGCCAGAGCGTTATTCATCCCGAACGGCATGACTCAAAATTGGTACAAGACGAACGGGGTGACGAAGGCTGACTTAGGGATTGCTTTTGTGGCTAGGGGGAGCTGCCAGTATCCCTTACAAAGTAAGGTACTGAGGGCACTGCCTAAGGTACTATCGCAGTAAGGTACTGGCCCCTAGCCATTCTATCTAGTAACTCTCCTATCCTAGGTATAGGATAGGCATCCGACACAGTTTTATTGTACTGCCCGGTTTTATCACTAGAACAACTGGGGAGGCCCAGGGACTGTCGGAGGACTCCTGGATTTTCTTTCGCATATTCTCCTGCACCGATTCAGGGATTTGGTATAGGGGTTGGCGTAGTGGGAGTTGACCTGGTGTCTCTACCCGGTGAGCAGCCAAAAGGGTGTACCCAGACACGTTGGAGAAGGTGACTTTCTTCTCCTCGAGCAACTGGAGTACCTGGGTAGGATCCTGAGGACTCAGCTGCTCTCCCAACTTAGCATCCTCTAACTCACCTGTCTGACTCCCGTGCCCTAGGCGGACAAGGAGCATTCATCACCTTCCTGTTCCAGAGCAAGGGCTGTTGCATTTCTGCTCTACCACCTGGTATGGGCCCTGCCAGGCTGCCTGTAATAAAAAAAAAATAGATACTTTATACTTTGGGTCAAGTCGAATGAGACTCAATCTCAATCAACTGTGGTGGGTTAAAGATGGTATGAGGCGCTATCACATGGTCAGAATAGTCACTTTTTAATGCAATTTAACATTTGGTAAGCCAAGTCCTTCATTTTCTAGTGGTTTATAGAACATTTTTGTAGCCACTTGGACTTTGCGATTGTCCCATACAAAACAGGTCAAAATCTTTTGGAGTTTGTCTAGGTAGGATTTGGGAACGTAAATTAGCAAAATTCTGAATAGATATTGAAATTTCAGGAGTAAAGATATTTTTCACAGCCACCAATCTGCCCAGCTATGTCAGGAACTTCTGTTCCAGAGTTTTTAGTAGATCTATTGTATCACGTAAAAGTGTGTCATAGTTGTGTTTCAATAAGTCTGTTAGATTCTTAGTGCTTTTAAGTCCCATAAATGTAACATAGTCAATTCTCAATCTAGATAGAAAGAAGTACGCAGGTTATCTATTGCCTTTTCTGGTATTCCGAATACCAGCGCCTGGGTTTTGGTGACATTCAACTTATAAGACTGGTTCCCATAACCAGTTATAACTGCCAAAAGGTTAGAGAGAAAGATATCTTGGGTTGTCTAAGGGTAAGGAACACATCATATGTGAAGTGAACAAATATTGAAGGGGTTTTTGGTGATCTGTGCTAGGGGTTCTAGTGCCATTCTGTAAAGAAGGTGGTAAAGTACTGGGCAGCCCTGTTTCGTCTTATTTTTGTTATTGAAAAAGGGTCCATTTGTTATTGAAAAGCACTTGTGAGGTAAGTGAGCTGTACAAGGCCTTACCGCCGGCAGGATACCAGCAGCTATGCCAAATTTAAGTAACACCACCTCCAAAAATCCCCAAGGACCTTTTCCTTATCTAAGGACACAATCAGACTCCTCTCCACAGTTTTTTTGAAGGTTATGCATGATGTTAATAACTTTCCATGTGTTTTCTGACTCTTGGCATCCTGCAACAAAACCCACATGTTGAATGTACCTGTTTTATGCAATAGCTGCCGAGTTATATATTTTTATGTATTTTATTGTCTTTTGCTACCATGTGTTCAATGGAGTTTTGCCTCTGTCCTTGGAGATAACTCGATTACTTCCCAATTATCTCCAGGATAGACTCTGTGGAACTGGTTTTGCGCAGAAAAGGCATACTTTATTTGGTCACAAAGGACGTTGATCTAACTTTTGACCCACTGGACCAATTTGTATGATTTTGACGTATGTTTGTATTTGGAGTATGCTGATTCTGAAAATGTAATGTGAATGTGATGTATACTTTTAGAGTTATCAATATTGTGTAAAACTGTATACTTTCCTGCCTGTGATAATTACATTAGACCATTGGGTTCAGTAATTATATCACAGGCAGAGGGGAGGATTTTGTGTGGGAGTGTCTGAGTGTATTGTCGTATTGATTGGTTGTTCTGCAAAACCCTGTGGGCAGTACTATGTTTGTAGAATGTTAATAAAAGAGGCTGTATGTGCCAGTACAGTCAGTTCTACTTCACCCTCAATTTGGAGTCTCGTCTCTTATTGGGGGATCTGCTACAAGGGATTGCTATGCTCTGCATATTCCCTTGCTCTAATCACACCTAAGCTCTTGTAAAAGCTTGTTCCTGCTTCGCTCTGATTGAAGAGAGGTTCGGTCTGCGGTGGTTGTGGTGTCTGCTAGAGTGCTTGGAGCCCTCAGGAAGCGCTAGGAGCATCCTTCAACGGAGGTACCCAGTCGGGGTGCCAGGTGATCCGTTACATATGTGTAGTATTTGGCTGCTCAGCAAGGTTCCAAAACATGTCATTGAATTTGCTAATTGGTCCAGAGTGATAAACACCCTGACAGCTGTTTTGTCATTTCTGATAGGGCCCAGTGGCAATAATGTGAGATATAGAATGCATGTTCCACCAGTTTCATGTGAAGGCAGAAGACCTACCTGAGATCCTTTGATAGGACAATGGGGACTTCAAATCTCAACCAGTGGAGTATAGAATGAAGGTACATTTGTTTGGAGCAGCTTCATTGCCAGGTTGGGCCAACTATGGACTCAAACATCTTGCTGCTCAAAGGCTAATAACTTCAGTGAAGTCACCATCCAGTTGATAGAAAGAAATTTCCATGTTGACAATGATCTTATAAGTGTACAATCAGTAAATTAAGCTATCCAGCTGATCAGGAAAGCTAGGTAACTCTGTGCAAGCTTAATTTGCAGAGATTAATTTCAAACAATCAGGAAGTAATGACATCAATACACAAAGAAAAATATGCTGAAGGGGCCAATAATCAAGATATGGCTTTGGATGAACTGCACTTGGTGTTCAATTGTGTGTCACATCTGGCAAATTCAAATTTAGAGTAGTTTTTAAGAAACACCAGCTCTCTAGGAGAGGAGTCCTGTCTACCGCAGCCTCCCTATTTGACCCTATGTAAAGCAGATTGAAAGATTAGAACCTTACCTGATCTCTACCATTATTTAGGTTATTAATTAATCAGAATGCAGTGCTTATAGTTTATGGAGACGTTAGGTAGCATTTTGACAAAAAATTGAGGATTTCAAATCCATATTTTCTGCTTTGGATATGATAATAAGGAGGTTTCCCTATCTCAATATTTGGCTAAAAAAATTGTATGGGCAAGGCTTAGCAACATTTTGGCACTATGCAATATGCTTAATCTTACATATGGGAGAATGGGAATCCAGATATAGACAGAAGGAGAGAGGGAGTTAATGACATGATCCAAGAGAGAAGGAGAGGAAGAGAGGCATAGAAATAAACAGATAACTGGCTATTGTTACTGTAGCTGTCTATATAACTGAGTTATGCACATCTATGCATTCTCCATTCATTATATAAATGCGATATTTACCATAGCATATAACACTATAAGTGCTCTGTGTATTTGCAGACTGAGCTTATTAAGGCCTGGGGAGGGTGGAGTGTAGCCCTTAGATATGAGGGCTTGGTGTCCACTCCTAGTGCACAGCTATTCGATATCTAGATTCATGGAGCCCTACAGCACTGCATGTGCCTGCAGATAACAGGGGTGGGACATGTTCAGTGAAGAAACTGGTGTGAATGCATATTAGTTTGTGAGTGTGTCTCAATCAGTAGATTAAAAGTCACGGTACACTCTGCCCTTCCTTTGACAAGCCCCGTCATGGTCAAGCTAATTAATCAATCAGCAGACAGACTATATAGTCTTGGAGAAGTGATGTAAATTAAAATGCACTGCTTAGTTTACTGCCCCTATGAAATTATTTTTAACTGGGAAACTTTGAAGGTTATTCACTAAAGTGAGAATGCAAAGTGAACATTTAGGGTGAAAGTAGCCGAACCGGAAACCTTCTCTGATTCAGCAATACTTCCAGTTTGCGTAGTTTGGCCTTAAATTTGAAATTCAGTTTGAATTATGTCTTTAGTAAATAATCCTGTTGGATTCTATAAAGTCACCTGCTAAGCTGAAGTGCTTTAGGGGTCCAGAGTGCCCCTTCAAATATATTCCTGATGGTAATTTTCCTAATGGAAATCTGGTGTCATGATTTTAGTTTCTATTGTGGTATTCCTCTATCTACATTCAGATGGACAGAGAAGGACACTTTAATTTTTGGGTGTGAGTGGGGGTGTGACCAGGGGCCTGGCTGCACTAAGAAATTTTAGGTGACGTACTAATAATTTGTGCAACTGAAATTTAATTTGGATCGAGAACAATGTATCTTATTTACACAGACTGATTTCTGATTTATTTTTTTTAAATACTTTTATTTTTTTTATTTTTTTAGCACAAGTAGATTTAGGACAACATCTCATATCAATGCACAAAGATTAGAGTGTACAGGTCTTTGAAAAGTGCAGCTTAACAGTCAAGGTAGGTTACATATTTGGTTGTTACATTTTTGTGACAGTATACATACTGTACAAGATATGTAGTGGTGTCGGCTGGTATATGGTGTAGCAGAGCGTGGTAGGTTCATGGGATGTTTACATTTTGGATATGCAGGACGTATTAATCACTAGCCATATGCAGGCTTGTACCTGCTCTTAGGCCCTCATCTGTTAGCACTCGCCAAGAGCCTGAACACTGTGTACCATCTCCTGACTCAGTCTTTCTTTGGTTTGTCTGGGGGTGTGAAGAAGAAAAGATATATATATATATATTTGTGTACGGGGTAATTCGAGGACGTACAACTAAAAGTATGTAGTACGATAAGGACCAAAGTCGGTTGAGGTGTGCCGAAACCGACGAGAGGTCAGGCCTGCAAAAGAGGGCCCACCTGGTATAAATTGAAAATAACAAAGGGTGAGGTGGGAGGGGAACTTTCAGACGGCGACGATAGGTAAGCTGGGGTTATTGGGGATTTAAATAGTAACATAACCCCTCCCACAAATTCAGGCATACGCCTTCCACTTGTGTACGGGGTAATTCGAGGACGTACAACTAAAAGTATGTAGTACGATAAGGACCAAAGTCGGTTGAGGTGTGCCGAAACCGACGAGAGGTCAGGCCTGCAAAAGAGGGCAAAAATAGAAGACAAGATTAATTCACAGATTAGCAATGGTTTAGCCACATTATCGACAAGAGAGTCTGATTTCTATCCTTGGTTAGGAATGTTCCCATTGTAAACTAACATACCATATTCACTTATGCGTGTCGTAACACGTCTTCTAGAGGCTGCTGTTGTATTGACATGGAATGAGAAGCCCGAGTAGGAAGAAGGATTAAGGCCTGGGTGGAGTAATTAAAGTAACAAATATCACACAATATAAAACGCCCAACTGATATGTTTTGGTATGTGGAGTAGATAGATAATGTAACGATTGATTCCTGAATTCTTTACTAATAAGTAAAGCCTGAATAAATCGTAGATTGCCAAGTGAGCTGCTGACTTAAATTATCAGGGTTATTACGGGGAGGCTTAATGGTTAATTTGAAAACTCCCCCTAATAATTACTGTTGATAGGGAGTGAATTGAATAATTTGTGGAGTTTTGATCTCGTGCACTAGTCGGCACCTTACTGAATAATAAAAGAAAATGGGAGCTGTTGGGTATATGGTCTACACGTAACGTTAAATTCCTGTAGGTATAGTTTTAAATTGTATTGTAGGCTAGTTCAAAGAGATGTGGCAAAAATTGCGCAAGCAGCCATTTATAATTGGAACGCATTTATCTTGAATCATACACAATACTTACCCACATTGTAAGCTTTAGGGTAAGTTTTGCTTAGTGATAGTAGACGAATCTACCTGCTTAAAACTCTAACTTAAGGCATGATTAGACCTTATTGCACTGCAGAGGATCTCTGGACTGAATCTTCTTAAGCTCAACAGTTACGTTTAGGCAAGGCCTGACCTCAGGACTTTAGGATTGGCCAGGGCGGGGGATACTGCAGGGGACCCTTGGCAGACTTGTTTTCTTGAGGAGAGTTAACGCAACCTTACATGTGTAATAACTGGTAGAACCATGGAGAAAAGGGACTGAAAAGGGTATCTGACAAACTATGCCGTGATGCGAACCGATGAGCAGCAAAATACCGTGACTTACAGTAGGGAAAATGTGCTCTTAAGAGAGGAACCTGAAAAGGAGCTTTGATTTTAAGCTTAAAGATAATATGTCGTATAACAACTACCCTATGATCGTTACTTGATAGGCTTGAGATCGTAATTATCTGTATTATAAGATGCCTATAGGTGTAATTTCTTAGACAGAAACAGATAGCATGACCGAAATTTAGTCCTGATGGACTTCTTGAACATAAATAACATAGTAAGATGTATATATTATTAAATAGCGTAACAAATGATTGAATGCGCATGGAGAACCTTGTGAATGTCAAGCGTGCAGAGACAAGTCCCCAATAGCTGTTAAGGATTTGAATTGTATTCGTTTGCTCCTAATGAAGGTCGAGTGATGCCTCGATGTATGATATGAAACAAGTGGAATTCTGATTTACCGTCTTTATTAGATTGCTAATGCTTTAACCTGCATTGTTTGTATAATTGACGTAGACGAGATAACTAGGCGACAGTATGCGTCAACGTATGGTAATTTAGAACTCAATGTACTGAAATGCCCCTAATGGGCTGCAAAGTAATGAACAGTATATCTGTAATAATAAATCTGGAAGCAGTCATTATATGTACATAAGCTAATTGAAGACCTGACGATGGTCCGATACAAGGCTTAAATATGTACAACGTGTAAACATGAAAGACAGCGTGTGGCCAATATACGTATTTAACGGAAAATATATATAAGAAACAATATGCCTGAAACAATTGTAGGAGGATACCGCTGATCTTGGTTTCTACTACATTGATATGGGCACCTAGTGTATGTGGTATAAAAGGATCACAGTGAGTGGCAAGTTGGGGAAATAAGTATATAT
The DNA here is from genome assembly GCA_933207985.1 of Pelobates cultripes. NCBI lineage: Eukaryota > Metazoa > Chordata > Amphibia > Anura > Pelobatidae > Pelobates > Pelobates cultripes. Next base: position 130,303,442 of record OW240914.1, on the reverse strand, counting down.
GCTATCCTCCTTGTACTGCTATCTAAACATGTAGTAGACCCTTAGTCCGTAAGTGATTGACGTATTAAAGCATGGATTAGCCTTGTATGATAGTTCTAACATACTGTTTGTATTACTGTAAGGATGTATAAACTCACCATTGCAACTAAAGTTATAACGAGGCGGGAAATAATCCGCTAGGATACATGATATGATTGTTGGATATGAAACATAGTGGGTAGGCATGATGGGGTCTGTAAGTGCGGCCCCCCCAAGAACTACGTGTGCGTGCTGGCTGACTAGCTAGTGCCGCAATGCAGCGAAACGATTACTCTAGGTTGGTGACAGGTGAGGCCCTGCTAATAGCCAAGTGGCTTGAGAGGCTCTATCTATGCGTTGGCGCGAGGGGATAGCGTGGCCACTGAACGTTGTGGCGGGGTGTCGGCCTCTCGGTGACAGTTAAACATAAGACAGAATGGGAGTGACAGGTGAAGCCCTCTCTATGCCACAATGCGAGGCGACTAACTATGATTTGGCCCGAGGGGCGTAGTACCTCCGAGTATGAGGATGGGTGTTGGCCTCGCGGGACCACTTAACCTAGTGGACACCTAGGAGCCTGACAGCCAGCCATTGCTACTTAAGAGGGATGATTAGTTCATGAGAGAGAGGACATACCCTGGGATGAAACAAGAGTCATAATGAAGTAGAATTGTAAGGCTGACCGTAACTGGAGTGCCCTGTGAGCGCGTCGGGTCCAGATGATCAGTACGTATGAATTATAATGCGTGTATGTATGGCCCTCGTGGCTCGTAAGTTTTTTGTTTTTTTTTAAATAAGATAAATTTTTTAACCGGAGTATCAGGCGACACAGGTCTGAGATATGTAAGTTAGTCATGTTGATGCTTAGTTATGCAAGTGCGAGAAAGGTAAATTATGGAGCAAACTGTGGGGACAACATGGATTAGTTCAGGTTGGGTACAGAGTAATAGATTGACTTGCTTGGCCTGTGGTCATCTGGGCCTATTTGTTTATGGAATATTATACCTTGAGTATTATACATAGAACTGAGGTTGGGCTCTCTTATTTGTAAGTAACCAGCACACGCTATACTAACGATTTGCAATCTAGTTTTATTTACATATTTTATTTTTACTGATATCACTTGATTGTTTTACAGTCTGCACTGTCATTGTATATTTTTCCCCAAATAATGATTAATTCACTTCAGTGGGGGAACACAATATACTTTTATGAAAAATAATAATATATATTTGCTATCCTTTAGTGTAGACTAAAGTTAAATATGGTAACTGGTATGTTGTTAGAGTATTTTGAGCGTAGCACATGTACATAGAATATGCGTTGAGGAGAGAGTCGCTTAGGTGATCTTATCCAATGTTAGTAATTGGTGGGAACCCCGGGGTTGCCTGGACATTGTGTGGGGCGTACTCGGTAGAGGCTCACTGCCAGAAATTCAACCATAATGACTGTCCCGCAGTTTTAGGGTTTGTTTGAGTGAATGCATTCTGATTGTCAGCGAGTTTGTAATTTTTATATACGCTAAGCATAATGGGCACATGCCATGTAATATATAGTGTGATACATTGTTTGTGGTCACAGGCTAGTTTTCATGAGTATGTAGATTACAGTATGTTAACATGTTTGGTTGACGGACAAGCTTAGGTGCCAGGGAAGACCACCAGGGCTACAGGGAAGCAACCGCCTGCAGGTGGATGCGCGAATATGTAATTAGCGCGATAAGGTTTGGAAATTATGTCACAAAGTGGTGGTATAAGACAATACAAACTCGTGCTAATAAAATACTGTGCATTAAAATCAGTAAATTAAATACAAACTGGCAATGCACGTAATGCAAGGCTGCAGAAATTGAGGCAAATTTTAAAATTAAATGAAAGAAATCAATGAAAATCATGCTCAGCTGAAGGAAAAGAGTCCTTAGCGAATAAGAATTGAACCTGACAACATTGTGAAGAAAAGTAACAGGTGTCCCAGTGAAACGTGAAGTAGTTGTTGGACACAGGTAGCCAGTGTATATTATGCACTCAACCAACTCCAGATCTCAAGGCCCGCAGCCTGGTACCAGGGATCCACTCGAGGATGTGGTGTAGCCAGCCTCTCTTGAATTTAGGAGGCCACACACAATAAATTACCCAGCACAGTTGGTCATGTAGTTGAAGTAATCAGAAGCATTGACACATGACATGCAATGCAGCTGCTTATCATTCTTTGGCAAGCATTATTTTACTAGTGAGCGGGTCTTGAAGTGGCTGTGAAATCGCATTCTTTATGCTCACTGAGCAGTTCATAGTCACTAGAAGAACGCAGTATACAGTGACAAGAAGACAGATTGCACATAGCCTGTCAATAGTCAGCACTAAGGTCAGCATAATGACTTGTTGCTGTGCTACATCTAGAAAATACTAACTGCAAGAAGCATTGCCATTTAGCTGTGATATGCACTGCCTGTTACAGTCTCTCAACCAGTAATAAGGACCCAGGGGTCGCCTGGGTTGCGGTGTCATACGTGAGCTTGTATATACGGATAAAGAAAAAGTCGAACGGCGGGAATAGCCCGAACGCGGCTATTCTCGCCGGTTACCTGGTGTTCGTTAGTTTGTGCGCGTCTGTGAGAACAGAGGTTGGCGGGAAGCCGCAAGGAATGACGGGACCGGAAGTGCGATGCCTGTTGAAGACCCGGAAGTTTGGAAGGCGAGCAGGCCAGAACTTTCAGACGGCGACGATAGGTAAGCTGGGGTTATTGGGGATTTAAATAGTAACATAACCCCTCCCACAAATTCAGGCATACGCCTTCCACATATATATATATATATATAGTTACTGCTCTTTTTATATTGAGCCCTACAAAGGGTGTGTTTTTATCTAATACATTGGGAATAATACAAGTTAAAGGATCACTATAGTGTCCTGAAAACAAACTAGTTTTTCTAACACTATAGCATCCTTAGGAAACCCTCCCACCCACCCTCACAGTCCCCCTCCGAATTTCGCATCCAGCTCGGAGAAGCGCCTGTCAGGAAGACAGCCACTAGAGATTGGATTAACCCTGCAATGTAAACATAGCAGTATCTCTGAAACTGCTATGTTTACATCTGAAGGGTTAAAGCCTGGGGGACCTGGCACCCAGACCACTGAGGTGGTCTGGGTGACTATAGTGTCCCTTTAATGTAGTAATCGGTATCACAGTCGCAATGTTCGTCTTAGTGATTGTATGTTTAAGTGACGTGGCTGTACGGTTATTTATGTATGGGAAGCATTCTCACGACTGTATGTGATTTATGCATACATTGATTGTCATAATGCCACTTTGTATGATATGTTTAGTATTGTATTATGTGTTAAAATATGTGAAATCATAAATAAATTTGGAAAAGAGAGAGGGAAGATGAAGGGGGAAGAGGTAAGCAGTAGGAAGGGGGAGAGGAAAGAGACAACTGGTGGGGGGGACTGAGGGGGAAAGCGAGGGAGTGACGGGTCCTGACTCCTTAGTTGAGACCTACACCTGTTTGCCCGAGGCCCTCGTCTTCCCATTACCTATGGGTTTTTAGCGTTCTAGATATTCCTCCCAGGGTTGCCAGATCTTTGTGAACGCCGGCTCGATGTTTCTAACCTGAGCTGTTAGTTTTCCCATAAGGTAGTTATCTTTTATTTTTATAATGACCTGGTCTATGGAGGGTATGGTGCTTGTGAGCCAGGATTGGGCTATTGCCCGTCTTGCTGCTAATGTGATATTGTTATGCAACTTTTGCTCTTTGGTGGTCAGGCCTGTTACCGGTCTTGATAACCGAAACGTCCAGGGCTCTACGACTATTTGTCTTTGCATTACCTGCGTAAGGAGGTCTCTGACTAAAGCCCAGAAACTAGCTATTTTGGGCAGGTCCACCACATGTGTATAAAAGCCCCTTTGTTCCCACATTCTCTCCAGCATTCATCTGTGGTTGTTTTACTCATGCGGAAATGTTTCTCTGGTGTTGTGTACCACCTCATGAGCATTTTGTATGGTTGCTCCTGGAGCGTGACACATATTGAGTTTTTTTTTTTTTTTGGCCACCTCCCAGATATCCACCCAGTCCTCCCCTTCTAGAGTTTGTGACAGGTCTGCCTCCCATTGGGCAATGTATCGAAGCTCACCTGTGTCTTTTTCTGGGGTGCTGAGTTGTGTATAGACTGTGGTGATCAGGCCTTTATGCGTGGCTTCTGTTATACATAGTTTTTCATAGAAAGTCATGGGGGTCTGTGCTGCTGTCTTTACGTGTTGGTCTCTGGCAAAGTCTGCAAGCTGGATTTACCTGAAGTAGTATTGGCATCCCTGTGGCATCTATACCCCTGAAGTCCCTAGTGCTCGTCCCGGGCTCAAAGGCCCTGCTGCGTAGGCACAGGGTCAGAGGGGAAGGGGTAAGTTTTAGCAAGTACTTTTGGGCCGTGAGGTCCCAGATTCGTATGGAATTCAATATAGCCGGGTAAGTCGTGCTTAGATCCGGTCTTTGTGTTTGGGTACCCATATTAAAAATTGGGGTAAATCTGTTCCCATTAGCGATGTTTCCAGATCCACCCATCTGTGTGTGTCAATTGGGGAGTGCCATGCTAATATTTTTTTTAAATATTTTTTGTAAATCTGTTTTTATTGAAAAGTGTTTCTCACAATCAATACACATAACAAGATGAACTGCATTGTGGGACTCGCAGGTCTCCATCGTATTATCAAAACTAGGGTACATCTGGGTTTTATGCATTATTGGTAGGTCTTCAGGTGAAGCAACATTTTGCCATGATACTATTTGTGCTAGTTGTGCGGCTAAATAGTATAAGTAATGGTTTGGGAGGCCCAGCCCTCCGTGTGTCTTGGGTCTGTACAATACACGTTTGGCTACTTTGTGTCGTTTCCCTGCCCAAATGAAGTTGTCGATCATACTCTGTAAATGGCTCAAGTCTCTTTTAGTCACTTTAATTGGTACGGCCTGGAACAGAATTAGCAGTCTCGGCAGTAAATAAATTTTCACTGCGTGTAATCTCCCTATTCACTATATGGGTTTCTCATCCCATTTTTCTAAATCTTGTCAGTGTTTTTTATCAGTGTTGTGAAATTATCTAAGTATAATTTGGTAGGATCGGCTGTTAACGTTATTCCTAAGTGTTTGAGTTAGTGGAAGTTGATTTTCAGACCGTGTCTCTTCCCCAACAACACTGCCTCCTCCTGTGTCATGACGAGCGGCATTGCTGCCAACTTGTCTAGGTTAATTTTATAACCTGATACTTTCACGTATGTATCCAGAAGGTCTAGCAACGGGGGGAGGGAAATTGCCGGGTCGCGGAGAGTGAGCAAGACCTTGTCCACATAGGCCTTGAATTCTTTGGTCACAGCAGTTAGGCGGGTGTGTTCTGATAAGGTGTAAAAGTGGCTCCAGGGCAATGACAAAAAGGAGGGGAAACAGGGGGCACCCTTGCCTTGTACTGTTTCCTAGTTTAAATGGGGTATGCCCTGATCCTGGGATAGATACTTGCGCTTACGGGTCTGAGTAAAGCTCCTTTACTGATGTGACTGTGGCAGACTGATGTGTTGTAGTAGAGCAAATAGGTAATGCCATTGCACCCGGTGCCTTCTCCACGTCCAAGGAGAGACCCAGAGAAGGTGTCCACTTTCTGAGTGCCCACCAGATGAGATCCACACTTCATCTGGTATTTTCATACAGTTTCCTATTAGACACAAATCCCACCTGGTCTGGGTGGATCAGCTTGGTCAAGACTTCAATTAACCAAGAGGCTAAGAGTTTTGCATATATTTTGATGTCAAAGTTTATCAGCGAAATCGGTCTGTAGTTGTGGACTCGGGTCTCTTCCCTGCCTGGTTTGGGGATCACGGCATTGTCCGCTGTCAGTAAATCTTTGTATGGGGTGCTCCCTTCCCTCCAGTCGTTGTAGACCTTGGTTAGATAAGGGGTCATGTCTTCTCAGAAGATTTTGTAGTAGGTACCGTCAAAGCTGTCTGGGCCTGGGTCTTTGTTGCCTCTTATGGCCAATATGGCTATATTTACCTATTCACTGGTTGTTGGGGCTCTTAGGGCTTCGATGAGGTCTGCTTTAATTGTAGGCAATGTTATCTTGTCGAGAAAATCTTGTACCAGCTTTGTGTATTCTACATTTTGTGGGTGAGTGATTATATACCTGTGTAAAGTAGTCAGTGAAGAGTTTATTAATCACAGTCACAGTCTAAGAGTGTGTTGGTCAGTATGGCTGCTCCGTAGTGCGCCACCACCACGTGCTCCATGCAACGCTCTAAGGCATCTGTTCAGTTTGCTACTTGTGATGTCGGGTAAGAAGCTTGTTGCTGTGTTTTTTAGGGATCTCGGTTGCGGAGCGCTCTGATTATGCGGCCATTTCTCTCTGCGATCAAGCCACGCCCCTTCTAAACATATTTATTGTAGTTTGGAGGAATATTATGGTGTTAGGAGGAGGGAAAGGAAGAGACAGGAGAAGAGGCTGACTCCAAAGAGCCTCAGCCAGCAAAAGCCACCTCCTGCACCCAGAAGGTAGGAAACAGGAGGGTGGCTAAAAAAATTACCAGTATGTGTCATTGTGTATTTCTGTGTATCTGTAGTTGTCAATCTGTGTGTCTGTGTATCTGTATGTATTTCGGTGTTTGTCTGTGTAGCTGTATGTGTGTCTGTGAATCTGCATGTGTGTTTGTCTGTATATACAGTATCTCACAAAAGTGAGTACACCCCTCACATTTTTGTAAATAGTTTATTATATTATTTCATGTGACAACACGGAAGAACTGACACTCTGCTACAATGTAAAGTAGTAAGTGTACAGCCTGTATAACAGTGTAAATTTGCTGTCCCCTCAAAATAACTCAACACACAGCCATTAATGTCTAAACTGTTGGCAACAAAAGAAGGGCCAGTCGAGGGGAGACCAGCATGGTGTGGGAAAAAAAAGTGAGTAAACACTATTTTTAAAACACACACACACCATGACACAGACAGACACACACAGCATGACAGACACACACACATACACTCACACTGACAGACTGACACACATAATTGCTACCTGTGTCCGACCGGCCAGGGGGTCGTGCAGGACAGACAGCTGTCTCTACTGGCGCCCCAGCGCGCAGCTTAAGGTCTCATTAAGTAGTGCGTGAGGGAGCAGAGACAGCACAGCTCCCCCTGTGGCCATTAGCACAGACAGCTGTCTGCCCGGCCCCAGGTGCCAATGGCCCACTGGGAAATTTCCCGGTATCCGGCCCTGGTCGCTGGCATCCCTTCAGGGCCGGTGCCTAGGGCCCAGGGCCCGCGGTCGCCGGGTGACTGACAGGAGGAGAAAACACAGCACAGTTCACACCACAAGCCGGTCACTGTGTGTAGCGTGACCGAGCAGAGAGCGGTCTGAAAGGAAGTGCTCACTGAGAGAGCACTTTCTGACAGGCTGGGTACCGCATGATGTGTAGGTAAGGAGAGGGAAATAATTATGGAGGGACAGAGGAGGGGGAGATAATTATGGAGGGACAGGGGAGGGGGGGGGGAATCATGGAGGGACTGAGGAGAGGAGGGGAAGAGACTTATGGAGGGGCTGGGGAGGTGAGACAGGTGGAGGGACTAGGTGGGAGAATGAGACACGTGGAGGGTCTAGGGGGAATGAGACTTTGTGGAGGGGCTAAGGGGGGAATAAGACATGTGGAGGAGCTAAGGGGGGGGAAGACACATGGAGGCCTGGGGTGGTGGGGGACACATGGGGGGGGCCCCCAGGGCAATTTTTTCACCAGGCCCTGTGGTATCTAGTTACGCCTCTGGTTATAGTAACCCTTATAGCTGGCATAGGCAACCTTTGGCACGCCAGATGTTTTTTACTACATCTCCCATGATGCTTTGCCAGCATTATGGGTGTGAGAGCATTATGGGGGATGTAGTCCACAACATCTGATGTGCGGAAGGTTGCCTATCCCTGCCTTATAGTATTAAATGGGCTAGTCTCAGTGTTTATAAGTAGAAACACCTTGCAAGGTACAGGAGCTGAGAAGCTGCTTTCATTGTTACACTGACATCTTGTGGACAGTATGGGGTACTACACTAGTGTGCCAATAATTATAAATAATCTCAGTGAGACTTTCTCGTATTAATATGCTATGTATTTTGGGACACACTTTTACTCCAGACATTAAATGAACACTCCAAACCCTCTAAAGCACTTTGACTATTGAAGATGTCCTGGCTGGCAGAGTGGAACTGCAGCAAGGGACTCTTGCCTCTGAATTGCAGGTAAATTAACTCTTTATTTACAAAAGGGCTCTTTCTGTGCTGATTTTCCAAACTCTATGGCAGCATCAAAATGATTAGTGTAGTGACAACTAGACAGCCTCTGTATGTGTAGTGAAGGTTTGGGGAGTAACTGATGGGAGATGGGGTTCCCACTGGGAAATATAGGATAAGTTCATTATTTGTGGTTCTTTCTGTGACAGAACGCTATGCTTAGCCACATCGCATGGCATTATTGATAAGATTAGTTAAGTGACAGCTAGACAGGCTATGCAGTGCAGTGAGCAGTGGTGTATCCTGGTTTTGTGCTGCCCTAGGCATGACAAAACTCAGACGCCTCCCCCCCCTGCCCCGCCTTCTAAATACAAACACATTCACTGACAGACACGCATACACTAGCTAGCAGACACATACAGTCACTAGCAGACACACACATTCACTAACAGACAAACACACAGACACTCACTCCCTAACAGACACACACTAACAGACACACACTCACTAACAGACAAACGAACAGACACACACTCACTAACACACTCACTAACAGACACACACTCACTCACTAACAGACACACACACACACTAACACACACACTAACATTAACACACTCTCTTTTTTTTTTTTTAATTCAATCCCCCCCAGCCTCCTTACCTTTGGGAATGCTGGGGGGTTCTCCCTCTCCCTGGGGTCCAGTGGCTGCTAACATCATATTCTGGCTCCCGGCATCACTCTGCGGAGAGCTCAGGGGAAAGTGCTCCCTCGACAGCGCCGCCCGCCCACCCGACTGGATTTTTAGTTAGCCGCCAGGCTAACAAGACATTTGCCCTGGGCATTTGGGGGTGGCTTTTTTTCCCGCCCGCTGGAAAATGCCGCCCAAGGCAAATGCCTTGTTAGCCTCACAGCTAATACAGCCCTGGCAGTGAGGGCTTAGGAGTTAGCTAATGGGGGCGTCCCTTCTAGGAAACATAGCGTAGATTAGGGTAGATAGGATGCTGATGAAATATTTTAAATTATTTTTTTGGTCACTGGAAAACAGTGCCATCAAATAAGTCTGCCTTTGCAGCACTATTATGTTGCAAGATAGTAGACTGACATGGGGAATAGCAATTTTGATTTGTGTTGTTACTGAGGCTAAATCAGACCTGAACTGGCCATTGGCAAATGCCTGGTGGGCTGTGATCACCACGGGCCAAGGCTGGCAGCCCATGCAGAGTGGGCGCCAGCCATGCTTAGTATATCGTGGCCGGTCGGGAGATGGGTAAGGTAGGATGAGGGAGGTTGCAATCTGCACCTCAGCCAGGTATGGAGTATTCCTGGTGAGAGCTCCACAGTTTGGAGTCTGGTAACGCTCCATAACAGAATCGTGCCACCAGAGCTTGCAAGAAAAAGGTTTTTCGGCTTGCACTCAGCAGAAGTGCAGGTCTAGAGACCAAAGTCACCAGAGCTTTCAGTGCCCCATCCCCCCCCCCCTCTCTGCCCAAAGGTATGGAGAAGAAAGGGGGGAATATAAAACTTGTTTCTCAATTTTAATTAATAAAAATAAATAAGATATTTATACATATTTCTTAGGTATTCCATTGCACTTCTCACACCCCCCCCCAAACACAATACAGGCCAGAACACATTAACACTACACTTACAACACACACAGTACATCCCTGCCACATATAGTACACCCCTGCCACACACAGTACATCCCTGACACACACCTTGAATCTCTGACATTCACAGTACATCCTTGACACATACAGTACATCTCTGACACATACAGTACATCCCATATACACATTATGGATCCCTTATGCACACACTAGATCCTCCAAGAGACACACACTGCACAGCCTTCACACACACACATCCCTGACACAGACAGTACATTGCTGACATACACAGTACATACCTAACATAGAGTAAATCCAAAATACATTCTATAACACCCCTAGGAACATGCTACAGACACACACTGCACTACCTACACACACACACAACATCCCATGTACACACTATGGATCCCTTATAAATATGCGAGATCCTCTACAGACACACACTGCACCACCTACACACACAACATCCCTGAAACACAGCTCACTCTATACATACACAATACCACAATTACCTACCAAACGCATGCACTGTACTCTTTGTCCTCTGGTATTTCAGTTAGACACTAGAGAAAAGTCACAAGCAAACACAGCACTGCGCATTACACAAGGCCCTTTTCCCATGCCAGAGCTCCTTAGCAGAGCTTTGTCCGTGGGCTCTCCTGGAAGAGCATTGAACTAACATGCTTACTTTGGGGGGATGTGTTTGTCATTGGATATGATACAACATGCCTCCTCTATGGCTACACTCCCTACAAGTGTACCGCTCTGATTAGAAAATGCCTGAGCTGAATAAACGAAAATCACTCTGTTATACATTGCCAACAGTCCTGTCTTTAGCAAGACCGCTCAAGTGAAAACTTAATGACAGTAAGATTGGGATATATCATGTCATATACCTTCCTCTCTGCCCATGAACAGTGTGCTGCTCTCTAGGATTTCAATTTAGCTGGAAAAAATACATGCTACATAGTCAGGTATTCAATATGATCTCACCATGCTATGTATTACAGGGATGTGCAGCAAAGTTCTGTTCTCCAGTACCCCATTCTGACAGTCATCTGGGGTTTCCTCCCTGTAAGTATCTTGATGGAGACTGTAGAACTTAACTACTGATCTTTCTTTTATAATAGTTGGCCATCTACAGCCTGCTGTCAAAAATCTTTAGGGTCCAGGGAAATGAAATAGGAAACAATACAATGGCAAACAGGCCTGAGGATATGCACCTCGAATTTAGATAGTAAAGTGAAAGACCTGATCACACAGCTGGAGTATTCATGGATTACTCACAATTGAAAGTTTGATGGACGTCTTAGATCCCAAAGAAACAAGCTATGCTTGTAGGGCATTAGGTGGAAGTGCACTGTGACAGGTCTGCTATCAGAAATCATGAGGACCCTTAACAAACCATTTTATTGGCCCCAACTCTGGCACGCATTAACAAATATGCACACAGACACAAACTCACTGATGCATACACATTCCTAGACAAACACACGCAGATATGTTCTTCTACACACAGTGATACATGCTCTCAAATACATATTCCCAGATACAGAGATATTACCAAACACACACAAATACACATTGCCACACATACAAAGATTCACACGGCATGACATGCACATTCCAAGACATACAGTGCCACACTCTCAGGCAAATACACATTGTCACACAGATACAAGCACACTGATACAAATGAACAAAATTCATATTTTTTTTCCCCTATGTTTTGTGTGAGTGAATTTCTGGGGTCTATTGAGGCATGCAGGAATCTTCGTCATTTGGTGGGAAACCGAGATATAAAAATATTTCCAACAAAGCTGTTGTACAAAGGAGCAATCAAGTTTGTCTGCACTAGTCAAGGCCTGGGCCATTGCTGTCAGGTTTTTTTCATGTAAATCCACACAGAAACTGGGGTGTAGTTAAAACATTTATTTCACAAAAAATCTTTTGTTAACAAAATAGGAAGAGGAATATCAGATATAAATCTACTCTGCCACCCAAACCACCAAAAAAAAAAAAAAAAATTTAAAGGAAGAACAACAAAAATGTAGTATTGGAGGTTGTGTAAGAATCACAGGAACTGAGGAAATCGTGTGACTATATATTCTATTAGCAATCAGGTAAAGAGCAGGATGAAGTGGTATTTTTAGTACAGAGAAAGAATATGTTGCCATGCTAATCAATTTGTTGGTATCTTCATTGATGCACACAGTCGCAATGTATCCCCCCATACATTCACAAGCAATATAACTGAAACTAGGTCGCATGTAAGATAACTGAATTCTAGCTGTATGCTGGCTGAAAACAACAAGCCAAGTATCTCACATTATGTGCACAAACGAGGTGTTTTATTTCTCTCTGCAATCCTCAAATGACTCACTTTCTTTGAAATGTGAAATGTCAAGTTGCAATAAGATGCATTCAAGGTATTTCTGCATATTTTTAAGTGTTATAACATTTCTCAGTGTACCATGTGATATTTATTTCATAGACCAATGCTTTTAAACTGCATCCATATTCCAGACCAATTGCTTGGTGTTATCAAATAAGAAGTCTGGTAGTTAATGAATTAACAGCCTTATTTATCGCCAATTAGAAAGCAATTAATCATAGTGCTTCCATTTCTGAGAGGAGGTCTTCAGAGCTACATGGGGTAAGAAAAAGAAGACCACCCACACTCATTAATGACTCTACCATCTCTGGACCAGCATCTCCATTGGGATCTACTGTACGAGCAGTGCGTTTTGCTACCTAAACTAGATTATAACCTCATATAGTCTCTCTTTCCAGATACTGCAAGACATTTTTTTTGTAATAAAACATTTTGAAAAAGAAAAAGGTCCCCGTGTGTCCTTTATACAAGATGAAACAGTGTGTCCCAGTGTTCAGGATAGAACAGAATGCGGGGAGTGGGTTTCATTTATCTGACTGGGGGAAAAAACAAAAAAAACAGAACGTCTATCGTGACTTGTTAACTAAGATGACCACGTATTGTAAAACAGTCTGCTTGGAAGGACGCCAAGGAAGATTCACACAGTGCACATTTTTTAATTGACATAGGAGAAGGTACAATTTATTTCTCTAACATCAAACAATAAAATCACTGGCTTATAGCTACAGAGATTTTTGAAAATGTGTGCAATTTTAAGTGTTTTCTTTCACCATTACTTATGCAATAAGTATAAGTTGTTATGGTGATTGGAGTGTCCCTTTAGGCTCTATAAATACTGTAAATAATCATGAATAATTTGTTGATAAATACACATATTCCTATGATGTTTTTGCATACTATTACAAAACATTGTGTTAAAAACCGTTGAGCACGTACGCTGCATTAGGACCATTTGGAGAACTCGGTCTGGTTTATCCATCACCAGCCAGCAGGGAAAGTTTATTTCTTAACACCGAGATGTTTGTGCTGTAACTGGAGGTGACAGAGTTGCCAGAGGGTACCGTGAGTGCACTAATTAATAAGTCATTATCTTCTTTATTGCCAGGAGGGGTCAAAGACACAACACATACTGGACATGGCCCCTGCTGTGCACTGATGGGTTGCAGAAGAGAGACAATAAATATTCACTTTCTGGCACTTTTAAAATGGCATTCCAAGGTTGGCTCACAACCCATCTTATGCATTTACTTATGGATGGTATACAAACATCATAATTGGTTTTATTGCCTAACATTGGGCAAAATAGTCACATTACAAATTTGGGATGGTGGAGTAAAAAGTGACGAGGACCTTGCTTCATTAAGCTTACAATTTAAATGATTTCTTTTTAATTCTAATGAATTTACACCATTGAATACAACACTGAAAATCACCATGTTATGTGTTAGACTTTGTTCAAGAGATGCTCTCTTTTCTTTTGTATTGATATTAAAAATGTTTGCAAATTATGTCATAATCTAGTTCAGACAAGGCAAATCTTGCAAACCAAGAGAAATGATTAAATGTCTACTATTCTCTGTATGCTGACTGTCTGGTATAAGACAGAGCTTATATCAATGGCGGACAAATAAAGCGCAAAAATAGAGGAGCCTCTTTAAATAGGTATGGATTTCTGCATTTAACTTTATTTTTTTTATTTTTTTATACCTCATAAATGCATATGTGTTAAAAATAGGGATAAGTAAACATAACAGTAAAAATCCTGGGAAGTGACCGTTCCCTTTAATCATGAAAAGGGGCAATCACTATCAATATTTGGAAAATATTAAAACAGAAGTGCAAAATAATTTGACCATTTTATTGGAGGTTTTACATTTACAGTTTAGCCAACTGCCAGGTTTTTATATCTCCACCCCGGTGAGTAGTATGCCCTTCATGGATCATCCCATACCTGCTAGCTGAATTGGATGCAGCAATACTGACTTGTGTTCCAGTTGCCCTGAGTAGTTTGTATTGCAATCAATGAGGTGCATGATAATGGATGCATGCCTACATATTAAAATGTTTGTAGGCCTCCCATCAGTCCTGATTTCAGCAGGACAATCTCGATTTCAGGGTCCTATTTCACTGTCCCGGTATGGTGCATCCAGGGACATCAAGGTACTGTCCTTGGGAAGCACATCCTACAGAGAGCGCTTCAGCAGCATTCGTTGCAGGTTAGGTTTCCCGCTTTCCAGATCACCTTCTTCAATATTAGATGGGCGATAAAATGGCTAGGTAAAAAGTGTCAAAATAACCGCTGGTAAATAGCCTGTGTTGTCTACTTTATATAAATATATACTTTTGTGTAGCAATTTAGTTTTTTTTTCTGATGGCTACTAAACTTACAAGACAAGCAATCCAACTTCTAAAATTGTTTCACATTGAAATTTTATTTTAGTCCTTATATTTTGTGACCTGTAACTTTCAAAATAAACTGAAATCCTACACATATTATGTACTCTTTAACCCCTGAAGTACGGAGTCAGTTGTACACGTTCTGATCAAAACAAAACAAAACAAAAAAACCTGGAATTTGCTCTATGTCTGTTAAACCATAATTCATAGCCTTCATGTTAAGTACACTCACGCATATTATAGATCATTTTGTTCAGGAGAAACAGGGCTTTCATTTGATATTGAATATTTATATATGAAACATAATTTAATATGAATAAAAAAATTTTAACTTTGAGAAATTAAGTAATTTTGTTAAGTTCTGCATGGCATTTTAACTGTTAATATCATAATACTGTTAGTTTTTACTGCAATAAATTACACATATTTGTATTCAGTAATGTCTCACGAGTACAACAGTACCCCACATGTACAGGTTTTATGGTGTTATGGAACGTTACAGGGTTAAATATAGGGCTTGTAAATTAATGGGCTTTCTGCCTGGGTTGTCAGGCAGGTCCCTTGAATTATAAATAATAAAATGAATTAATTATGTAAATATAGTATATAAATATATACATAGTCAAAATTCTCTGAAAAATGCATCCGCACGCAACCACGTGAATATTATCAACAATCAAATTATCTGACCCCTGATCAATCAGGCTTTCGTCCAAATCTCTCAGCTTTGACTGCCCTCTTACATTATTTATAAATGATCTGCCTAACGTCTGCAAATCCTCAACTGTACACATGTATGCAAATGACACAGTAATCTATGCTAGTAAACCCAATCTGTAAACCCAATGCTTGAGGCTGTGCTCCAAAACCAATTCACAGAGGTAGAAGAGTGGATAGCGAATAACAAACTCTTCCTAAACACTAATGAAATCGTTACAATGATTTTTGGAACTGTACCTAAATTATGTAAACTACAAAATCAACAACTATGTATAAGAACAAATTCAAATAGCACACTGACAGCAGTCTGCTCTTTTAAATATCTAGGTAAGTTGCTAGACCCCAATCTACCCTTTGGCCTTCACATTAAAAAAATCTCTTTAAAATTTTACCCAAAACTAGGTGCCCTGTACAGAAACAAATCCTGCCTAAGCCCTACAGTATGGAAACAGATAGTGCAACAAATGCTAATGCTGGTCATTGATTATTGGAATGTAGTGAATGCACCCGCAACGCAAACCCACCTTAATAAACTTAATACGTTATATAATTCGTTCTGCTGCTTTGTACTAGAATGTAATTACTTTACCCACCACTGTGACATGTTAAAAGAGCTAAACTGGCTATCGCTGGAATCCCGACGCACTCTTCATCTTTCCAGCCTTGTGCATAAGAGCTTTTCTGGGAAGCTCCCACCCTACCTGAGTAGAATGCTCTCCTCGGCTGTTCCCACCTCCTATAACCTCCGATCCAGTACTAGCACGATATTTAGCATACTGCAATACGAAAATAAAGTGGCTCGATCCTCCTTTTCCTACAAAGTACCGCAATTATGGAATAACCTCAGGGACACAGTCAAATCTTCATTCAATCTTAAATCTTTTAAGAGATCTATGGTAATATACTTCAGCACATAATGCACCTGTTATGGTTGAATATATTTATCACCTGTTATATGTTAAATTTATATATGTGTGTATGTATGTATATATATATATATATTGTTTGTATATTGTATTGTTTGTAATTTCGTATCCTATTGTAACAATGCAATGTTTTGTGGACCCAGGACATTCTTGAAAACGAGAGAAATCTCAATGAATCTATCCATGCTGGTAAAATTTTTTATAAATAAATAAATATACATGTACACACACATACTTGTACATACATAGACACATATATTATATATATATAATTCTAAGTGTATTTTGAGATATATAATATATATCAAGATACGCTTATGACATTACATTTTTTATTTTATGTATATTTTGTAATATATGTATAATATATACATATATAATAAATATATAACGTAATTCTAAGTGTATTTTGGTATTAATATATAGATTAATACCAAAATACACTAATTATTAAATTATATATGTATAATATGCTAATGAGGTGTTTTACTTAACTTATAATATATTATACAAGTATAATACATACTGTGTGAGTGTGTGATTTTAACTTTATTTTACTTTTTAGGCACTAGGGGGACTGCCTGAACACTCAGGCAGCCCACCTGCAGGCAGTCTCATAGACTGCTTTGCTGCCATGTGATCTGTGACGTCCGTCGTGATCACAGGGCCCTGTAGGGCCGGAAAGGAAGCAGGGGGACTGCCTGTCTCGAGAGGCAGTCCCCCGGACCGGGATCGTCGGTCTAGGTAAGTACATTGCGGCCGGGGAGCTAACGATCGTTTAGGCTCACTAGATGTGGGGCGGCATAGTACGCCCTAACGGCATTAAGGGGTTAAATCAAGACACCTAAATTAATTTCTTTTTAATTACTTTTTCTAAGTCGGACATATTATGCACACTTTATTATTCCCAAAACTGTGAAAAATATGTTTTTGGGGTTTCTTTCCACCCATTTTTTTGCCATTTTCCTTTATAATAAATAAGAATTTATATATGTATCTATGACATTGAATTAAAGCCCTTTTTGTCCTGTAAAAAAACGGTATATACTATGTGTTGTTGCAATAAAGGAGAAGAGATGCAAATTGCGATTGAACACAAACAGCAGCTTCTGAAGCTGTGTCCTTAAAGGGACACTCCAGGCACCCAGACCACTTCTGCCCATTGGAGTGGTCTGGGTGCCAACTCCCACTACTCTTAACCCTGCAACTGTAATTATTGCAGTTTTCATAAACTGCAATATTTACCTTGCAGGGTTAACTCCTCCTCTAGTGGCTGTCTACTAGACAGCCACGAGAGGGCACTTCCTGCTTCATAGCACAGGTTTTCTGTGCTAGAGCATCGCTGGACGTCCTCATGCTGTGTGAGGACCTCCAGCGTCGCTCAATTCCCCATATTAAAGAATTTTCAATGCTTTCTTATGGAGAGCTCTAATGCGCATGCGCGGATCAGTTTCCCCAGCCGGCTGATGGGGAGGAGGGGAGGAGCGGCGGGGGTCTCCGGTAAGTTACTGAAGGGGTTTTCACCCCTTTGGCAACCGGGGATGGGTGGTGGGAGGAAGAGGGGGCCTGCAGTGCCAGGAAAACGGATTGTTTTCCTGGCACTGGAGAGTCCCTTTAAGGGATTAAGCAGTGAGACTTCAGAGGCATGATCTATACACAAAACCTTCTTCATTAATCTAAACTAGTTTGGGTGATTATTTTGTCCCTTGAAAGGGACTACTCTAACCTGGAAACAACCCTAATGTATTCATAAACAGGCTTATGCATTAAAAATGTGCAAAAATATGAGCCGCACATTTAGATCTTTGATGCCTCTCTTCCTTGCTGTTGAGTTGCCAACCCTTTCTTATTCTGCAATGTTTCCACTGCTGACAGAATGAGCAGTTTTCCCAAATCAAACATGGCCGCCCGCGCACACCCTAGGTCTCACGTCATTTGCGCCGCTCCAGCGCAGCGGGCTCTCGCGATACCGGGACAGGTGTGCGGTTGCTAAGGCCGCCTGGTTACCGGGGCCTTTGACAGAGGGGACGGGTCCAGGCAGCTCCTCCCCCGTTGACGTGTCCTTCACCCGGTGCTGAGTGCCAGGGAGCCGGGTCCCAGGTAAGTGAGATCCTCCATGCACCGTGTCTGCCAGCCCTGCCCTGAGACCCGCTCTCCATGGCCGGCCCCGCCGCGGCAGCTGCCCTGGGCTGCCCTTCCCATCATGCTCTAGCAATCATTGGGCTGCATTCCTGGCTGAGCATCATGGGAGACGTAGTCCACAGTAGGTGCAGCCCCACAGGCTGGCTATTGGTGTATTATCATACAGGACAGGCACTGTGACTACACCTTTGGTGCATGCCATGGGCTCTAAGAGAAGGTGGGGGATCAGTGCCCCCCTGTGCTGTGTGTGACAGCTGCAGCCTTTAATACAGACACCCTGCCAGACTGGAGAGACACGGGCCTTAATACACACACTGGCTTCCTTGGCTGGGGAGGGCTTCCTTGGCTGGTTATGCCAACATAGATGGTTGGCCTGGAAATACAGGAGCTCATCCTTATTCAAAATAAAAATGCCCAGACTGTGAATCATCTGTCTTAGCTCATGCAAAACCATGGCAGTTGCTTTTCCCCCTGCTTTAATTAACATGTGCTTTTTAAAGGTTATTTTATTGATAGATTTTGTATCTTTAAGACTGCAGCTTAGTTTGAAATTTAGTTATCTTGCTAAATTCTTATCTAAATTGCCTTTAAAAAAACGTTTGTGAGTTTACCAATTTAATGTACTCGTGACCTCCCAAGTTTGCTACATCTTAGTAAAATGTATTTTAACCTCTGGGACAGGACCTAAAGTTGGTCCCCTTTGCTATTCCCAATAGATGGGACAGGTAAATAATATTTAATTTGTTAGGTCCCAGCTGCCCACAATCAGTGCTTGCTCTGTGCAATGATGAATCTTAAATCTGGGAAAAGTCTAATTAAAGTGGCACACTATGTACCATAACCACTAACTGTAGTGGTTATTCTACCATAGGTGCTGCCTTCAAACTGTTTTTGGAGCAATTTAAGAAAAACGGATGATTTCCTCAGGACCTATAACATCGCACTCTGTCCAGCTTCAATGATTTTTACATCATTTCAAGCCTGAATCCGTCTGAGAACTCCTAAACCTAAACCATTATGTGTGAATGGGTCACTCTGCAAACTTTATAGCATGCTAATGCTATTATACATAATCTCGGTGCTGTTACAAATTGTTGAAGTGTTGGTCCAACCACCATGACCACTTCAGTGGTCTTCTCGAGTTAGTATGTGCAGCATTTTACTAGGAAACACTGTAAGTAATTGGCTGAGAGCAGTCAGCTGATGCTCTAGTCTAAGCCAATGAATGTGGAGGGCATCAACTTCTGCAGAAGCGGGAATAGAGTCCTCTGAGCCCAGTGGGGACCCAGGTAAATTGGAAAATGGTTTAGCATTACAGGGGTACTCCTTACATCAAAAAAAGTAGGCTGTAGTTGTTAAGATGCTTGGAGTTAATCTTTAGGAGTCAGTGTGCTTGTTGTTACCTAGTTAGCACATTGCCAAAACAGGGAGACAGTTTGACCACCCAAAAAAGTTGCAATTTTATCTTCAAAAAAATAAGTTAAAAAATGTATATATTTACAAACAATAACAGTTTTGATATACAACTGTAATATATGTTTAGTGGCTTACATTTTTTTTTCACTGTGTACTAGTTAATGATAGTTTTCATATACAGAGTGATTGTCAGTTATCCTCCCATTTCTTGGTGATATAAAGGAGCGGTTTAAGCACCATATTCTTGGTCAAACAGTTTTTAAATGGTTTGACTGAAATGTCAGGTTCCCAGGGCACCCACATCCTGATTTATAGGTACATAAGACTGTAAGCTCATTTGAGTAGGGTCCTCTTCAACCTATTGTTCCTATAAGTTTTCTTGTTATTGTCCTATTTATAGTTACATCCCCCCTCTCATAATATTGTAAAGCGCTACGGAATCTGTTGATAATAATAATAATAATAATAATAAATATTATTAATAATAATAAGCCGAAAAGATGTGTCCATCAAGTTCAGACGTTCTTACATCTGTTCTCACACGACTTCAGCTTACCAAAATTGCTTATAATTTGTATCTATATTTTAATGTCATTCATTGACTCAGCATGTCAGCTGACCCATTCAGCCAGAGAGTGGTTCTAAAATATGGATGAAATTGCAGCTTCTACATTAGCAATTGATGAGCAGAATTTTTGGTCAAATATGCAAAAATGGTTTGTCCACAAATACCTACCCTTATAGTGTTGCTTATGTAGTATAGTGCCATCCCTGTACAATATTGTATACTTCGTACAACAAACAAAATTTGTTAATACCAACTACTTCTATCTGTGTGTAGGTGGAATGCGTTGGAAACTTTTATGGGAAGTACCTGTGCAGTTATGGGGTGAACTCCTCTTTTTCCTGTTTGTTTAACTTTGCTCTTTGCTGGAGTTCTCCAACATGGCAAGGTGAGTTAAGAGACAACATTGTAGGAACAACACTAAATTCAAATATATCTTTGGATAACACTAAAGAAAAAATATGAATACATTTTATTTATATATATATATATATATATATATAATATTTTTTTATGTAGTCCATCTAATTCCAGTTGTGACACCACTAGCCTCCTCTTGACAATATACTTGGTCCCTCCACACACGCACACACGCACACACACAGACTGATGCCCCCTCCACACGCGCGCACACACACACACAGACTGGAGGGGGGCATGGCCCCCTCTGGCCTCCCCCTAGCGATGTCCCTGTCTGACAGAGACATAACTCTACAAGTTCACCTGTGGGGATTTTTTTTTCTTTCTGCTAGTTTATCTCGTTTTATTATGGGACCTGTGCTTGTGTAAACAACTGGTGTTCATGTGGGATGATTATTATTATATATGTATGTGTGTGTGTGTATATATATGTATATATTACAATGTTTAACACACATCTGCACACCAGTCAAGTCATAAGATTTGCTTTTCCCACAGAAATCACAAATTTGCAGTGTTATTACTACCGCAAATGATTCTGGGTGGGCATATGCAAATTAGTTCAACAAAGAATCAAATTTTTGCCTCATTCCATTTTAAACATGGATTCCTTTGAGTCTGTATTTGCTGTATACAACAGCTTTGAAACACAACTTTCAAAGTTGCAAAGCCAGTGAACCACTCATGGACAGCTGTTTCATTGTTAATGCAAATCACCAGCATGAGGTTGGTTGCTGGCTAGCTTTGAGGCTTGGAGGTACTTGTGAAGCAACAACAAAACAAAAATCTGCACACCAGTCAAGCCATAAGACTTGCTTTTCCTACAGAAATCACAAATTTGCAGTGATGTTACTACTGCAAAGGATTCTGGGTGGGCATATTAGTTCAACAAAGAATCACATTTTTGCTATCTATATATATCAAAAATGTGATACTTTGAGGCAATATTTACAGTTGCCCAATAACCTCTACATTAAGCTGTACTGTGGAATATGCTGGCATATTTATTTATTTTTTACTTTATTTTATGAGTGTCTGATTAAACAGCCAAGCAGTCTACCCTGTTGACACTACAGATCCTGATTGCTGCCAGCAAATTGATGTGTCTCTCTCTATTTCAAACATAGGCTCAGCATTGCTTGCCTCCTTCCAGCTTCCTGGCACTTTAGTCTCTCTCCAGCCGGATGTCCACGTGTTCTGAACACCACCCTCAGGCAACTTGTAATGATCAGTGCAGTGGTTGCCATCTTGTTTTTACTGATATACTCTCTGCTTCTGGTTCGGACAAAGTTCAGCCGCACAAACAAAGACAAAAAACACACCAGGTAATTAAATCTTTGAGACGCTGATATGTCAGATAAGGTCTTTTTGTCTGTGGAAATGCCAGCATAAAGTAAGAATACCTGTTGTTTGTCTTAGGAGTGGTTTCTCAAATAACTTTTTCATGCATATTTTGTAATTCGTTCCATTTGCCCTTTACTTTTGAGGTATCTAATGATGTATGTTGCTTATACACTACGCTAAGAACTGAGGTAACTTGACACGAGTGACAAATTCTGGACAAAAAACAAACTAGTATTGTAAGTTGGAGATGTGCAACCCTGGTGCACAGTGGTTTAAGGCTGCATGCCGTACCCCTGTGGATCTACACAAATAGTTATTTTACAGCAGTGTGATACTCTGAAGTCAAAAGCAGTAGGGGGACATTAATGATAGACCATATGGGCTAGTATAAAAACTAATTAAGTTTGGCGTTAAATGAACTTACTAATATGTCTTTCTGTTTTAATTAAAGATTAATTGTTTTCTTTGCTGGTTTCAGCTTTTCATGTATTTTATATCCTATGTCTCCCTACTATTTTTTTTTTTTGTTTGTTCATATTTTGGCACTCTGCCTAAGAGTATGAGAACATTCTCAGATATTAGATTTGCACTCAGAAAAAGTAACACATTGGCTACAATTGGCATTAACATGTAACTCTCTTTTAGATTACAGAGTTATGTAATGTTATAGGTGCATTACTCCCTTTGCTTTGCGACTGTCCATGATTAGGGGTTACAAACTATTGCTGTGTGTTAGTTGATTAATATAATTTTGCTCATACCTTCATTACTATTAAATGTTCACTGAGAAAATTAATGTGTTAGACTGGTAGCAGTTGATAAAAGTGTCCTTTGAAGATACAAAACACATTTAGCTGACCTAGCATGTGCCATATCTCCTCCCCATCCCCCCATTATGCATAGATAGCACTTTGTTTATTTTGCTGCCTTTAATGCTTCTATGCATTTTTTACAATTGGATACTAATTTGGATACTTGGTAAGGAGAAGATATCTTTGTTTTAACTCCTTGGTATAATTTCTAATTTCCTTCATTGCTGATTTTATTTCTTTTCTTTTTATGTGGGGGCTGCCCTATTATTTAATGCTTGTTGATCATATATTCACAAAAAGCTCTTATTGTTCCCATATTGCCCTTCAGATTGTAGTGCGCATGTTTTGATAGCCTTTCCGGCCTTCAGTTTAATAAAATTCATTTAAATGGCTGCCTGGGTATGTCTGTAAATAGGTTGACTTCCCGGTGCAGCTTCCTCAAGTCTTAGGTGTTATGTTAAAGGTATCTTTCTGCTGCCCCTTCAAAAATATTTAAAGCATATATGACATAAGGAGCAGCATCGACACATTTAAATGTTTACTGGGTTGCCCAAGAATTAGTAGCCAGGGTAGATGGAGGGTACATAATAAAATCCTCCAGGTGGCTTTAGAATATGCTGGGAGGGTGCTGTCTGGAACAGCATAAAGAAACAGGAAAATTTGCAAAAACACAAGGGAAGCATGGGAAACAAACCCTGCAGGATCCAGGTGGATATTATGTTAATCTATTTAATAAAATTACTTGCAAATTAATATATCTCTTTTGGTGTGTATTTCTTTCACTATATGTCCGTTGGATCTGCTGTTTGGGGGCTGATTTTCCTACACCCATTACATTTCATGTTTTTGTATGTTGGCAAAAAAAAAACTAGCATTTCGCTACTATTATTATTGTGTTTAGATTAGTAAGTCG
This sequence comes from Pelobates cultripes, assembly GCA_933207985.1. Lineage (NCBI taxonomy): Eukaryota > Metazoa > Chordata > Amphibia > Anura > Pelobatidae > Pelobates > Pelobates cultripes. The sequence continues at coordinate 130,279,508 of OW240914.1, read as the reverse complement.
CTAATATTATTTTTGTGTTTGTGTTTAGAAATGCTAATGCAAAATGTAATAAATAAATTAAAAAAATATATATATCTTTTTTTTCTTGCAGATACCTAGCTCATGTTACAGATATGGAAGCCACTGATACAAGCAACCCTAACCTAAACTACGGTGTGGTTGTAGATTGCGGTAGCAGTGGGTCACGGATCTTTGTATACTGCTGGCCACGCCACAATGGCAATCCACATGATCTGCTGGACATCAAGCAAATGAGAGACCAGAACAGAAAAACTGTGGTCATGAAGATAAAGCCAGGTATGACGTTTACGGGAACATAGGAAGTAATATAGAAGTTGTTGTTTTGAATCCAAATATGAGTGTCATCTTGTCAGTACTTCAAGTTTACTTCCTTGGCAGTCTGGATGATTGGCCACATCACTTCTTATACCTAAGGTGGATTAAAAAAAAAAAAAGTAACTATTTATTTATTTATTGTCTAATTTTGGGGGGGGGATTTCTTTTAATAAAATGTTTTGTAGGAAAAATCTATCTGTTCTGGCAGTGTGAGGGAACCTTGCTATATTAGTCCCAGAATGGCACTTTCAGTGTTCCCTGACTAGACTGGGTTAAAAAAATAAATAAAAAAAATCAGGCTGCTCTAAACCACTATTTAGGAAGCAACATAAACCCAATGCAGAGGGGAATCCGTCTCTCAGAGCTGGGGCGGAGACAGAGACACTGAGAGGCAAAGAGACTGCTAAACCTGTATAGCAAGAAAAGGTATTTTGCAAGTGTTTTATTTTTTGTTTATTAAACTATTGGGCTCTGCTTAGCTACCCAGTAGCATAGAGAGAGTATTCTATGTTAGTCTCCAGAGTAAAGTAGGATTTTATTTTTTGTTTAATGTTTTGTTGTGGTTATAACCGTGGTTCCCAAACTTTTTAGGTTCAAGGCGCCCTTAATGTTTAAATATTTTTCCAAGGTGCCCCAAGTTAAAATAATTTCTTAGGTTGTAACAAATGTACTGCGTAGCAACATATACTGGGCCCCTGTTCGGCAGAAATGCTTGCCGTTCAAGCGTAGATCCAAAACCTAATCTTGGGTGGGGCACTGGTAGATTATTTAAAGAAACAATCCAGGCACATTAACCACTACAGCACTTTGTAGTGGTTATGGTGCCAATGGTGCCGTAGTGCCCTTCCAGAGTAAGTTGTCAAACTGTTTAAGAATAGTTTGTCAACTTACCTTGGATCTGCCGGGATAGGGGCAGTAGTGTGTCTGAGTGGTGCAATATATATGTGTGTGTGTGTGTGTGTGTGTTTGAGTGGTGCGGTGTGCGCGTATGTGGGGTTCAGTGAGTGTACGGGGGTTTATTGTGTTTGTGATGGATGAGGGGTGTAGTGTGTGCATGTGAGGCAGTTTGTGCTTGAGTAGTACAGTGTGTGTACGGGGGCAGGTTGTATGAGGTGTACTGTTTGTGTGGGGGGCAGTGTGTGTGTGTGTGTGTATAGGGGGGAGTTATACTTCTATTATTATTTTTTTATTTTTTTTTTATTAAAAAACAATTATTATTATTTTAATATCCCCCCTCCCTGCTTACTTTTGCCTGGGAGGGGGGACATTTCCTGCAGTCCCTAGTGGTCCTAGCGGTGAGAGTGAACTCTAGCAGCCTCAGGAGCTGCTAGAGTTCACTCTCGCGAAATTCAGAGCCTTGCTGGGGCTAACAGAGGAGAACCCCACCGGTTGGAGCTCCCCCGGGTCCTCTCTCCCTCCCTCCCCTGCCGGCTGCAGCAAAGTTGGCAGGGGAGAGGGAGGCACATTTCCTGGTGCTATGAGTATAGCACCAAAAAAATATCTTGTGGCTCCCCTTGCGCCGCGGCACACAGTTTGGGAACCACTTGGCTATAGTAAGGCCAGCTTACTAAAAAAGCCGGTCGTGAGAATAAATAAATTGGTTCGTCGTTCACATACCCAAACATCAGTCAAGACTTGACGGGTACAACTGGAATGTTTTATTCCGGCCAAATAGCCCACTTATATACACAGGCACCCAGCATGGGGTCTCAAGCAAAAGCATAGTAAAACACTCCCACAACACGCCCTGGAGTCTCTGTGTCTGGGAGATAATTTTGTGTACTTTGCTTAAACTAATTATCTCCCAGGCACTAGAGTTACAAAGTGTAAAACATAAAATATTAAAAATACACATAATATATATCTGAACCCCCACAAGCATTATATCCCCGGATAGCCTGGATCTGAGCTCCCAAGTTGTCCAAATAGCGCTCAGATCCCACAAACACAGCTGAATCACCACTGGGGTAACGTTTTGACTGACCGCACATGCGGCGTCTGTCCAAATTAGTTCCAGAGAAATAGTGGTTGCGGTCAGTCAGTTTCGGGAGTTCAGAACCAGACAAAATGTTGAACTGTTCCCATGGCTCATAGGTAGCGATTGTTCGCCTAGTTCGTGCGAACAATCCTACCGAACAGCGCTCTCCTGTCTTGTCGGGAAAAGAAGCAGGCGTTCGTGTAAAATCACCGGGGTTCGCGAAGACTTTTACATTTGATACATGATCCTTTTTTTTTTTTTTTTTCTAGATCAGGTATGGTTATACATTATAGTACATGTTGTTGGTTTTTTGCATTGTTATTTTGCATTTGTCATTTGAAATAATGCATTTTAATCTGCTACAAAATGAAAATTACAAATACAAAATACTACAGTACTGCATTACAGTACTTTTGTAAAAATATGAGCACTGAATTCTGTTATGCAGCCTCTTGCCTCATAACACTGGTAGCAGTTAATTTATTGGAATTCAATTGCTTAAAAAGATGGATCCAAGGATACTTTGAAGCCTGCCATTAATAGGTTGTGATCACATTCTCTAGACTTGCATAGTTCATAGTGTTTTTCTTATTTCCAAACACTGCCACCCAGTGTTTTGTAGATAAAACATACACTTGTTTTAATCTCTTAACAGTCATCCAGAAACATTGTGAATGCCTAGGTAACACCGATAACAAAGTAATTTAAAATATGTGATCATCTTGGTAGGTCATACTATTGCCATACTGTGCCATTTGAGTCCGTACTCTACTTATAAAGTGGCAAAAGATGAATTATATAATGCGACTTGCTACAACACATACATGCATAAGCATTGACTAGTAAACAAAACAAACACTAGTGAAGTATATCCACCATATTATTCCTAAACTAATAATAATAAAATATAATCTGTAAAATATTTTATTTCTGAACTTATTGGGCATTTAACATTGATCCCAATTATTGATTTTGTACAATTACTGAATGCTAGTGTGAGAGATCAGACATATGTAGTTGCTAAGTGATTCCACCTCCCCCCATAGGAACCTAGTGAAGATCAGGATTCGCACACGTACAATATATAACAGTACATTATTTACTACTTCCTGGTTGAAACTGGCATCACACGAGGATAACACCCCAATGAATTGTTTACAGTCCATTTCAGTGTAGGCTGTTTCAAAACAATTGTGAAAGAATATTGTTTAGGGGGCCTGATAGCCTACTAATGTGGTCGCATGGGGCTGAAGCTCCTGCAGGAAATGTATTTTTAGCACCTTAAACTGGGCCTTACTACTTCACAGAAATTGGGCTTATATTGATAAGATGCACTCTGCTTCCAATTTGAGACTCTCTTGTCTGCAGCTGATGGACACAGACCTTGTAAGACTTCACTGCGGCCTACTGCTGGAATAGAAAACTACCTACGAAAACTCCAGCTATTCAGTAAATTGAAGGGCTGAAGCCTGGCAATCAAGATGGCTGCTCAGCCGGAGCCTGCTGTTACAGATAGCCACCTGCAGTTGCCTACTCACGTTTACAAGTTCATCCTGGTATTCAATGCTGTTTGTGAGCTATTTTTGGGCAAAGCTCCAGGGTCAGAGACCTAACTCTGCCCCTGCATCTCGGGCTGCGACTACCCAGAGCCATCCTGTGTGCTGAAGCTGCAGGCCTCAACATTCCCCATATCTCCCCAAGGGGACCTGTAGGAAGAGAAGATGTGTGAAGCCATCGCGGCGGTCAACCATCACCCCCCGTAACTCACATCGCCTGTTGTATAGTGAACCTCTACGTCTCCAGCACAACCTGTCTGTTTTGGAGGCATATACATCAAACCACGTGATCAGAGAAGCAGAGGTGCCGTAACATCGATCCCCAGTTATCATATTGGGAAACATACCACTGGACTTGCTAGCGGTTAAGAGTGGAAAGGGACTGCCTCCTGGGAATAGCTGACAAAGGTGACAGATGGGATTAATCGTCTCTTGGCATCGGAGGAATAGTCTGCAAGCCTTTCCAATAGTCTAGCAGTTCTCTCACTATTTTCAATAGGCACCATGCTAGCTGCACCCTTGATCGTATAAGTTGCTTTCTTATGCTTTGACTAGATGGCTACAAAAATGTAGAAGGAGGTATATCCTCCTTGATATCTCCCATAGCTCTATTCTCTTACTCTCTCCTAGTTCAGTCTTGCAGAATAGTGCTCCTACTGCCTTTCTACAGTTATAACAAAAAGTGCATTCTTCCCAGACATCCCATGGTGCATTCACGGTACTTTATATTGGTATTACTGTTTTGTTGCAATATCTAAGAGTTTATGTACCAAACTATGCACACATTTATATAAAACTTAAAATGCTTTTAACAAGTTTACAGTTACTTTGGGTGTTTTAATTAGCAAGGCACAGTTAATGATATTTTTGTAAGGACATTAAAAACAAATAAGGAACATTAGATTGACACTATTAACAGGAGACCTGAGTGTGCATGTGTGAAATTTAAGCGATTCTGATGGAAAAGGGCCTGAACCTGGCAGGTATTCGTATGTGCATACAGGTTGAAAGTGATTCATGAGGACAGGTCCTTGCCTGGCTGGTTCCTCGAAATTCCAAAACTAGTGATAACTGACATTATCCATTACCTGCCTGTAGGCTTGTAATTAAGTAAGTGTTGACATTGTCTGATTTCCAATGAACCCCTTTGTTTCTGTGTATGCTTCTAGGGTGTGTCAGATAATGTGTTTTTCTGTCGGGGGGGAAAATGCTGTAATAGTAAATGAAAATTATTGTATGTCTTAAGAACAAATGTATGTGCATTTGTAATACTGTTTTGAAATGTATGTGACATATCTGATAGGGTCCTGTTTTTTTCTGCATGAATGTTAGAAAACAAAAACATGTTCCCTATATTTTTATCTTTTTTATAAAGTGTTACATGGATCCACTTTAACATACACGTTTTGCTAATGTTTGCTAACAAAACATAGAATTTAATTTATCCCCCCCCCACCCACCCATTTTTACTTGTTTGCAGTAAAACAAATCTTGTGATCAATACGTATTCTCACACAAACTACAGGTGCAAATGGTTCTTGTTAGATTGTACCCAAATCATTTTTGAGTGGTACAGATCACAGTAGAATAGGATTGGTTCACTTAATGCTGCACTTGACTGCAGAGTATGTTGGGACTTCATAAATATAATAATCTCATGAGAAAATATGCGCCACACACAAAACCAACTGTTCCAGATTTGTGGTTAGGTTGTAATAAAAGGCTTAAAGGGACACTATAGTCACCCAAACCACTTAATCTCAATGAAGTGGTCTGGGTGCTGTGTCCCTGTCTTCTTAACCCTGTAATGTAAACATTGCAGCTTTTGAGAAACTGTAATGTTTACATTGCAGGTTTAAGCCGCCCCCCTCACCCTCCTCTAGTGGCTGTCAATACAAGTAAAATACAGTCACGTGATGCGTAAGCTCTATAGGAAAGCATTGAATCAATGATTTCCTATGGGAAAGTTTGAACTAGTAAGCAGCGCTCACGTGTAAGGGGTTAACTTATGTAGTATATTTACTGATTAATGCAATACTGTAATATCTACTTCAGCCGTTTTTGAATATCTCCATGGCAGGACGTCCATCATAAGTGCCGTGGACAAGTGAACTATATAAGAAAAGAATCTTTGATGGACTTGTTTCAACTGGTTTCTCTCCTTTACCAGGTATTTCTGAACTTGCCAACACTCCAGAGAAAGCAAGTGACTACATCTCACCTTTACTAAACTTTGCTGCTGGTCACATTCCCAGAGAAAAGCACAAAGAAACCCCCTTGTATATACTTTGCACTGCGGGTCTTCGAATCTTGACTGAGAGGTGAGAGTGACTAATGCCTCCTCAACTCTGACATTTAGGCTGTGTGCATGTTATGCACTGTTAAAACATTATACACCGTATGAACCTGTTTACTGCTAAAGGCCCTTGCAATAGACTAATGTTGATTTAATTTTGAATCAATGGTATATTATGTTATGTTTCCCATAGTACTCAATTTCCCAGTGAATATATTGGAATCTTTTAGAACAAAAGATTTAAACCTTTAAATGCCAAAAGGATGACCGATTGGGAAAAAATGCTTTCCCCCACCACCTTTGGCATTCAAGGAATTAAAGAAACTCTTTGTATCTGGCTTTATGACAGTCAGCACTAACTGTAGTTCTTGGTTTCAGCCAGCAGGAGGCCATCCTTGAAGATCTACGTACAGATATCCCAGTTCATTATGACTTTCTCTTCTCTGACTCCCACGCAGAGGTCATCTCGGGGAAACAGGAAGGTACTGAGGCAGCACAGTCTGCAGCACACACAACAGATCCCTGTCTTAGTACAGTACTTCCATTTTGCATTTAATCTACCCTTTCATATAGATATAACTTGTTCTTGTATAGAGTGTTCATAGCAGATGGTGAATAGCTTATAGTCAGAAAATGAATTTGACATCAGTAATGGCAACATGCATAAAAATCATTCTTACACCATTCTCATTGCATGTTGTTTTGTCTACATTGTGAAGATACTTAAACTCTGTGTTAAATTATTTTTAGGTGTGTATGCCTGGATTGGGATCAATTTTGTCCTGGGGCGCTTTGATCATATTGACGATGGTGAGGAAGATATCACAATTACTCATTATGTTCTTGGCATTGTGTGTGAAGGGATTAATTATGGAGAAAAGCTTTCATTTTCACTACTGATTTAAGGCACATTGCTAAAATGGGCTTATTCAAAATGACAACTGAATTGATACCCGACTTACAAAATTTAGTCCAAAGTAGTCCATTTGCAGAAGCAAAATCTTCACTTCATAAAGTTGGTGGTGTGTTTTGTGGTTTTTTTTCTACTCATTTTAGTTTTTGTCATCAGTGTAACTACTTTTTACTGGAAACACCAAAGATCTGTTACCCCTGGTTGTATTTTTCCCTCTTTCAGTTTTCTAGGATTTTAATTTGTGTATTAACTGTTTTCAACACTTGCTGAGGCCCTCCCGAATTCCCTTCTGTTACTTCTTTCTGTCTGGAGTGTTCTATATATGTGTCTGTCTATCTCATGCTGTCTGCTCTTACAGAGGACGATGCTGTGGTGGAGGTGAATGTCCCCGGTAGTGATGACAAAGAGGCCATCTTGCGTAAGCGCACCGCTGGCATCCTGGACATGGGTGGAGTATCAACCCAAATTGCATATGAAGTTCCTAAAAGTGTAAGCTTTGCCTCCTCCCAGCAGGTCATTATCAGGACAATTTTATTTATTTTTCTTTTTTATTAGCTCTTTTGTATGCTTTCATTTATATTTGTGCTTGTTTCATTTCAAGCTAAATTGTTCTTTTATTTATTCTTTTAATCAAATCACAGTAAAACCCATTCAGCTGCTTCAACATATGTATTTAGATAAGGGACTTGGCAGTATATTTACAGTTCTGGAACAGTAATGCATTAAATAAATCATAATCCAAAGCTGGGGGCTTCAGACTCCTGGGTAATGTGAGGGGGAAAAGGAGATCATAAAATCTGATTTAAGATGCCCTGAAATGTATAAGCCTGCTGGTCCAGAGATCTCTGGGGCAAAGTAGAAGAGTCAAACTCCAGTTGTGGACACCTACCCAAAGCTGGTGAGGTTTCTTACAAACGGAAGCAAAGTGTGTGAGTTGGTAGAGCTGCACACCATTACTTCTCCCCAGAGATTAGTAGGCTGTAACACAGAACTTCCAGGGCAAACCCAGCAAGTTAACAGAAGTTATAGAGTTTGAATAGGAAAACAGCAAGTGAATACTTATTCATGTGCTATAAATGCCTATTTTAAATGTACAAAACCCTCTGATTATGTGATCTCTCTGAATTATTGGCCTATGCAAATTGGAAGATTTCTTATGGAGTGTTAATGCTAATTCGGGAAACTACGACCTTTTGCATTGACTGAATGAAACTATTTTAAAATACTATTATTTGCGTTTTGGTTTCACATTACATCCCTTTCTTTCCTCTGGTCATATACTATCACTAGCAGATTCTAGTTACAAAATGCTGGTTACTTATGTTCAGTACATGGAAAATGTGTTGTGTTTTTTTATTTTTTTTTGTTTTTTTACATCTTACAGGTAAACCATTCCATAGCAGGTAGTAATACAATATTTGGTTAACAATTTAAAGGGAGTTTTACCAAAGTATTTGTAATAGAAGAGTGGACAAGATTGTGAAAAATTAAGCTATTACCATTGTAAACCATTGCTTCACTTTTAGGCCTTTGCACCACTTTTAAGATTCACTTCTGCTCATTGTGTTGAGTTGTTTAACCAAAGCAATGAAGATGAGTATCATTCTCTAATGCAGTTCTGCTGAATAGTGATGGTTCTCTGATGGATACATATCTTTCTCAAAGGCACGTTCTAGATCAACTCTGAGAGTTATTTCAGTGTTAAGTCAATGATTCTGTTGTTGGTCATCAGTAAACCACTGATTTGTCAGGATATCTTTTGTTTAACCTTGACTCAAATGTCCATTTTAAGAAATTATACCAATATCCATAAATAAAACATAAACCAGGTAAAAAGAGTGAACCCTGTGTAGAGTAAGGAGAAATTAACTCAAGGCTGAGAGACACAAATAATCTGCCCTTTTATTCTGAATCTTAAATCCTGAGCGTTTTGTGGTATGCTTATGTTTAGGTTGGATGACTATAGCCCTTCATAATTATTGAAGCCCATAAAAATACTTTATTTATAATGCAGCACTGCTGCTTGTATTTTATAAGCATCCCTAGGAAAAAAAATGTAATCTAATTGCTCAACTCAGGACTTTACAAAACCATTATAGGATGCACAAATCTGACTGCACAGGATCCGAATGAATAATTTACAATTGTTAGCAGTGAAGCTCTTTCCTTTAATTACCCTAGGACTTTGTAGTGTTTCCCTAGGCTTGTGTATGTGTAAATGAAACTAAATAAATTAATATAATGTAACCTAGTACAACACCAACTTTGATGTAAATAAAAAGTGAGGAAACCCACTCACATATATTGAAGCTCAGTATGATGGCTTGGATATTTATTGCGTCTTTGCCTTTATGGAACACAAACATGTATTCCTGACACTATAGTTATAATTCACTATTTAGGTCAGAGATTTAAAAATCCCAGGTCACCATGCGAGGTTGTTGTAAACTTCAAGCTCTTTTTGCTATGCTCCCTCGCGCACCCTGTTGTGATGCCAGGAGCCAGGATATGATGTCACTCTAGCCCCTGCATCACTAAACAGTGCATGAGGAAGCAGAGTGAGAAGCGCTTGAAAATGGAGGCTGAGTGGACTTAAATTGAAAATATACAAAAATTTGTGTCTCTCTCTTTGTCAGTGAGTGTGTTTGTTTAGGTGATCTGCCCCCTCCGATCGCATGGGGAAAGTGTTTTTACTCCCCTATTTTCCCTACCTGTAATGGTCTTGCTGCAGCTGTCCCCGCCTGCATCTCTGAGATAATCAATCTTGATCATCTCAGCCAATGCTATAGGAAAGCATTGGGGAGGCTATTGTATGCACTACTTAGCATTTCCTCAAAGAGATACATTGAATCAATGCATCTCCATGGGGAACATACACCACCTCCATGCAGAGCGTGGAGACACTGAACATAGGTGCAGCACTAGACTAGGAATCCCCTCTAGGTGTCACTAGAGGGGTTACTAGGCAGTAATGTAAACTCTGAAAAGGCAGTGTGTATATTGAAAAGCCTGCAGGGACAGGCTATAGACAACAGAACCACTTAACAACGCTGTGGTGGTTCTGGTGACTTTAGTGTCTCTTTAAGAATTATATTTTTGTTGTTGCTTTGTTAGTTTCAAAAAAATAATAACAACAACCTGGCTCCTAACTTTGTTTAATTTATTTATTTTTTTTAAAATGTGGCTCCTAGATTTCAAGCAAATTTGGTAAGCCGTGATTTAGGTTTCCACCCCTTCTACACCTTGCCCCCTGTTTAAAAAAAAAAAAAAAAAAGTGTTTCTCCTTCCCTTAGTTCCACAAAATGCCATGCTGCACCAATCTGCACCTCCTCATACTGATGCACTGAATCAATGCATGTCTATGGGGAGCATACAGTGCGTGTAGACACTGAAAGTCCGTGTGCAGCACTGACCCTGGAAGCTCCTCTAGTGGCCGTCTGAGGAGTGTCCATCAGAGGTATTCCTAGTCTGTAATATAAACATTAAGATGTAGTATGGTGACTATGACCGCACTCCAGGGACTTCTCCATTCCAAAATGTAGAAAGTTAGCTTTTATTTACATCCCAACTAAACTTTCATCAGGATTATAATCCTGATCTACCGTCCGAAAGGGTAACACACTAGATCCTATTTGTATCTCTCTGTGTTCCTTTGAAGCAGTAAGTCCCAGAGTTTTTTTTTTTTGTTTGTTTTTTTTTAGGTGATGAGCCAACTTAAAGGCACAAGAATCAATAAGGATTCGAGCCATCATATTGGGTTCCAATATAAGTCAGTGGATTGGCTCATGTTTTATAAACATGAAGGGTGTTGTACTGTTTTATACTATATTTTATTCCATTTATATATACATTTACAAAAACCTATTGAAACCCAAAATAGTTAGGGTAAGTTAATGAAAGCGCTCCACAACTATACACTCTCTAACTTGTTTTAATTGGGTGTGGTGTCTATAGGTGGAAAATCTACACGAGTGTTAAATCTGCTGGTTCACCAATGAATTAATTAGCACTATATACATAACTATAGTATGATTTTTGTTCTACAATTAGTAGCAGATTTTTGGAAATTTTTTCTAAATTGTGCTTGAACATAAAAGGTTAAACATATACTTTCTGGAAAGTTAGAAAACCAGATTGTAGCATATTATAGAGAAACAAAGGGCCATACTGTACAATCAGAGAATGCGATCTCAGAAAGTATGAGCTTCTAGCAGAAGTAGTAATATAATGCAATAATTGGTAGCAATAGCTTTTAATTACAAAGGAATCCGACAGGAACAAATGTTTTTACAGCAACTGGTACTATTGCAGAAAGTTTCTCATATATCAATGTTTTTAATAAATGTGGCTCTCTGTGCTTTTTAATCAAACCCAACCATGTGCTCCTTTCTCATTTTTTTAGCTGTTTAAAAGTTTGTTCCTTTTGTGTGCCTCCTGAAATTGAGAGTATTTTTTATTGGATCCCTTCCTTTCCTCCAGCTAAAGGGAAAACAAGCTTGCTGTTTAATGTTTTAGTTTAGGTAGGATTAACCTTTTTAAAAAGGCAATGCAGTGAGCAATCTTTAAAGGGAAACTTTCACTGCCAGGTTGTCAGCATCTGTATATTTAGAGCCTCTCTCATAATGAGACCAGATGTTCCCAATGGCTTTATTTTCCTGATTAAGCCTTCAATGTGCTTTACAGCCAGCCACATATTATATTACTACTTGTCCCATAAGATGTTTCCAGAACCTCAAATGTAGCCTAATCTTTTTCAAAAGAAAATAGTTACTTTGTAGTTTGCAAAGCATAGTGGGAAATGTAATCCTATAACTTCTAGAGTGCTAATTATTGGATACATCGTATCTAGGCTAAATCATAGAATATAACTGCATTCAGCCTTTACTTGTTATTCACAATTCATGATGGCTATAATGAACAGAACAAAAACACATGAAGCCTTTTGCATCATATTTGCTGCTAGGATGGACTATTTCCTTAAAGAGCACTGCTTCACCTCTTAAACCACAGAGCTTCACTAATCTCCCTGCCGGTCAAAATCTTAAGAGACTTTTTTCGGTTTTCTGTGTTTGTGCTAAACATAGGAAATGAACTGTAGTGCACCAGACGGGACTCATATTTACGATGACTTTGTCTTTTAGTCCCTGCTCAACAGCTGTCCCACCTTCTTATCTATTTGCAGGAAGAGATGGCTAAGAACTTGTTGGCAGAGTTCAATCTTGGCTGTGATGCCCACGAAACACAACATGTGTATAGAGTGTATGTTGCTACCTTCCTAGGTTTTGGAGGTAATGCTGCTCGTCAGAGGTATGAAGCCTTTCTCTTCTCCAGCACCATGGAAAAGAACAGGTCAGTATGGTGTATGATCTCTCAGTAAAAGCAATTGATGACTTATGTTTGGTGTGGCAGGTCACACATTTGAATCCAAATCAAAAGAATTTATACAACTTGTCAGAATAGCATGGTAGAAATATCTCCACTGTTAACTGTGCTTATTAAACTAAATTGACTATTTACTGCTAAATCAGCAGCTGCGGAGTATGCATATGTGATTTACATGAGCCTTCATGCATGCATATACACTTATTTCACACTTGTAATTAAAATTTAGATTTATTAGCCCAAAATGTATTGCAAGATACATCCAGTTACTCTGCACACACATTCTTGTATGTATTCATAAATATTACATCAGAGCATCCAATTTAACTCTCTGTTCTTCTGTTTGTATACAACACTCATTCTTTGAGAGAAAATGTATACATACTTGCATTCACAATCCTCTATATTTCCTCAGGCTACTGGGTAAGCAGCTTGGTATGTCCCCAGATGCTCCATACCTTGACCCCTGTCTTCCTCTGGACATCTCTGATAAAATCCAGCAGGGAGCACACACCTTATATGTGCGTGGCACAGGTGACTTCCAGCTGTGCCGTCGGGTCATACAGCCCCTTATGAACTTGTCCAATGAGACTCAGACTACCTTGAATGGAATCTACCAGCCACCACTTCCCTACCACAATAGCCAGTTTTATGGTTTCTCTGAGTTTTACTACTGTACAGAAGATGTTCTGCGCATGGGTGGAGACTTCAAAGCTGAACGCTTTCTACAGGCTGCACAGGTATGCACTGATATGTTTAGAATGTGTCCAATGTATTATATAGAATGTTACTAAGCGAAGGGATGTCCAATAACCAGCAACTGAGAGAATTTAGTTTGTACATTATGTGTTTCGACATTTGTCTCTCTTATATTCAATATGTTTTCAGGATTACTGCGCTACCAAGTGGTTAGTGCTGAAGGAGAGATTTGACCGTGGATTATATGCATCACATGCTGACCTGCACAGACTCAAGTGAGTGTATGGAATGTAAAAACCTTTAAAGGCACTAAAAGGGCATATTTTAATAAGATGCATGAATCAGAACTAATTGGATCTTTTTCCTCAGAGACACCTAATGTAGTATTTATTCATCCCCTTGGAAAATTATCATCCTAACTAGTCTAATGCAAAGTTCACTGTGCTACTCGGCCATAAGAGTAACATTTGGAGTACTTGTAAATGTTTACATGCATTCAGTGAACACATTCTCTTCTAACAGCTGGGACATTCACCTCTGGCAGCTCGTTCCTAAGTGAAACAGTCAGCAATCTAAACCCCATGGCGGAAAATCATGGGATGCTGGCACTGGGGAGCGGGTCTAATAAAACATGATCTAAAAACGAGAAAACTACATTGTTTTGACCGTTTGTGTGTAGGGGACAGTGGTGTTTTTAACGGGTTCACCTAATAAATACATGTTGTATCTCTTTAAATGCACAGCAACAAAAGCCAGGTATAATGCAACGTACTTCATAGTTTTAGAGGTGGGTGCAAACTGTGGCAGACACATTCATCACACAGACGTTGACAGGACTGTTTATTGAGAAAACATACTTTAAGGGAAATCTATAGCCTTGAATGTGGTTCCTTTATTAGCTTTTGCATACCTTGTGAGAAACGGTTAGAAATGGCCTGGGCCACCAATCAACAATCTTGGAAGAGTTTTCATTTAGCACATTTTTAAAGTAGTTTGAAATCTATTGTGTTCTTTTAAGAAAAGCAAATGTTTGTTAGTTTAATATTCAGACATTTCTACACTAATGCAGAAAATCCTGTATTAAAAGAAATGTGCTGATTTGTAGCCCTTCTTTTTAGTATAGGCCTACTTCTCCCATCATGTTTAGAACATTCTTCCTCTTTGCCTCTATCTTAGATACCAGTGCTTCAAGTCTGCATGGATGTACGAAGTTTTCCACACAGGCTTCTCCTTTCCTGCCAATTACAGTAATCTGAAGACTGTGCTGCAAGTGTATGATAAGGAAGTTCAATGGACGCTGGGAGCCATTCTGTATCGGACTAGATTCCTGCCTCTAAGGTACGAAAGAAGATTTACTATGGTAAAACTCATCAACTGTCCAGAGATAATGGGTAGATCCGTGCTTCTAATATAATATATATTGAACATTTGTGGAGGAGCAGTTTAGCAAATAACTTAGTAATAACTTAGGAATTTAGTATTTGGGAATTCAGTATTTAGGCCAAATAGCCAAACTGGAAAACTCTAGTGAGCTATCTATTCAATTTGGCTATTTATCAAAAAAAATTTAAATTATTTCAAACTTCTGAATATTCACACTTTAATGAATGATTCTGTCACTCGTTCATTAGCCAATGTCAAGTCCAAAAAACATGAGAAAACTGATATGTACTGTAAAATGTCCTGCCAACACATTGCTCGAGTGAAACTTTATGTACAGCGTGTGAGTATTAATATGACAGCCATAAGCAAAATGGAGAATACAGCTGCAAATCTACAAACGAAAAGAAACAAAATAGTCTAACACTGTATGACCTCAAAAAAAGGCGCAAATAAGGTAGCACTCACAGGATGAGGTATGGTGAGTTCTACCTTATTTGCGCCTTCATTTTATGTCATACAGTGTTAAACTATTTTGTGTCTTTTCGTTTGTAGATTTGCAGCTCTATGCTCCATTTTGTTTATGGCTCTCATACCATTTTGTAAAGAATATTATCTGGGATATTCCTGGAGAAGGCTGTCACCACTATCCATAGAGATAAGTGCAATTTTCCATCACACTATTTGATTTATATACAGTGCGGATGTGTTTTTGTGATTATAGTACTCGAACATGTTCAGTATAGTATTGTGGGCATACAAATCAAAGAAATGATGACAAATGAAGGTAAAAGTAATGTTACACACCACAATAGTTGGAGAACTACCGGTTAATTACCAGGCGTTAAACTAGACTTCATATCTCATAAAGGAAAGAAAAATCCATCTCAGATGTGTAATTGTTAACATTTTATTAAAGAAGTAAAGTAAATTTGTGTTTCAAAATACGTACAATGGGTGAAAATGTATATTCTATTTTTTTGGTCTCCAGTCTTTATGGTCAATTAGGGTTAGTCACTAATCTCAAAATTGAAGCAAATTCAAATTTGAATGTCAATATCAAGGCAAATATGCTCATGCTGAGACTATAGCAGAGTATCAAAATCAGTTTGTTTACTTCAATTTTGCCAGTCAGAATGAACTTCCTTGCAATTTGGAGTTGAGATGTTAAGCTAATACTATAGGAGTTTTTTTGTTAAATAGTCCTTTTATTAACTTGGTATAATGGGATGTCTCTGTTAACTTGTTTTTTTTTTCCCCCTAACTGCTGGCCTCTAATTTTTTTTTTTTCTCCCCTCAGGGACATTCAACAAGATCACTTCCGTGGCAACCATCCACACTGGCGTGGTGCTTCCTTTGTTTACAACCACTACCTGTTCTTAGTTTGCTTTATGGTGGTCCTACTTGCCATTGTGCTATACCTACTGAGGCTTAGACGCATCCATAGTCGCATGCAGCGCAATACCTCCTCCTCCGCTCTGTGGGTGGAGCAAGGAATGCAGCCCTCTGGGCTTCCAGGACCTCTGTGAGGTGCTGCCAGCAAGACACCGCATGGCTTTCCTTGTCTGCAGGTCGGAAAGGTTTTATTCACTCCCTACCCCAATGTCTTGCAGCTTCTTTTTAGAGTGAACCAAGGACTAGGATAAATTCTCTGGCAGTGTGGGAGTAAAAATTGGCTCTTGCAGCAGCCATACTTGACAAGTGGGGAGACAAAGCCATGTTTTTTTACCTCAGGGTTCCCTGTTCTCTCCCTCAGTTTCTCCCAACAGCTCACATGGAGGAGAAAGGACTTTTCACCTCATCATTTGTCAACCATATGAAGGAGACAACAGACTCGTATGCACAGGAAATTTGTTGCATAAATTTTGTAATTATACAAGTCTAAGTGTATTGTGACTGTGTGTCGTTACAATGCCCTACTGATGCCACAAGATATCTTCTCCGAATGTAGCCAGAGAGAGTATTTAAAATTATAGAGAATACTGCCTTAAGGATGATTTTACTGTACAACGAAGTGTGTCTTCTAATCTCTCTCCCTTCTTTGACTTACCTTTCTCTCTCTATGAAAGTCATCTAGCTTTATTTTCTTTGCTTTCTATGCTAATTTATGTACTGTCCATCTCTGGCACAGTGTTACTCACTTGTCTTACCTTACCCATTCCTTGCCCGATGAAGTTTGACACTTTGGAATGTGCAGGAGATAAACTATGAAGCATCTTAAGAAACTGGCTTTAATTGGAGGCACTGACTAGTCCTGTATAATCAATGGAAATTCTGATAGAGAGATCATTAAATACCTAAAATCGACGTCAATATGTTTCAATTGACTGAACATTCATTCATTAATGGCATGCTTCTTTCTTATGCCCCTTTGGCCATTGTTATTTTGGATGTTGGACTTAAATCATTCTTTCTCTTTAACTCTTTTTACAGCCCATGCCCCTTTGGCACCTAGATGGTGGGATTCCATGGTCCAAGCATGTGTTGTACTGCAGTTGTCTGAGTAGTTAAACCTTTGAAGATTTTATTAGTGTTTCCAATAATGCAGACTTCTTAAAATATCACCCTTTCCACATTTATATTTATAAGTCTCTACCACTTTGCATTTAAGAGTTAATCCAGCACCACTTTTCCAAAACACTTGTTCATCTGGAGTTAACTGCACCTCTGTGCATGTCTAAGTACCAGCAGATGCACTTGGCTGCTCCCTTTGGCACGTGTTTTGTTAACAATTTGACGCAGTACTTTCTGATCACTTTGCTTCTTTTGTGTTAAAGTCACTGGGTTTCATAAAAAACAAACAAAATTCAGGTTTTTACTGGACTTGTGCACAAATTCTTTTCAGGTGGTACGAACAAATCAAATTCCTTTTAGATCTCACCTGAACGAATCGATTCACCCTGGATTTACCAATGGATTCTTACTCATTGAATGAGACTCCATGGGTAAATCCTGAATATATCGATTCTTTTGGGCCTAGATTAAAAGGAATCTGATGCACAAGTCTAGTTTTCATGACAAATCAAATTAATTGACAAAATATAGACATGTTGTTGCTGGGGAGAACTTTACATGCACTGATAACACTTTAAAGCATTCAAAACACGTTGATCTGCCTGCTAAGAATAAGGCCTTATGGTTTGTGCATATAAGGCACGTTCAGATGTAATTCCCAGAAAACTGCTATATAAATTTAATGATGGGTACAGTGGTATGAAGAGGTCCAGGATTGAAATCTTATAGGTTACTATATGGAATTGATTTATCAATTTAAAAAGGCAAATCCATTGAAAAAATTTGAGTTTTTAATGCAAAATGGGTTAAAGCAGAAGTTGCTGATTTCTTTTTTTTCCTATCTTTGATGTTTTCAATTCACTAGTTGAATATACTACATCCTAAATCAGGCATAGGCAACCTTCGGCACTCCAGATGTTTTGGACTACACTTTCCATGATGCTTTGCAGCCTTATGGGTGTAAGAGCATTATGGGGGATGTAGTCCATAACATCTGGAGTGCTGAAGGTTGCCTACCCCTGTCCTAAATATATATCATGGTCCGATCACTTGCAGTTTTGGAGGAAAATGTTATCTTAAAATTATATATATATATATATATATATATATATATATATATATATATATATATATATATATATATATATATATATATATATATATATATATATATTCCATCTGTAGAAATAGCTGGAGGCTGCAACGTTAATATAATGGAATGCCTTAAGAAAATGCACTGCTTAGTTATAGTTAATATAAAAAAACATACTCCTAAACCGTGTCTTATTTTCAGGTAATAACTATGTTCAGAAACTGCTTCAGATGAAGGCTGACGTAAGTTGGAAAGAGGAATTCCAGCTGTGAAATGAGAAAATGTTGAAGTAATGCCAGTACTTGCAGTGCTTCTTTTTTGGCTAGGTCTCCTAGCCATTGCCAATTGTTAACCATTTGACAGCCTGGACAGTGACTAGAGCATTGCTTCAGAGTGTACTGATGTCTCCTAGGGGACTAAGAAACAATTACCCTGCCCTGGTAATACATTCCTTCCTGCGGACTAAGTCCTTGTCCTTTTACTTAGTCTGTTCAGTACCCTGTTCATTGCCCTGTGTTTACACTCACTTATCTTTCTGCTTGCTTCCTTTCAAGTTCCCACCTGCCTTCCTGCTAACTTAGTCTTCTGTAACACACTTCAAGTTTATATTGAATGTTTTTATTTGTTTTCCCACCAATGTTAATTTATAATTTTATTTAAAGTAAAACAACAACATAAAATAAAACTGACCTTTGGAATTTGACTGACTTGTGATTTGCCTTTAGACCATTCAAAACAAATTCCTGCCTCCAGCTGGCAATGCAATTAATTAGATCACGATGCTTGCTGTCTGGTTCTGTCCTTGACACTAGTTCTGTCTAAACATGTGCAGCTTCTGCTGTGGAAGAAGATGGGGCGGGGACCAGTAGATTCTCAGAAAATGGGGATTTTGGAGAGGGATATCATATTAGCAGAGTGAGGAAGCTCTGTAGCAGTATTAATTATTCAATAGCTTAAAGGAACACTGAAGCATTATGAATCCTGTCCTAACGTTTCTAATACCCCACCTCCTATAGTCTGTAAGCTCGTTTGAGCAGGGTCCTCTTCAAACTATTGTTCCTGTAAGTTTTCTTGTAATTGTCCTATTTATAGTTACATCCCCCCTCTCATAATATTGTAAAGCGCTACGGAATCCGTTGGCGCTATAAAAATGGCAATAATAATACAAACCTGAATTCCTAATGCTTTGGTGTCCCCATCCACATTCAGCATAAAAAGCTTTTAAAATAAAATAAAAGATTCCAGCATTTAGGCTCCCTCTGTGCTGTTTACCTCTCCTCCTCCCATAGCATCATTAGGTTGGACTGTCGCCAGAGAAGCCACGTCATTGGACGTCTAATCTAATGCTACTCAGAGTACCTGCTCGCCGCATCAAATTTTCCCATAGAAAAACATTGAATTGGCACTGCAGGGCTTAGCTCATTGGCTGAGATTTATCAACGGCCACAAATAACTCTCCATACAGGAAAAAGAGCTGTGGGAAGCAGCACCCAGCAGACTCCAGTCCATGCTTTTAGCATATACCGTATATACTCGAGTATAAGCCGAGTTTTTCGGCACATTTTTTGTGCTGAAAAACCCCAACTCGGCTTATACTCGAGTCAGTCTGTATTATGGCAATTTACATTGCCATAATACAGACTGGGGGCTGGCAGAGCTGTTACTTACCCCTGCTGCAGCTCCTGTCAGCTCTCTCCTCTCTCTCCTCCTCCGCGCCGGTCCGTGCAGCACCTCGGTCAGCTCCCAGTGTAAGTCTCACGAGAGCCGCGGGGTCATAGTGCGGCTCTCGCGAGAGTTACAGTGTGAACTGACAGAGGTGCTGCACGGACCGGCGCGGAGGAGGAGAGAGAGGAGAGAGCTGACAGGAGCTGCAGCAGGGGTAAGTAACAGCTCTGCCAGCCCCCCTCCTCCCCCCACTGAACTGCCAATGCCACTGGACCACCAGGGAAGGAGAGCCCCCCTCCCTGCCATGTATCAAGCAGGGAGGGGGGACAACAAATAAATACATTAATAATATATAAATATAAATAATAAAAATAATAATAAATAATATATAAATAATAATAAAAAAAATTTAAAAAAATAATATAACAAAAAAAAAAAATGTAAATAATATTAAATTTTTTTTTTATAAAAATGCCCACCCCCCCCACCAAGGCTCTGCATCACACACACACACACTGCATCACACACACACTGCACTCATACACACACTGCACTCATACACACACTGCATTTATACACACACACTGCATTTATACACACACACTGCATTCATACACACACACTGCATTCATCATATACACACACTGTAAATAAATATTCAATTAATATAATTTTATTTAGAATATAATTTTATTTAGAAATTTACCAGTAGCTGCTGCATTTCCCACCCTAGGCTTATACTCGAGTCAATACGTTTTCCCAGTTTTTGGGGGTAAAATTAGGGGCCTCGGCTTATATTCGGGTCGGCTTATACTCGAGTATATACGGTAAGTAATACTTCTGACAAAAGTAGACTAGAGATGGCCAACCCCACAGAACAAAGAATACTGTAGCTAGAAGATGCACTAAAATAAGTTAAAGGGACACTCCTCTGTCCAAAAATCCCCCCAATAATAATAATAATAGATTGTCTATATATCTCCAATGAATATATGCATGCATTTTATTATGCTTTTTTTTTTTAAATTGGGAAATATCTCAAAACCGTTTGCATAATCTGCAGATCTCTCAAGCCTTTGCAAGCCCTCCCTTCTAAACCAACCCAGACCAGCACTCTGAGCAATTCCCTGAATGTCTTGCTCCACTGAGGACTGGTAATAGGACTGGTTGTGTCTGAATACCAGGAAGTTGTAAACAAGGATAGTTTATAAAAGTTCCAATTTCAGTTGAAATTTTTACTTTTTGTCAAATTAAAAAGGACACACACTTAACACATAACGCACTTCAACAAGCTACAGTGTTTTAGAGATCTGGAGTGTCCTTTTAATAGATAAATAGAAATGTTTTATACTCTTTTTTTTATCACACACATTAAAAAACAATTGGCGCAGAAGCTGTATGACTTATTCATTTTGATTAATAGCTGATATTGCTGTTTTCCTGTATATCCAACTAGCCTTCTTACTATTTTATTATTAGCCTACCTATAGTACAGGACAGCAAAAAATAGCGGTGTTCTATTAATAACTTTAAAGAATTCTTTACACCCCCTGTAGTTCGCTGCATATTAAAAAGACTATAAAGTATGCATGTCTTGAGGACCTGGAAGGCATAGATCCTCCATACTAAATCACCCAGGTGATTTATCACTGTCCCATTAATGGCCTCTATTCCTTTTGTAGTTTATTGTGCTGGACAGATTCACACCCAGATATTGCTGGCAGTCTGAATCTCAGCAGGACAGACATAGATGGCACCTCTAAGAGGTTGAGTGGTGGCTAGAGGATTTCAGTAATCCTTCTAAAGTGTTTCCCCCATCCGGCTGCCCCCTGCCATCAGAACCCTGAGGTATTTTACCTGTGTGAAAGCATGCACCTTTGACATTGATCCTCAGGGCCCCTCTGAATTTAGGCAGACAAAGCCTGTGTTTATTTGTTTTTATTTATTTACATGTCTGAACAATGTCTATGCATGCTCCCTGAATCCATTAATTAGGAGGCATGGAGGATAGATAGAGCGAGACAATGACCTCTGACTCTTCATCAAAACCTCAGAGGGACTTGGTGACACACACAATCCCTCATCTTCATGGCTACTTGAATATGTCCGTCAACAGCTTCTAAGGTCTGTCAAAAACAAATAGGAGACCAGGAGGCAAGGGCCAGAACCAAAAACAAGACAATAGATCTAGCTAATGTAGTGTATGCCCACCCATATATGTTTCTAAATAACACGGATCATCATTGACTGTTGGTAAACTAGAGTATTAAACGTCCCTCATTCTTTTTAATAAACTTTATAAATTTTTATTTTTTGTGTTCACCTTAGTGAGTAGTAGAGTACCAAACGAACACAAAATCTACTGTTATTTCTGATATCAATAAAAACAGGCTGAGAAAAAAAAAAAAAAAAACAAGAATTTAATGCATGCACTTTAGAGACGAGAAAGAAAGCTGCTCTAAAGGTTGATAGTTTATTTTAAAAGGTTCCAATGGGATCCATGAAATGGGTTTGGCTACATGACGATATAAAGCTTTATAGAAAAGATGGTCTTTTCACTGAATAGGCGCCCCACCAATAAAAAAAAGCGGCTGTACAATAAGTTGCTGCAGACAAATATTAATTGGTCCCAAGAACCAGAGGATGAGCTCACTCCTGCATTGATAATTGCCGTGTTAAAAAGAAGCATTACCAACACACACATTTATTCTTCTGGATTTTACACATGTAGTTGGCATAAAGCCAAGTCTTCTCACAGAGCAGCTTTTTCAATGCTAGCTCTTCCCAGAAAAGGTTAATGGAGCTTCATATGTATATTCTGAAGGAAGAGCATGAGATGGTATATGGTAGCAATGTGAGCATTTATGAAGCAATTAAAACGATGCAGGAGTCAAGTGATAAACTGCTTACCTACCACACACATTCAAGCAAAGTACTCGGCACATACTCAATGATGGAAACTAATGAATTGATCCATCCGCGATTAACTTGTGGAGTTTTATTTAATGAATAAGACTCCACATTTAATTATGCTTTTTTTTTTTTTTTTATTTGGCATATATCTAAAAATAGCTTGCAGATCTCTTCTCTGAAGCCTTTGCAAGCCTCCCGTTCTAAACTAGCCCAGACAGTGCAACTGCAATTTAGCTCCACAGGACTAAACCACTAAGTCATAGGTTGATTCATTTAGGTGTGGATTAAAATACATTTTATTATTTTGTGCATTTTCTGCAGCAATTTGTGCAGAAAGAAAGAGTGCTCTCTGCACTATGAATTTTAAAATGATGAAAAGTGGTTTTAGTGCTTAATGATACACTTTAAAAGTGAAGATCGCTCTTTTGCAAGTTTCTTTTTAAGCAGACATATCACTGGGCTCCACTGCTGTACACAACAAGAAGGTGGCTAAAATATCTGTCCATCTGCAGCTTCCAATCAATTCTAGAAAAGAGTGTTGCCAAATCTCTATCATTTTTCAAGTTGACATATTTATATTAAATATGAGGGAGAGCATGAAGAATAAATATGAGTTCCTCACAAATATGGATATTTGTTGTGATGTCACATTCATTCCTCATTTAAATGAACTGGTCCAATTTGTGGCAGTTTATTAATCGCCTCCTGTCATTAATAAAATTATTATAGTTACACTATAGCTAGTATAATCTACAATTTTATAACATGACAGGAGGCTTCATATTTGCTTGTTTTAACGACCAGACAGCAAAGCAAAAGAAGCATGATCCACCGGTCTAAAATAAAATTGGTGAAAGGTATCTTCTCGGGACGTGTCGGCTGAACGCATAATGTCCTGGAGATATGCGCTCGCCATGAAGACGCCTCTAACCAAATGAGCTCCGAAGGTCGAATTCACCCCTGCCAATGCCAACAACCATTTAATCCATCGCGCCAAAGTAGGAGACGAGACTGGTTTGTGAGGTCTGACATAAATCAATAACTGACCGGAACGAGAAGGGTGAAGAGGGGAGGTAATTGCTATATAACGAGACAACGCTGTCGCTACGCAGAGTTTAAGCGAGTCGCAGAAATATGGGTAGAATATAGCAGTCGAATCCGACTTAGTACATCTAGACACCCCGAAGAGGGAACACTTCCAGAGAGAAAGAAAAGGCGTCGACATCGATGGCCCGGACATCTGAAACACGTCTGAAAGAAATAAGGCATAGTAAGATGGCAAATTT
Source organism: Pelobates cultripes (assembly GCA_933207985.1). Taxonomy (NCBI): domain Eukaryota; kingdom Metazoa; phylum Chordata; class Amphibia; order Anura; family Pelobatidae; genus Pelobates; species Pelobates cultripes. The sequence goes on along the minus strand of OW240914.1, from coordinate 130,255,497 downwards.
AGCCGAAAGTTGACAAAGGGAAAGGTCTTGATTATCAGGCCAATCTTGGAGGAACGACAAAACCGCGGGTACGTCCCAGAGAGAGGATTACTTGGGCATTGGAGGTCACGACAGTCTTATAGCCGGATCCGGGAGCCAACTGAAGTAGGTCGGGACCTGATAGTTCGTCCGGGAGGTGAAAAAGTCCACCATGAACGGACCCCTCCGGTCTGTGATCTCGAGGAAGATGGGATGAAAGAGCCTCCAATCGCTGGCGTCCCTCCAGTGTCTGGAGAACCAATCCGCCATCAGTTTCGACTCCCCGGGCAGATACTCTGCCTGGAGGATGATGTTGCGTTGGAAGCAGAATCTGTAAATCTCCTTCGTCACCTCCAAGAAAATCCGAGAGCGCGCTTCTCCCAGTCGGTTGATGTATTGCACCGCTGAGACATTGTCCATCCGGAGGAGGACGCAGCAATCGGAAAGGTGACTCGCCAGACTCCGGTTAATGTCAAATATGTTTCCCAGTTTCCCATCTGGTCCCCTAGGGGAGTGTCCACCAGGTGGGAGACCTGCATAAAAGCCGGGCAGTTAGCCCCAGTAAACCAGTTCTGCTTGACCTCAAAACAAAGTGTTGTCTCGTTATTGGGGGAATTGGATTGTATGCTGATTGCCAGGAGTGTAAGCTGATTGTAGGCTTTTCCTGTTCGGCTGTTTCCAGTATTCGTGTAGTTTGCAGTTCGGGAGATTGGTGCTTACAGTAGCTGTCGGTGCATCTGGAAAGTGGAATATCGCCTAAACGGTTTTTAACCTCTTGTGTGCAAAACGGCCCGTTACAAGGTCGAAGCTGAGTTGGTGGGGAATGAAAATCTATGACAAATCCCAGAACAGTCTGAAGTACCCACACATCTGAGGACACCTCCCGCCACTTGTCCCTGCAGTGAAACAGTCTGCCCGCATGCAACAGGGGGGAAGGAGAAATGGCAGGAGTTGCTCTCATCTGAAGATAGTCTTGCATGTGTTTGGACTCTACTTCCTCTACCTATGTCCGATCTCTGGGAGTAGAAGGACCGGGAATGGTAGGACGGAAAGAAGGATAGTCCATGGGATCCTCGGCAACCATATAGTGGCAGAGGCAAGTTGGGCAGCGCATTGAAGGCACAAGCGTAAGTATGTAGCAGTCAGGCTTGGCGTTCAAAGACAATGGCACAGACAAAGCAGGCCAATCAGAGTGTGCAGGCAATAGTGCCTGAGGGTAGTTCTGTAGGCATGCAGGAACGAAAGAATATATAATCCACAGTTAATGCAGGGTACAATGGTTGAATAGACTGGCAGGCCAGGGAAGGTCTAAATAGCAGGGGAAACGTGCACCCCCTACATGGGCCTTCCACTATCTGCCTTATAGGTACCACAGAAAAAAGGGACGCCTGGGAGCTTTAATACAAACAGATACCATATAAAAACGTGTGCCTGGAGAAAACTGCTTCATGCATTTCTTTTAGCAGCCTGAAGAAATGAGCTTATCAATACTGAGTACAAAGTGCAAACTTCTCAATTAATTTGGTGATAAAATCTAGTATACACTTCCTAGCTTCATAACACAAATATACATGTGTGTGCTCCAACTATGCAGCAAAACAAAGAAGGAAATAGGAACACGTGGTGTGTTCCTATAGGTCCAATGCCCCCCGCGTGTAAACACACGGAGACAGGAGGGGGAAGAAGTGAGGCCGGGAGCCATTGCTCCCATGTGGCCGGCTTGCCTTTACCCCTCCGCCCGCGAGCCGCGTTAATCCGACACTTACGGCCGGGAGCGTGGGAGGAAATGAGAGAGGGTCGGAGCAGGCTCCCGCTCAGTGAGCAGTGTCGGCGGGCAGGAGCTTACACGTGGGGCAGCCGGAGTCATACTCCGCAGCCCCGGTGTTCTATCAAATTCCCCTACCCGTGAAAATCCCCTACCCTCGTCACTTCCGGTGAGGGGAATCAGCTGGATCCTGTGCTGCACATGCATGCTAGCACTCCTGCTACTCCTCCACAGCAAGGTCCTGGAAGGTAAGTAAAACTAGTTTTACACTTTCATTATAGTTACCCTAATTTGAACCCTGACTTAACCCTAAATGTCCCGTGTGCCTAAGCTTAGTGAATGCACTAACTATAATGAAAGTGTAAAACTAGTTTTACTTACCTTCCAGGATCTTGCTGTGGAGGAGTAGCAGGAGTGCTAGCTCAAATTTCATTTGAGCTGTGGTTACCTAACCTTTAATTTTAAACACAGTGTTTAGTGAGCTGACTCATAAAAAGGATCTGGGTTTTCAAAAGAAATATAGTGGTATGATAGCATCTTTTTTATTTTTATAGACAAAAATAGGATCGTCAACCGCATCTACTGAGGTATTGAAATGGAGATTGAAGTTTGATGAATAATTCTTCCCTCCAAGAAAAAGATTCTTCAAATGCTTAGACTATCATATTCCTAAATCTTCCATTACATCTCTGGCTAGCTAAAACTCTGATTGGAGAATACTTTTCTATTACGTGGTGATGTAATCTGTCTAATGATTGGAAATGGAAACCCCCTATTAGTTTTCTGAGGGAAGTAGCTATGCAAGGGAATTTAATTACCTATTATAGATTTTCCATATGTGTCCTTACAAAAAGTTACTGTTTTATATAAATACCGTACAGTATTTTTTTTAATAGTTTGTTTTATTTTTGCTGTCCAACGGATAACATATGAGCTCACAACAACACTGACCAGTTCAGTAATAGCAAATGATATAAAAAGTTGATATGGCATGCAGATTGACTGCACAATTTTTATATGTGTACAATAAAGGTAACTTGGTGTAATCAAGTACTACCGATTGAGCTGCATTCTTATGTGAAAACGAGAAGCCCGGCAGAGTGATATAGGTTACCCCTCACTGGGGGTGGAATTCAATGATATGCTATTTTTAAGGATAGTTCTGGTGCCTTGTGGCTGAATCTGGTGCTGTTTGACTTTTTTACCCTTGATTGGTCTCGCTTAACATTGATATAAAAGTATGATAAAAATAAAATTCAGCTAGAAACTGTGGGCTTTGGTAGGTGTAAGTAGAATGGTTGGTTCTGTGCAGTGTGGGGGTTGTAAATAGCTTAGGGAGAGAGGTATGGTAGGGCACGGTTAATGATGGAGCTCGGCCGTTTTGGCTACTAGAATAGTGGGAATCAGTTTGCCACTGTGCAGTACTCCTCTCCCTGCATATAGGGAGTGTAGGGGTGGCGAAGGAGATTGTATGGGCCCATAAGCATTGGCCAAAAGGGCTAGAATATATAGTTTAGCTGAGTCAGGGGTCGTATAAAGGAGATTCTAATTCAAGACTGCATGCTCTGGTGCTTAAAAAGGAGCTCTATTGAGGGGCAGAACCAACTGCCGAGCCAATCAGACACCATTTCTGACAGCTCCGACATCTAAACTAAAATCTCGCCTAAATCTTGAACATCAAGCCTGATCCCACCACCCCAAACACATACACCGACCTGGGAACCCGCACTGCATCGATAGATGCCCTTCTTTGCGAAAACAAAGATGCCGAAGCAGAAGCGCAAGCCCGGGGCCTACTCCACGCACACACTGCCTACCCTGGCGGCGCTCTACGGTGGAGCCTATCAAGGCCCTACAAGCATCCCTGGCATCGGATCCCCTTCCACCTCGGGAGACTTCATGCCCGCCATGGGGCGACGCTCCCAGAAAGCTGGAACCCAGATAGAAGGTAGAGACATCGGGGCCATGCTTCAGCGGCCTGCTAGGCCCAAACAGACCCCAGAGGAAAATCAGCCTAGTCCTACCCAAACAGCTCAAGCTGAACTAACTGAGAGAAATAACCTCTACACAGCACCACCAGCACCCCCGGAGGGATCGCCACCAGCGACTAAACATGACCTACAAATCGTCCTACATGACTTTCACAAAATCCTGTTGCAAGAACTAGCAGGAATAAAAGCAGAGTTACAAAGCACAAAGGACCGGGTACAGGCCACAGAGGCTGATATAGCCGAAGTTACCACTAACCTAACAAAAGTGCAAGACTCGGTACACCAGCTCCAAAAATCCCACCACAATATGGCCTTACACCTGAACGCCCTCGAGAACAGCCATAGACGCAACAACATCAAGGTACGAGGCATCCCTGCAGGGATCACCACTGACGAGCTGCCGCACTACACAAGAAGGCTACTGGCAACAATCTTACCTCCAGCGGCGGCAAGAAAAATGGTGATTGATGGAATATACCGGGTCGCGGGCCCCCCAAGAGCCGCCTCACAAACAGCTTGGGATGTTATACTTCGCTGTGCATCTTCCTCTGACAAGGGACAAATAATGACGGCGCAGCAGGGCAAGACCCCACTAACGTTTGAAGACTCTAGTCTACCAGGACTTAACGAGGGCCACCTTACAGTGGCGCCGATCACTTCATCCAGTGACCCAACAACTACGTACCGCCAATATCACCTACAGATGGGGTGCACCGGGCTCACTCTTAACTACACACAATGGGACTACGCTCACACTTACCTCGCTCGCGGAAGCCTCATATTTTCTTGAAACGCTGGGACTGACAACTGTAGACACATCAGAGGGCCGGAGGGGCCTAGATAATGGCACTCCCTTGGCTTGAAGCACCGGCCAGACGCGCCGCCTGCCCACCCAAACACGGCGAGAAGAAACAACACCAAGGACGCTACAAAAAGACTATAAGTATTTGCCCCCCCCCCCAGATAATAGCAATGCGAATGTTGGTTTATATGTATATAAGTTGAATACCTCAGAACACTTACCATCCCCAACCTGTATGACAGGGTCTTCTATCTTTACTCCTTTGACAAATGGGGACCCCCCTTAAGGGCACCCAGACCCACCTCAGACAGCATTACGAGATGTTCTACCAACCCCCCTGTCCCCCCCCGCCGCCCCCTTGGTTAGGGGCACAAATAGCAAAACGATACATAAACGATCTAGTGAAACACGCAGACACAGGAGTGAAGCCGAAGGGAACGTAAATACACTCCTGACCCTCCTGTCACATAACCATAGACAGACACCACCCCTCAACGGTGACACACCTAGTTGCAGATCTTACAAGGTATTGTTTATTAGGAGCAGGGACCTGAGATAGCGACACAACGGACCTACGATAAAAACCTTCTTAGCTCCACACCTAGTCTCAGACCCACAACTATAAGCTTCGATTCACCCCGTGAGCACTGACATGCCCTGTTGCACCTGAAAAGCACTCACCTCATCACCGACATGTCCTATCAAATGCAGTAGATATATTACAAAAAGTGCTTTCTAATCGTTGATACTTACCTATGCCTTGCAATTGTATGCTTGTTCATAACCTACTTCTGCTGTTGTGGCAGAATAGGTAAAATTGTTCTATTATCGCACGACTAAATAAAGAATTAAAAAGAAGCTCTATTAGCTCTGTTCCTTAGGAGAAATGGTGAGTATTTTTATTTTATGTTCATGTGATTTTATGATTTTGGGTTGTTTTATTTTTTATTTTTTTTAAGCACTTCTGACCTGTGTGGTATATTCAGGTTTATCAAAGTGGCAAGATAAGGTGTGAAAGGGCAATACAGGTAGAGCTAAAATAATAATCCACCATGTGTAACAATATCTGCAGCAGCTTGGAATAAACCAATATAATAATCCTTAAATCAAGTTATGATGCGACAGCCATCTTAAAGCATGGAGAGCGCTCCTGTGAGCTATGATAAATGGAGCACTGGGGCTCGCGAGAGCATATACACTGGACCATCCAGGATCCCTTCATTGCAATGTTTCTCCTACCAGACCTGCATGTATAAGGATTCATAAGTATGTATTTTTAATGCTTTCATCTCAGCGTTTGTCTCTCCACTACAACTCATATTAAAGCCACTATTCCCACAGTATAGCCCCTGTCACCCCACTACAACCCCTATCCCTTACTGTATCCTACATTACAACCACTATTTCCTCACTATGGCTCCTATCCCAACAATACAGCCTCTATCCACTCACTACAGCCCCTACCCCCACTACAAAATCATAGCACCACTACATCACATGTCTCCTTCACTACAGCCCCTATCCCCACAACAACAAAAAATCCTAACCCCATTACATCCTCCATCTCCCATTATATCCTGTTCTCCCTTTCAGCCCCTATCCCCCTACACTACAGCTCATATTACCCCTGTCTCCCCCATGACAGACCGTGTCTCCCCATTTTGGCCCTTCTCCCCACACACTACAGTCTCTATGGATGGAGGCGTGAGGCAAGCCCATCAGCAGAATGTTGCCTAGGGCCGTTTAATATTGAAGATGGCCCTGAGTATATAACATTGTCATGGCCAGACAGTGTTTGAAAACCTCTACCGTCTTCCTGCTTCAGACCGACTGCCAAATTAAACAGTCTGACCCAAGGTGCATGTATATGGTTGAAACATCCTGTCATGTACAAAATGTAAGGGATGAGTTTCTCTTTAAAAAAAAAAAAAAAAAATCCAAATATACTTAATTTAACACAAAACTTGATGAAAGGATTATTATATTAAAAGATATAGTGTTCAGGTGAAATTGACATTTCCTTATTCCCTGACCCCAGCACATGCTCTTTCCCTAGAATTTACTAGTATGAATACTGCAGCAGAGGTAAGGTAACACCCCTCCCCACCCCCCACCCCAAAAAATCCAAAACAACAAAATAACCCCACAAACAAAAACTTCTCATCCGCTGGACCATGCTGGTGGCTTCTGTTTTACCTATCGGTACAGAAATACTTGTTGAATGCAATCTCATTGAGGTATTCAGCTCATGCCACGCTGGGAAAAGCATATAAATAATAAAGGCATTTTTAAAAATAAATAGCACAACTACAAGCCACATGCCATCCTCACTTTACAACTGGGGTCCCCAACCTTTTTTTTTCCAGATGTTATTTGCATTTCCTGTACTTGTCAGCATTAGGAAACGCCACAATAGACTCTTTTTCTTACTTTTTTTTTCTATTTAACAAAACAAAAAGTTTACTAATAGGTAAATAATCATCCACTCTACAATTATTTAAAATTATAATGAAAAGAGTTTTAAAATGAGCCCAACTCCTGTTTCAGTTTTTTTTTTTATTTTTTTTTCTTAGCGTGGGATTCACTGCACCAAATTTGCATAATATTTTGCAATGTTCTTTAGCAATGATAGTATCTGGCAGCAAAAAAACAAACAAAAACATTTCCACATTGCAAGCCAAATATGTACAAAGAGAACATGAAATACCAGCATCATTTCTCAACACATACTTTATGAGACAGCAATGAGACGACGGAAAATTATAGAGTAAATTGATTTTTGTTTCCAAATCAACTATTGTGGGCTAAATTTGCTCTTTAATGAGTTCATGCCTTGCATACAGTGCCGTACATACAGGGTTCCCGGCCGCCCTGCGGACCCCTGCAACCGGGTGCTCTGCTTTCCAGTCTGTCTGGACTACAGAAGACACTGTCCAATGCTCATGGTACTTATCTCTCCCCACCAGCCCCTTTAAGCTAAAAAAAACCCCAAAAAACACACATTATAAGTGCTATAAACAGGCTCCCCCTAGTGGTCAGGCGTCTGTAGGCTGATGCTTACTCTCAGTGGTAGGCATGACGGTGCTCCCCACCCCTTCTTGTCAAGGCCGCACTTTGACAGACAGACGCGCACTCACTCACAGATGCACACACTCACTGATAGATGCATACACTCATTGACAGACACACACTCTCATATACACTGACAAACAATGACATACACACACTCACTGATTTGACACACTGATAGACAGACATACACTTACTTGGACACAAACTCACTGACAGACGCACACACTCACTGACCAACACATACACACTGACTGGCCAACACACACACACATTCACTGACCGACACACACTCACTGACAGACACACACACACTCATATTCACTGACACACTCAGTCACATTCACTCACTCACATTCCCTGACACATACTCACATTTCCCCCACTCACAATTATTATTATTTGAAATCCACCCAGCCTCCCTACTTTTGGGATAGCTGGGTGGATATTTCACCTGGGGTCCAGTGGGGCTGCTGGGCAGGGAGGCGGCCGCACATGCAGGCAGCGAGGGAGCACTTTCCCCTGAGCTCTCTCTTCTCAGCTCCCTCGCGCGCTGCAGAGTGATGCCGGGAGTCGGAATATGACGTCATATTCTGGCTCCCGGCATTACTGCGGGTCGCACAAGGGAGCTGAGCAGAGAGAGCTCATGGGAAAGTGCTCCCTCGCCGCCTGCCCGGGGGAGCCTAAAGGTGGCCAGCCGGCCAGCTCTTGGGCTCCCATAAAACGAGGCAAACAAGGTATTTGCCTGGGCATTTGGGTTTTTTGCTTACTCTATCTAATGGGAAATCCAGCCCTGGCTGCAGTCAGCACTAAATGAGTTTATATCCTCCCCCAAAACTGAATTGGACAGTTAAACCACCCAAATTAATAGAAGGTTGCTTCCTTCCCTTTTCCCCTCAATCTTTTTTCTGTCCATAACTCCATTTGGACAACTAGCTATTTGGTCAAGACAACTAGCTATTTGGTCATTAATTTTATCTTTTCTGGCTGTCTGGAACTGTGGTATGGTTCCTATCCTAGGGAGAATTCCATCCTTTCTACTCCTGGAAGCTGTGGTTCATGGTGCTTCCTCTAGGGCAGTAATGACGAACCTTTTTGAGCCCGAGTGCCCAAACCGCAATACATGCCAACTTTTTTTCCCTCAAAGTGCCAACACGGCAATTGAACCTGAATACTAAGGTTTACGTTTAGAATAAAAATAACTCGTTCATATGTCCGAACTAATTAACAACTTTTGTTTTAAAAGAACAACAACAGAGTTCAATTATAAAAATTTAAAATAATGATATAAATAGCTAAAATTAAGCTTATATTTATTAGTATCTCCAACAAATGCAATGCATAAACAGAGACTGGTGAACACATTCACACTCCGACTGCTGAATACATACACACAGTCTGCTGAATACATATACTGCTGAATACACATACACAGACTGCTGAGTACACACGAAGTCTGCTGAATACATACACACACAGTCCGCTGAATACACACACACACAGTCCACTGAATACACACAGACAGACTGCTGAATACACACACATGCAGACTACCGAATACATACAGACTGTTGAATACATACAGACTGCTGAATACACACACACATACTGCATTGAGGGGTGCAGTGTATGTGTTTGGAGTGCTGTGTGTGTCTGTGTGAGGGGTGCAGTGTGTGTGGGGGGTAGGGGTGCTTTGCTGTGTGTTGGGGCTAAGGGTGCTGTGTGGGGAGGGGGTACGGGTGCTGTGTGGTGGGGGTAGGGGGGTGTTGTGTGTGGGGGTTAGGTGTGCTGTGTGGGGAGGGAGGAAAATGTAGGGGTGATGTCTGTGGGAGGGGTGCTGTGTGGGGGGAGGGGTGGTATAGATACATTTAATGAAAAAATAATACAGATATATTAAATCTGTATCCCCCCCTTCTTCTTACATTTGGTGTAGGAGGGGGGGACGACACAGCCATCCCTGGTGGTCCGGTGGTGGTAAGTACTGTATGTCTAGGAAACAGCTCTCCTGTCCTCCCGCGCGATGCTGCGTGGAGCATTGCCATGGTAATGCACGGTAACGCTCCACACAGATTGCTCGCGAGAGCTGCTTCCTCGATCCCTCCTCCCTGCCTCCGGACACGGAAGTAAAGTAGGCACCTGCCATTTCGGGCAGGTGCCTACTCTGCATTGATGCAGACAGCCAGCGGCCCCCTCCCCCGGCAACCTATGGTCGGGTGCCCACAGAGAGGGCCCGGCTTTCCACCTGTGGAACGCGTAAGCTTGCCATCGCTGCTCTAGGGTAACCTTCAAAGAGTCCCCTTAGCAATTGGGGTGACTTGCTGTAATCTTGGTAGCAAATGGACCCCCCTATAGGCTTGCCAGTCAGGGTTGTGTGGAGGTCTCCTGCAGTCTATAGGAAATTTCCTGGGCAGCGGTTCATTGGGGCAAGCCTGTGGACGCCAGCACATGTGAGTTTGCATCACACATTGTGCACCCTCTATTGCATATGCACAAAGTTACCAAACCCAGAAGTAAAGTTCCAGTTCATTACTTTATAGGCTGGAAGGCCATGTGGGAGTTTTTAAAATCTGATCTGAGGTCTGATAATTGCTCACTTTATGTGGTTTTGAGATTTTATAGATGCAAGGTCAAAGGGCTGAGGGGCATGAACCCAATGGTATACGGAGCAAAAAACTGAACGGATGCCCCGACCAGTAGTGTATGTTTGTTAGTATGTATGTATGTCTGTTAGCATCACTCCAAGGGTGCATAATTCATTGTTGCACAATAGAATATTAATGTAATTTGTGTAGTGCATATATGAATTGACCACTTGGTAAAGATCAGATGACAGAAGGTGTAGTGTGAATTGCATTGGAATGTGAAAGGGAGCAGATGGTTTACCATATTCATTGATCCTTTGATTAATCAAAGGCTCTGCAAGGTGTGAGAAGTCACACATAAGAGGCCTGGAAGTCTGGTTTAAATATAAACTAACTCTCTAAATTGCCATATGTCTAGATTCCCTCTTAGATAGGGGGTCCTTTGATATGTTAATGACCATTAGCCTTGTGTTCCAGTATCATATCCAAAAGAATCATTAATATTTACCCACAGATTAATAATTAAGCCTCATTTTTATTATATTTAGAATGGGACAAGCACAATCTTCTAATCAAGCCCAAACATGATTTGCATAACTTAAAGGACCACTCTAGGCACCCAGACCACTTCAGCTTAATGAAGTGGTCTGGGTGCCAGGTCCCTCTAGGATTAACCCTTTTTTTTAATAAACATAGCAGTTTCAGAGAAACTGCTTTGTTTATAAATGGGTTAATCCAGCCTCTAAAGCCTCTAGTGGCTGTCTCATTGACAGCCGCTAGAGGCGTTTGCGTACTTCTCACTGTGAAAATCACAGTGAGAGCACGCCAGCGTCCATAGGAAAGCATTATGAATGCTTTCCTATGAGACAGGTTGAATGTGCGCGCAGCTCCTGCCGCGCATGCGCATTCAGCCGAAGAGGAGGATCGGAGGCAGAGAGGAGGAGGAGAGCTCCCCGCCCGGCATTGGAAAAAAGGTAAGTTTAACCCCTTTCCTTGCCATCCAGCCCGGCGGGAGGGGGTCCCTGAGGGTGGGGGCACCCTCAGGGCACTATAGTGATCCTTTAACCATATGGGAAGGGATTCGGATGTCTTCTATATTGAGTTACAAGTAAGAAGTGTGACATATCTATGGAATGGAGAAATGGTAATCAATTCATAGATGCTATTATTATTTCTGTGGCAAGTACATAAAGAGGAGATATGACCAAATGTTTCCATTTGGATTGATGTTGGTCTGGAACACAAGGGGGTGGTCACTTATAGTTACTATAGGTACGCCTTATCTCCACCTCTGGCCTAGGCTTGGTAATCTACAGGGTATATATCTAATGATACTGAAGTGTGTATGTACTTGCTGGTGGGTCAGAATCTAATTCTGAGGGAGTCACCATCTTCCTTACCAGAGACCCCGTGGGCAGTATTTTTACTTTGAAAACCTGAGTAAGTGATTAGGACTTTCTGTTATTTTATCCCTTTTGTTTTTATCTGTTGTTGGTGTAACTAATTTGATCATCATCTATATTTTTGTATGCACTGTGACTATTTTTTGCTCATAATAAATATTCCTGTATTAAGTTCTTTCTTTGTCTGGTAAAGAATCACATTACCGGAAGAGACTAATTAGTGTTTCAATTGCTTCGATATTGTGCTAAGTTTTATTTGGTGGGTTTTATAATTAAGTTACCTGTGGGACCAAGGCACCCCATTTCTAAATTGTCTTGGTATATTATTATGCTTAAGTGTGGGTGGTGTTAAGGGGGATTTTATCATTATTTCCATCTAGTGCAGACAAATAGTTAACTTTAACTCGTCACCACTACAACTACGTCACACACACTCTTGAAGTAGGGTGCGTTCGTGACATGGAGTGGTCCTTTAAGTGGGCACAGGACCAGGATGTCATTCTATTTCTCATGGGGGTTCTACATATTAGATCTCTAAGGAAATAATTTTGTTCTCTTTGGCAATTGCCAATGGTTCTTTCAGCTACCTAGGAAGCTCCCGTTGAGCCGCTTTCCGAAGTTTCTGTCTTCTTCCTCAGCCACAAGCCAGCTCTTCTGGTGGCCTTGGCCTCTGGACGCAGGATCTCAGAATTGGCAACTCTTTCTTCAAAGGTTCTTTATACCACCTTCTAGGAGTATAAGGTAGCATTGCGTACTACTCTGGAATTTCGTACAAAGGTGCTATCTTTGTTCCACATGAATCAAGACATTGTGCTTCCTGCTTTTACACTCCACTACTGGAAGTTCTGCAGACTTGGAAAAACTAGATCTTGTCAGATGTCTTCCCTATTTGTGATACATTACAGCCTGGATGTAATGGCTTCGAAAGATACTGCATTTGGCACAGCTGTTATTAATGCTTGGGCCAATTCTTAACTTTCTACAATAAATCTTCTTTTGCAGCAGTATTCTTTTTTTGTGTCTTTTTTCCAACCCTGACCTATTGGCTTGGGAATAAACTTAGTGAGTGCTGCCATGGATATGGCTGAGAAACAGGAAATTTAATTCAAACTTACCGATATTTTATTTTCCTGGTAATATGCCATGGCAGCACTGCTTATTCCCTCATGACTTTTCTTAGTTAGTTGGACTTTGTAACTTACGGAGGTGAAAAATGACGGTGGCGGCCTTTTATTAATTTGGGTTTAACTGTCCAATGGGGTTTTAGAGGAGAATATAAACTTACTTAGTGAGTGCTCCCATGGGATCTTACCTGGAAAAGAAAATATTGATATTAATTAATTTTCCTGCTTTGAAAGGTGTCTGAATAGCAACTATTTACTAACCTCCCAAACTAGCGCAGACAAAATTACAGTATACAGTATCTCACAAAAGTGAGTACACCCCTCACAATTTTGTAAATATTTTATTATATCTTTTCATGTGACAACACTGACATTTCCACTCAGTGGGGTACTCACTTTTGTTGTCAACGGTTTAGACATTAATGGCTGTGTGTTGAGTTATTTTGAGGGGACAGCAAATTTACACTGTTATACAGGCTGTACACTTACTACTTTACATTGTAGCAGAGTGTCAGTTCTTCCGTGTTGTCACATGAAATAATATAATAAACTATTTACAAAAATGTGAGGGGTGTACTCACTTTTGTTAGATACTTTATATCTCTATATAAGACTGTGAATATGTCTACTCACAAACAGCTGAATTGCAACTAAATTATCTATATTTGTTTGATCCAATTATCCTGATGAAGACCTGGGAAATTACACCTCCAACGTTATTCCTAATTCCTCTTCTTACTGTAGCTGTGTTTGTTTTTCCATATAGCAGGGATATTCAGCTGTGATTTGGTTGAGATTTATTCAATCGCCATGAGATTCATTAGTGTGGTTTCAGTCCAGAGAAATGTTATCAGCCTGGCTATGGAAACTTTAGATGAATGAACTAGCTATAGTAAATTCAGCACTTAGTTAACAGAGCCCTTTGAAAGCACTGGAACTTTCCCAACAGACATTCAACAACAATGTCAATCAACATAGTTGCCACTAGTTACCCCAGAACCAGCACCACCAAGTCACCTGTTTGTCTAATGCAATTGCATTTACGCCCCGTGCTCCCATTTCTCCAAAGTTACTGCCTCTTACTTGCCTATTGCTTACACTTTAGTCTCCCAGAGAGCAGCTTACCCTAATATGTCAAATGTCAAATGCCCCATCTGCTGTAATATTTATAGGTCAATGGCCCTCCTTCCCTAGTTTAGTGTTACAAAAACAGTTTTAAGCAAAATGCTTCATATGGTAATATTAAAGGCTTTGTTTTGAATATTTTTATTGTATGCACAATATAAATTCATGCATCAAACTGATTTGTAATAAAGCAAGTGATTGCCCACACAGGGGCTTAAGCATTGGTTTAAAGGACCACTATAGTGCCAGGAAAACATACTCGTTTTCCTGGCACTATAGTGCCCTGAGGGTGCCCCCACCCTCAGGGACCCCCTCCCGCCCGGCTCTGGAAAGGGGAAAGGGGTTAAAACTTACCTTTTTCCAGCGCTGGACGGGGAGCTCTCCTCCTCTGTTCCGCCCCGTCGGCTGAATGCGCACGCGCGGCAAGAGCTGCGCGCGCATTCAGCCGGTCGCATAGGAAAGCATTTACAATGCTTTCCTATGGACACTGGCGTGCTCTCACTGTGAAAATCACAGTGAGAAGCACGCAAGCGCCTCTAGTGGCTGTCAATGAGACAGACACTAGAGGATTAGGGGGAAGGCTTAACCCATTAATAAACAGCAGTTTCTCTGAAACTGCTATGTTTATTAAAAAATGGGTTAACCCTAGAAGGACCTGGCACCCAGACCACTTCATTAAGCTGAAGTGGTCTGGGTGCCTAGAGTGGTCCTTTAACACAGTATATACATTTGGTTGCCTGCGCAGAGGCGGATTTGTCTTAGCCTGTTTTTTTGTTCACAGTTGGTTGCTTTGTGTTTTATACTCTTATGTACTGTGTTGCCCTTTTAGTTCGGTTAGAGCGTTAAGTAAGTGTTTTGTGTTAACTGGTGTGTGCAAGTGCTGAGTGTTTGCTGGTTAGTAAATGCAAATTGTCGCCTGTGCAGAGGCAAATTAATCAGCTTGCTAAATAGAGTCAGACATTAAGCAATAATCAAAAATACAAAAACTTTTCCAACTTTTAACATAAGGAGCATATTTGTTTTTAGTCTGCTGTGCATTAATATATAACAAAGCTATTTGGATATCAGGTTTACAGTAATAAGCGACTGTACAGTCTATCATGCAGCAGTCAGCTATTAAGTATGCATCAGTGGACAGTATCAACCTTTGGCCCCTAGGGGCATTATGGCATAAACTGTACATTCCTTTGGCATTTTAAACCAGCATCATATAATCAAAATAGGTAAAAACTTAAAAAATGAATGCAACTTTTAAAACACAAATGCGAGCTATCAATCGACAGGGTGGCTCTGTCAGTCCCCATGTCCGTCTGGGGGAATCTCTCATGGTGCTGCTTCCACATTGTCCCTGGGGTGCCTGGCCTCCTTCCCTCACCTCCACGCCGATCTCCGCTCACTGGTCGGGTCCCCCACAGTTCCGTGGGCACTTGGGAGCTTAAACTGTCTGCTCCCTGAACCTCCCCGGCTCTGCGTGGGTCTCTTGAGGAGTGTGTTCCTGCGTCTCACCCGATGCCAGCCACATGCTTGGATCCGGTGTCCGCCCCCCACAACCACTGGTCCGTCAGGGGTGCGGCGCAGTCCAGCCCCACCGCGCTCACGGCGCCAGGGACTGGGCTTTCTGGGGACCCCGGACCCAGATGCCCGGGCACTCACCTCTCCCGTGGTCGAGGCCATGGCCTGGTTGATCCGTCCGGCGCCTGGCCCTGCCCTTTTGGTGCTTCTCCTTCTGGGGTAAGTCTTCGGGTGGGCTGTATTTGTTGCCTTTGCCTATTTAGGCGGCCGGCTTGGACCCCGCCCGGTATCTTCCGCCCCGGAGTGTGCCGCCGCCATGTGGCCTGGGTTACCCCCCCCCCAGCCGGGTGGGGGGAAAAAGGGGGGGGGGGGCGGAGCCGGGCCGCCCCTTGCCTCAGAGAATTCTTTCAGGCAGCTGTTGTGGCCGGTATATCATTGCCTCCCGTCTGCCTGTCAGTTCGTGTTGGCAGGGGTCGCCATCTTTCATGCGCGTGATGGTGCAAAGGCCTGCTTGTTTGCAGTGTTCCTGGCTTGAGATCTGCCTCTGTTTGGGATCCCCAGGAAGCTTGGGTGCTGCTTGTTAAATGTGGATCAGTCAAATCATTTTCAGGGTGTTATCGGCGCTTATTTTGCATTGTTTTCTGGGCTCAGGCCGGGAGGCATAGTGTTTTGCTGCCTCTCAGTTCAGCGGCCCGGCCCCGCCTAGTAATATTAAAGGCTTTGTATAGAACAGCTGGATGTGGTTAAAGTGATTTTATCATGTAATTGTTCTATATCTTCCCACATCTTGCACAAAAGTGAGCTCTCTTGCAAGGATCTCATTTGACGTTTATAAATGTTCTTATAACTTCTTAAGGGGCTATGTGCATTGAACCAAGGCAGTTTATGATAATGTTTGTTTGATGGTTTCTGGAGCTGTAGCAGCCAGTGTACTTTGTTCAGAAGCGTGCACAGCTAAGTCTTATTACCAGCTGTAATAAATTCCATTCTTCAGTGTCTTTTTCCAGGTTGATTGAATTAAGTATTTTATGTAAATTTCTTCTTAGGTAAAAGGCTCGCCATGTTAATATATGTCCATATTAACCAATAATACTAATAAGCAATCTGACTTACGGTTTCTTCAGGTTTATTCTTAGAGTTACAGATACATAATAAAACAACAAAGGATGTTACAGGATAATGGATGTTCAACAGCAGATGGTAATTGCTGGACTCCTGAAGGGAGAGTTAGTCTCTACATAGTTAGCCAGACAAGAACAACCTTGTGCAGCAAGCAATACGCAACAGCAAGCCCTCGTGGGCTTTTGGCCCCTATTCTATATAGATATGACCATAATGACTTCAGAGTATAACCCTAGCCATATAAGGACAAGACCTCCAACCCACATTCCAGAGTTCTCAGACAAAGAAAGCCTTGTGACTTATTATTACCATCTGTTCCTTATGGGAATCCAGAAATCCATACATAATCAATAGACACATAGAATATGCAATATTCTACACCAGCAGGTTTTTTTTTTGGACCAGCCAAAATCATTTTAGATATGACCATTGCTTCTATATAGTGTGCAGCCAGACACAGCTAAACTGGTCAAAATCAGAGCTTGGCAAAACGGCAATGACCCAAACACGGTTTTCCATTTTTAATTGACATGTATTGCATTTAGACAATGTTGCTATTAGTACTTACAGACAAACCAATATTCTTTTTAATGATAAAATTTATAATCTTGCACTTTTATTGGCAATGCCCCTTGAATCCCTCAATGCCAATCTATGCAATCTTTTTTTTTTACTGAGCATAAAAATTACAGTCAGACTTACAATGTCACATTAGCTAGAACAAGCGCATGCAAACACAAAGGTAAACAGTGATTTGGCATAGGAGATACTTGAACTTTTTTTTATTATAACAGAAATATGTTGATAGAATGCATATATTTTATACCTGATTGAGTACACAACTATGCAGTTTAGAGAAGTTAAAGGATCACTATAGGGTCAGGAACACAAACATGTATTCCTGACCCTGTAGTGTTAACACCACCATTAAGGTGGCTTGCAACCCCCCCCCCCATAAAAGTTTAAAACTCACCTTATTTCCAGCGTCGGGCGGGTCCACCCACTTTGTGACATCATCAAAATGGCAGATTTTTAGCCAATCTAATGCTTTCCCACAGGTATGCAGTTAAACTCTCTGTCTATGATGGTTTCAGCCTACTCCCATTACAGTTGTGGTTGAAGACAGTGGTATAGTCTCAGGAGGAAAACAAGCCCGGCTGGCTTTACTCCGCCAGCCCCCTGTCACTGCATTCAATGCCCTCAGATCCAGCTCCCCAAGGGGCCAACATCGGATTCCCTGGAAAGGATGATCCTCCTGAGTGCTTCAGTGTGATGCGAGAAACTTCTCCTCGAGGTTCGAGGCCCATATAGGCAGCAGTCGGTAGAAGCCCGTCCTGCTGATAGCCCTCCACCAACTGTTGGGGTGTCGTGATTAGGACAATAGTGTGCCAACATAGTCCGTAAGGGGAAACCGACGCCATCAGACTTCACCAGTAATGAAGCTGCCTGCAGGTGAGTCGGTGTAAATGCTCCCAGTGCAGTCTGCATAGTGGCCATTTTGTTTTCGGAGCAATGGGATCCGAGTGACTAGACGGGCTTGTATGTTTCCATACAGCATCAGATCCCTGCAGTGGGGACCGGGATAGCCCCCACCGGTCCAAAGGGAAGGTGGGTGGGGGGGGGGGGGCAAATGATCACATTCTATGGCGTCTGGCACTTTGGAGAGGTTTTCTTCACGGATGAATCCCGTTTTTTACTGTACAAGGCAGTTGGCAGACAGCGTGTATGGTGTACTGTGGGTGAGCGGTTTGCTGATGTCAACGTTGTGGATCAAGTGGCCCATGGTGGCGGTGGGGTTATAGAATAGGGTGGCATACGTTATGGACAACGAAAACACAGGTGCATTTTATTGATGGTATTTTGAATGCGCAGAGATACCGTGACGAGATCCTGAGGCCCTGTCAGGATCGTATCTGGACAACCAAGATATTGTTTAATTTTATTTTGTTTTATTACTGCAATACCTGTTTCTCGCCACTAGTCACCTCAGTTACTCTCACCTGCATAGCATGATTATCCAAATCTGCTACAAAAGGCTACACCCAACTCATCCCTCAATAATGACATGACGCCTGAGTATTGGATAAGAGCAACGGCCACAGCTTTATTAAATCAACTTTTAAACACCGCCAGCATTATCACCACCTGGCAACTGTTAGGGTGACTATCCAACAGACAGATAAAACCGTGTATTTCCAGAGTTTGTACAGCCTGCCTTCTGCCTTCTGCCATCAGCCCTAGCAGGCTGCGACTCCCCAAAGCCTTGTCTCGTGAATTACTCTGCTCCCGGGATGCCGGCCCTAATTCCCATTTTCCGGCATCGCGCCCCCCGCCGACAGCGCCTGTTCTATTGCTGCTTGTAGACCCAAATTAAAAATATCGAAACAAAATTTATTAAGGTGCACTCCATCTGCCCTCATTAAATTTCAATTGTCCCACTCCAGCTCCACGTGTTGGACCGACACACAACCAGGTCAGTCAACGCACAAACATAGATATGGTGACGTTCGACTTGTGTCTGCTCCTTTCCAAACCCTTAGCATGCGGCAAGGCTTGCCAGCATGGACGGGGAACAATCGAGGACCATTTCAAAGTACAATAAGAAAACAATGCCAGACACCGTGCCAGTTCATGCTTGACAGATTGCACAAAATCCAAGGCCCTAACCCTACCTAAATAATTACCCACTGCATGGATAAGAATGGTGACAGCCCCTGACACGAATCTGCTAAGGGCAACGAACTCAGGGTAAACTTGCTTGCAGGACAACCTGCGAATACCCCTCCAGCAAACCCTCGCTAAATCCGCTGGAATCCCCAGGTTCCGTCCATAGGAGTGTGACTCTGCCCATCGAGCTGCCCAATAGATAAACAAATGTCCTAATATCCACACATTACGGGGAACACACCCTGAAACATGTTACAACAAATGAGGCCGGACGTACAGCTGATATCTCCTGGATGACCATCTACCTAAACGCTGCACAGGCGAACTCGCAAAACCCAAGACGCAACTTGCGTCGCAGCTCCAATTCAAAAGGAATGAGGAGAGAAACCCGTAGGATCTCACCCACAAGCCACCGTCGCGAACTGAAAACGAGTAAGCGGGGACCCATCTGCATGTACCAATAGCGAGACCGGCGATGGCCTAACCGCCATATAACTATGAAACATCCGAACAGGACAAAACTCACTCAGTATTACCCACCCGGAGCCACATGCCTCTGCCGGTCTGATCCGTCTTCGACCTGCTAACATGTAAGTCCACAAAACGATCCGACCAACGTACATCTGATAACAATAACGGGGCAATCGAACGGCAATTGGGGTCTACGAGCTCCCCCACCAAAGCTCCAAAAAAACAGAAGATAAATGCCACCTGGAATAACAGACTATTGCCATCTGAACCGAAATTGTCAGATGTCGATCCGGAGGCTTCAGACTCCAGCCATGGAATATGAAGACCCGTTGCAAGCAAAACTCTTTTGTAATGTCTTGCCATCCCAAAAAGCGAAACAGGAATGACAGAGCAGACAACAATCGTTCCGCCGCTGCACAAGAGTGACCCTGCTCAAGTAAACTATTCAAATATTTCAACGTAACCTCAAACAGGGCCGTTTCAGACAGACGCACTGACCCATCCACAAATGACAACCAACCTGCCCATACTGACCTGTATGCCTTCCATGTAGAGGCAGACAACGAGTCCGACACCAAGGACATCAAGCCTCCAAAACTAGGTCCCATATGTACGAAGGGCAGAGAAGACCCTCTCAATCCGCTCCCGGAGCAGACTCCCGAAAACGGTCTGACTGAAACCAAGAGAGAGTCAGTCACCATATTCAACTCCCCGGGGACATGCCGTGCCTGCATCCACACATTAAACCTTAAGCTTAACAGCACCAGATGTCGCAAGAGAGCCAGAACTGGAGGAGATGCAGACGATCGATCACATGGACAACACTCATATTGTCAGTGTGAAAAACCACCACCCGATGCCAGAGTCACCACTATAGGAAAAAGTTCAGGTTACGAATCACATCCAACCCACGCCATTCTGAAGGCCATGCTGCCACACACCACTTACCCTGAAAGAAGGCCCCAAAACCTACAGATCCCGATGCATCCGCAAAGAGGTCCAACTCTGAATTGGACACCGCTTCATGCAACCAGCATGACCGCCTACTTACCCAGGAAGTCACTCCAGACTAATAAAGTGGTGAGCCTCCCTAATCCCGACAGTCGACAAGGACAAACAATTACAAAAAGCCCGACCCATCGGCAGAACTCTGCAAGCAAGAAACAGATGACCCAGCAACATCACCAGATCAACCTGCCACAGCAGCACAATGACCTTTTCGTCTGGCAAAACGAAAAACTATGTCCACCGTGTCAATTTCTATTCCCAGGAAAGACAACCTAGTGGACGGCCCTTCTGTCTTCTGCTCCTCCACTGGCACGCCAAACCATCAATACTCGAAAACTAAACCACGAGCCACCCAAAAAACGAAGCAAAAGTTTCAAAATATGAACACGAAATGGAGCAGCCGATGGGGAGGAACATGAACACTCTGAAATTGACAACCCAGAAGGTAAAAACATTACGGATGGACCGGCAACAACCGAAACGCAGATTCGATGTCGGATTTTGCCAGGAGTGCACCCACTCCCGCTCTCCTAACCAGCGACAACGCCCGTTCAAACGTGGAGTAGTGCACCCTGCTGAACTCCTTATCAATATCATCATTCCCCGAACTATCAGCCGGGTAGAACAGGTGATGAATCATACAAAAGGAACCAGGCTCCTTTTTTGGCACAAACTCCAAGGGCGATGCCCACAGGTTAGGAAAGGGGAGAACCTCAAATGGCCCAGACAACTTGTCGCCCAATATATCCTCCTTACCCCGAACCGACCATTATTCGCCAAAAGCGGCTCCAGTGAAAAAACAAAGGGGATCCAAAACCCAACTGAAAAACCCTTCCTCCAACACCGCGGCCTTGCCGCTTGGAACAGTCCTCATGGGCCCCCAACTTAGGCAATGTCTGCTTTGCCCTCTCCAAACATCGAATAGCGTGATGAGCCCCCCCACAATGCGAGCACTCATGCTTAAACCTGCAGGAGGAGTACCACCTGCAGTGGCTCTCATTAAAGAGCCTACACGCTCCTTTTTTCTGACCAGCCGGCGCACTGGAGAGTGATCCGGCTGCCCCTGGAAAGGACGTGGGACGACTGGGAGTCATGAGCAACAGCCACAGGCTGCCGTCCTGAGTGCTAATGTCCAATCCAGGACATGTCGCAATCTTTTGTCAGAACTGCTAGCCGTATCGGAACCAGTTCTGACCCCCATAGACCTTATAAGCACCCCAAATAAGGCCCAAATACCCAAACAACGACGGCGCCCACTCCGGAAACCGATGGGTCAGGATACTAAAAAAAAAAAACGCAAATCCCTGTAACCAATTCCCAAACGTATGTGGGATTTGTTTATTCTTATCTGAATCACGTGGATCGCCATGACGCAGCCTATCCACAGAATCCTTCTCAGGAGGATTTAGAAAAAGTAAATCCACAAACTCCCCCTGAAGGATCTTGTCACGAGTCTCCACTGGGACATGCATGCCCAAAGGAGACAACTCACATCCAGGCAGGGAGGAGCGAAAGCCCCCCCATGCCTGTTCCTCCTCCATCACCCTGTGCGTGTCAACCCCTGGTCTAGGTGCCACGGTCCCTGGCAACCTATCCACTACAGCCCTAAGCAAGCGCAGCAACTTCCCCTTTGCGCAGCCATATCCTGTCCCAGGAAGCCCCCTAACGCGCCCTGCCCCCCTGCTAGGCTAACCCAAGCGCTAGTGCAGGCCAACTCACCGCTCACTGCCACGGTAGCAAGCGCCACGAACTCCCATCCAGTCCTGGGATCCGCCTCTCACCGCTCCACTAAGAAGTGCCGACTTCCTCCCGCTCGTCCCGACCTCTGCTCTGCTGCTCCGTTGAACCGGACTCGGTGAAAGGTGAGGAGGAGTCCTGGAATGCCTCTGCCTCCTACCGCTGGCCAGAGATGGATTCTCCGCCACCTACTGCTCCGCTCCCATCAGCCCTGACCGGAACCTGCTCCATTGGAGGCCAGGTAAGCCTGCAGCATCCCGATCGGCGCATCCTTGGACCCAGCAGCCATCATGAACAAGGGGCCTAAGACACCAACTCTCAGGTAAGTCAACAGGCCCTAAGCTAACTCTTAATTAAAAAAATAAATAAATTTTTTTTGAACAGCAGAAGGCTAAAGGGAAAACTGTTCCAGCCTGTTCCTCCTGCAACTGGTGAGTACCCTCCCCTCTACACCCCTTCTTATACCATCCCATCTCGCAACCTTGTATCTTTCTCTATCCCACCCCATCTAAAGAAAACCTGCTCCTGATTTATTCCAACCTGATCTCCAAAACAAACCAACTTTATTTCTATACTGGACTTTGTTTTCATACTGATTTGGTTCCAACCTACCTGGATATTACAGACCTTCTTATTATTTGCAAGTATCCTCAAAGACCCTGAAACTACAGTTCTGATTATAAACCAAAGAGGCTGATAACCTCAGTAGCTACTTTAACCTGTTTTACTTTATCCTTTATGTTCCTGTTTAGCTTTATCTAATTGTATCCCTGTTACCTAATAACCCGCTTGGAGCATATTGCCTAAACCTTCTCTTCTGTTCCTTCTATTAACTCGAACCTATAATTTCTCTTGTAGGTTTTCCTGTTTCTTTATATCCTGTTCGGGGGCATATTGCCTGAATCCTGTTTTATGTTTTCATTCAAGATTCGTACCTACAATTTCTCTTATAGGTTTATCTTCATTCTCCTACCTATAACTTCTTTTATAGGTTTACCTATTTTCAATTTTGGGCTTATTTTCTAAACCCTTTTATTTCATAGCCTAGTTATTCTTACCTCAATTATTTGGTTCTGTTTTCCCTCTCCATCGCTCTTTACTATAATTTCTATTATAGGATATCCTGTTCATTCTATGTCCAAGATCACAAATAAAGTACCTGAAGTCAACCCTGGCATTAGTCTCCTCTCTGACCTGCGCAGAATCATGACAGGCCCATTGTTGTGTCATTCTTCCACGACCTTCACCTAATGTTGCAGCATGATAATGCATGGTCCCATGTTGCAAGAATCTGTACACAATTCCTGGAAGTTGAAAACATCCCAGTTCATGCATGGCCAGCATACTCACCAGACATGTCAACCATTGAGCATGTTTGGGATGCTCTGGATTGCGTATACGACAGTATGTTCCAGGTCATGTCAATATCCAGCAACTTTGCACAGCCATTGAAGAGGAGTGGACCAACATTCCACAGGCCACAATAAACAACCTGATCAACTCTATGCGAAGGAGATGTGTTGCACCACATGAGGCAAATGGTAATCACACCAGATACTGACTGGTTTTCGGACCCCCCCAATACAGTAAAACTGCACATTTTAGAGTGGTCTTTTATTGTGGCCAGCCTAAGGCACACCTGTGCAATAATCATGCTGTCTAATCAGCATCTTGATATGTCACACCCGTGAGGTGGATGGATTATCTCGGCAAGTTAGTTAGTGCTCACTAACAGATGTAGACAGATTTGTGAAAAATAGGCCTTTTGTGTACATAGAAAAGGTCTTAGATCTTTGAGTTCTGCTCAATGGGGGCAAAAACAAAAGTATTGTGTTTGTAATTTTGTTCAGTGTATAATGCTGGAGTGATTCTTTTAGCACTTGGCTATTAGTTTCTTCTCATGGACTTATTTTAAAGGGACACTATAGTCATCAGAACAACTACAAGTTACTGTAGTTGTTCTCGTGTCTATACCATGTCCCTGCAGCCCTTTTGCTGTAAACACTGCCTTTTTAGAGGGACGAGGCTGTAAACACTGTGTTTTCAGAGGGACACCTCAAGTGGCCACTCCTGAGACGGCAACTAGAGGTGCTACTTGGGGCAGTGCTGCACAGTTTTATGAAGCATTGTTGGTGTATAGATCATGCTCTTGCAGTCTAACTGCTCAATTCTCTGCCATTTTTTTTTTTTAGTTAAATAACTTTGTTTATACACTACTAGCCACATATTCCCTGGCTATGACTCACACTGCCTCCATGAAATAAAAAGTTTAATTTTTAATTAGATCTTGCACCACAGTGTGTTTACTTTAGAAGTTATTATCTCCTACTCTGTTTATTGAACTTTAATCATACTCAAGAGTCTATTTCAGGTTGTAGCATGCTGGAAATAACAAAAATTCAAAATTAAAAGGGACACACAACTACCGTTTAATGTAGTTGTTTTGGTGTGTATAGTATGCCCCTGCAGGCATTTTACTGTAAACACTGCCTTTTCAGAGAAAACACACTGACAGCCTGCATGAAAAAAAAAAATTGTTTCATTTTCAATTTAGACTTAATTTGCTGTAGAAGTTTTTATCTCTTGCTCCGTAAATCTAACTTTAATCACACACAAGAGATTCCTGCAGGGTCTAGGAGGCGATTAACAGAGCAAGAGATAAGAAATTCTAAATTAGACTATGCACTACAAGAACCTAAAATATCTAGGTTACTTTCAGTTGTTTAGGAAGCCTATGTAAGTCACATGCAGGGAGGTTTGCCTAGGGCTGCATAAACAAAGTGATTTAAGTTCTAAATGGCAGAGAATTAAAGGGACATTGTAGGCACCCAGACCACTTCAGCCTATCTAAACGACGCTGGACATATTCACGCTAAGCATGAGGACCTCCAGCATCGCCAGAATCCCCATAGGAAAGCACTGAATAATACTTTACTATGGGGAGGTCCAATGCAGGCGCGTGCAGCCATTGCCGCACATGCGCATTAGGTCTACCCCGCAGGCATAGCCTGACCCAGTGCCGGAGCCCGACATCGGTGCTGGGTTCAGTTAAGTGTCTGAATGGGTTTTAACCCCTTCAGCGACATGGGATGGGGGGCGGGACTCCAAGATTCTCTAATGCCAGGAAAACGGGTTTGTTTTCCTGGCACTGAAGAATCCCTTTAGACATTGAGACTGCAGGGGCATTATCTATACATCAAAAGCTAACGTTGTTTCCATTTAGTGTCTCTTAAAGCTCATAGCATATTTTTCCATCGTTTGGTAGCAGCCTTTAATTGTAACTCTTTTGAGCTTGGTAGTCAAGAAGCTTTTCCCCTTTACGGCGATTTTTTATTTTGAATCGCTTGGGTTATAATCCCCATTGAGTATACCATTTCCTTCTCTGGCATGAAGAAACTAGCTTTCGATTTCCCTGTTTGTTGATGGACTATTTTTATTGGTGTTTTTTTTTTTTTTTTGAGGTGTGATTATTTCTGATGACTTAAAGGTAGGCAGACAATGTAATAGAGCAGCAGGAAATGCTAGCAGAATGCTTGGTTGTATAGGGAGAGGTATTAGCAGTAGAAAGAGGGAAGTGCTCATGCCATTGTACAGAACACTGGTGAGACCTCACTTGGAGTATTGTACACAGTACTGGAGACCGTATCTTCAGAAGGATATTGATACCTTAGAGAGGGTTCAGAGAAGGGCTACTAAACTGGTTCATGGATTGCGGGATAAAACTTACCAGGAAAGGTTAAAGGATCTTAACATGTATAGCTTGGAGGAAAGACGAGACAGGGGGGATATGATAGAAACATTTAAATATATAAAGGGAATCAACACAGTAAAGGAGGAGACTATTTAAAAGAAGAAAAACTACCACAACAAGAGGACATAGTCTTAAATTAGAGGGACAAAGGTTTAAAAATAATATCAGGAAGTATTACTTTACTGAGAGGGTAGTGGATGCATGGAATAGCCTTCCAGCTGAAGTGGTAGAGGTTAACACAGTAAAGGAGTTTAAGCATGCGTGGGATAGGCATAAGGCTATCCTAACTATAAGAGAAATGAAAGTATTTAGAAAATTGGGCAGACTAGATGGGCGGAATGGTTCTTATCTGCCGTCACATTCTATGTTTCTATGTTTCTATGTGTGTTATTCTTGATTATGGTGCGGTTATAACCGGTGGGTAAGTTAGGGGAGTTTTTTTTCTGAAGATATACCTTATCGGCACCAAATACATTATTGTCCATGTTCTGTGCACTGTTTTGCTGCTTTTGTTTCCCAATTTTTGATATGCAAGACAACCCACCATTATTGCAATTACTACCATGTATACAATCATTTAATAGTGTGTTAAAGGAACACTACAAACAACTAAAGTGCTTCAGCTTGATCACCATAACTACTAAAGCATGCTGTGGTGGTTATGGTATCTGGACTGCCCTGGTACTCCCTCCACTGTAAGAAGCCAACATAAACTGTAGTGGTTATGGCTCCAGGAGTGCCCTGGCACCCCCATCCCCCATTGAAGGTACTCAAACTATTTTAGAATGGTCTGAGGTCTACCTGGTCCTGTTCATGCCTCCACTGGCTCTCTGTCAGAGCAGGCTAATCCAGGAGAGAGAATTGGGCAGAGTTATTATTTATTTTTAGGAAAAAGTTGGTTGGATGAATCGGAGGTCTCTCTAGCACGCATAATTACTCTGAGTGATGTACAGACTCGGGTTCTCTTCCTTGCTGTATAATACAGTTATTCATTTAGTTTAAACAGAGGGGTTCACCCCCAAGCT
Source organism: Pelobates cultripes (assembly GCA_933207985.1). NCBI lineage: Eukaryota > Metazoa > Chordata > Amphibia > Anura > Pelobatidae > Pelobates > Pelobates cultripes. Next base: position 130,228,325 of record OW240914.1, on the reverse strand, counting down.
TCCTCCTCATTCACGATTGTAGTGAATAAGTGGGCTGCCCCCTTTGGACGCTGAATAGCTCATATATATATTTTTTTTTAAAGGGGTTGGGGACACAGTCTGCTCTTAATCCTCCATCTCATTTTGCAAATAAAAGAAGCCATTGGAACCAATAAACAATGTATTAAAGCAGAACTGTCATGGCTGCATCTGTTTTTTTTTTTTTTTTAAACCCCCCTCCCAAATCCACTACATCTAATTGCCTTCCTAGTCACCCCCATATTACCTATTTTTTCATCTTTATTTCATGTCGGGACCTAGGTCCTGGGCGCCGCTTTCTTTGTGTGGGCAGATGAAGCTCCTGTGGGACACGTCATTCGCCCATACTAGATAGTGCCATGAAATTCCCGGGCATGCCTAAACACCTAAGCATTCGCTATTGTCCGAAATTCGGACGGCAATTTCGTTTATTCATTCGTCAGAAAGACTGAAAACATAAGGGTCATTGAAATCTCCCGAATGTCCCTGCTCGCTATGCCTCGAGTAGGGGCATGTCTGTAAAAATATTTAGTGTCCCCCCCGAGCCCTCATCTGTGCCCTGCAAGTGGGGGTTATTCAACAAAAAAAGGGACATAGACTCCCCTTTGGCCCCACCTATGAGCGGCGGATGGGGGGCCCTAAAAACTAATGGGGAGGAGGGAACCTATTGTTCCCCCCGCCCCCACCCATGGGCGACGGGTGTGGGCTAAATGAAAAAAATAATCTCCTTCCCAGGTGAATAGGTATCCCCAAGCCTGTAGTAACCCCACACGCAAATTAAAAAAACTAAAGCCAACCCCCATCATCCTAAAAATAGTGAAGGGGGGGACAATAAAATTAAATATCTGCAAATAAATAAAAAAATATACATTTGTTGTCATCTTTTATCTAAAACCTTCCTTTTTCAGCCCCAAAAAGGGCAAATTAAAATCCGGTAAATTAAGCCCGAACGTATAAAACAGAAAAAGACCAGAGCACAAAAAAAAAAAAAAAATTAAACGCCTTCCCACGCCCTGAAATTTGATTCAGAGCGCTCTGATTGGTAGGTTTAAGCCAACCAATAAGAGTTCTCGGATTGGTAAATAGTGAGCCTTACAGGTAACCAATCGGGTAAGGCTCAGTGTTTATCTATCAGAGCACTCTTATTGGTTGACTTAAACAAACCAATCAATAATTGCCTCCCCCCATTGTCAATTAGGGCACGGGTGGGGGGGACACTATGTTCCCCCTGCTAGTTAATATAATCCCCACCATCGGGCCATTTATTGGAAGTGGGGGGTCTTTTTTTTTTTTTTTTACAACAGACTGCTCACTGTTTAATAGACATGCCCCTACTAGCGGCATAGCGAGTAGGTGCAGATTATTTACTAATACCAAGTAATTTTTACTTAATATTAGTAAAGTTGGTTAAATGACCAATTTAGTTCTTTCAGCCTTTTAGTAGATAGCTCACTAATAACTCAGGAATTAGGGAGCTATCTACTAAGTGGCTGCAAGATGCAGCCGCAGCACGGATCGTAATTTCATTCACTCAAATGAAATTTTGAACCGAACTTAAAAGTACCAAATGTCGTCCTAACGTGAATGAACAAACTGTTCTCATTTTGTTAAGGTGAAATTCAATAATTTCGCCAGCGTTTTTTCTAAATGACAGGACATTCGGGAATATTGACAGCAGGATCACGGAGAAAAGGTGAGAATTGTGGGAAAACTTCCGTGACCCACAGGAAGTGGGTCATAAATGGTTAAGTGTCGGAAAAATACATAAGACAAAGTAGTCCCTACTTTGTCTTATGTTTTAAAGTAAATTAGAGCATATAGGAAGAAAAGAAAAACAAATCCTGAGAGAGGGAGAGAAGAGGAAGCAATTGGGGAAAGGTAAGTTTGGCATGACAGTGCCGCTATAAGCCTTTCACTGAGTTATAGTGACTAAGGGTTTCATTCTTTTTTTATTGGGGGGGAGGTGGGCGAAGAAAGAATAGAATGAAAGATTGCTGTGAGCAGGCAGGGTGACTAGAGAACAAACACACACAGCATTACTTTTCTAATCAGTAGCTATCACAGGATGGGTAAATGGTGGTCACAGATAGGTCCAGGCTCAGAGCTGACAGTATCGGAGTTGACCATTCCATTGAGGAACACATGTCTGCATACCATGATCTGCAAACAATGATGTTCTGGGAGAGGTTTTTTTGACTGCACTGGCACAAAGAGGTAAAAATGCATAAAAAAATATTGGTTCAGTTCCAACTTGGAGCGCCCTTTTAATAACAATACCAGACGTAACCGTCAGGAACACATACTGGCAAAAAGCTAGTTATAGGAAAATCAAGGGTAGATACAGACCATAGAGCTACTAAGGAAAGCTGTCAGTCACGTGCCTGAGAGTTTAAGTCCGCATGAGAAAATTAGATTCAAGGGATTTAACCAGAGGAGGAAAATTAGATGAAGAATTCTAGAATTTGCTGCAGATGCCAGCTGGAATACCCTTGAAGTGCATAGTCCAGGCCTGTCTTTACAGACCCGGCCCTTCAGCTACTGTGGATCAGCCAAGGTTTTGGTTTTTTTTCATGAAATTATTTCATAATAAATCTTTTATGAACTTTGCAATGACTTGTTCAGACCTGAAGTATGCCATCAAAGGCAGTAGTAGCTAACCTTTGGCACTGTAGCCATAGATGGACTTCATTTCTTATGTTGCCACTTATGGCAGTGGAGACACTAGCCTTTGTCAGCAGGCTAAGCATCAAAGGAAACCTCTGGGGTTATTCACTAATGACCTTACTTCTACTAAATGTCTAAAACTAGCGAATGGGCAGCCATTTAAGAAATGGGTGAAGAAAGATTATGTGCACCATGGAAAGGAAATTAAGCATGTAGGAATGTTTTGGCACTTATAAACTCTCAAAGAACATTTTATACCATATTTAAAAAAGAACAAATTTTAAAAACAGCTCCTGGTTTTTCCATGCTGCAGAAGAATTTCTTCTTTTTATACTTCTTTCAATCACAATTCTTCCACATTTAAGAATAAAATATAGAGATTTAATATTCTATATACCTATGCACATTAAAGGACCACTATAGGCACCCAGACCACTTCAGCTTAATGAAGTGGTCTGGGTGCCAGGTCCAGCTAGGTTTAACCCTTTTTTCTATAAACATAGCAGTTTCAGAGAATAATAGGGTTAATCCAGCCTCTAGTGGCTGTCTCATTGACAGCCGCTAGAGGTGCTTCCGCGTTTCTCACTGTAATTTTCACAGTGAGAAGACGCCAGCATCCATAGTGAATGCTTTCCTATGGGCTAGCTGAATGTGCGCGCGGCTGAATGCGCGCGCGTGCGCATTCAGCCAAGGAGGAGGAGAGTCCCCCGCCCAGGGCTGGAGAGAGGTAAGTTTAACCCCTTCCACCACCTAGAGCCCGGCGGGAAGGGGACCCTGAGGGTGGGGGCACCCTCAGGGCACTATAGTGCCAGGAAAACTAGTATGTTTTCCTGGCACTATAGTGGTCCTTTAAAGAGTAAGATCACTTGCCATTTCAAGGCAAATTTCTTAGCTAAAAAGCAGCAAGGTGAATTGTTAGTGTAGTGTTACTGTACTGCCACCCATCTCATGCGATATTAAAATAAAACAATATACCGTATATACTCGAGTATAAGACGAGTTTTTCGGCACATTTTTTGTGCTGAAAAACCCCCACTCATCTTATACTCGAGTCACTGTCTGTATTATGGCAACTTACATTGCCATTATACAGACCAGGACCACCGGGCTCATTACAAGCCTACAGTGGTCCTGTTGGGGGCTGGCAGGAAGCTGTTACTTACCTTTCCTGCAGCTCCTGTTAGCTCCCTTCTCTCTCCTCTGGTCCGGTCAGCTCCCCTGTCAGCTCCACTGCAAGTCTCGCGAGAGCCGCAGGGTCAGAGCGTTGCGCGCGGCACTCACACCGCTGACCGGACCGGAGGAGAGAGAAGGGAGCTAACAGGAGCTGCAGGAAAGGTAAGTTACAGCTCTCTGCCAGCCCCCCTCCTACACAGCCCATGCCACTGGACCACCAGGGAATGAGAGCCCCCCTCTCTGGCCAGCTAACAAGCAGGGAGGGGGGACGAATAAAAATATAAATAAATAAAAATGTAACTAATAATAAAATATGAATAATATATATAAAAAATATATATTAAAATAATAATAATTTTAAAAAATTAATAAAAATGCCCACTCTCCACCAAGGCTCTGCATCACACACACACTGCATTCATACACACACACACACACACACACTGTGCATTCATACAAACACACTGCATTATATACACACACACACTGCACTCATACACACACACACACACACACTGCACTCATACAAACACACTGCACTCATACAAACACACTGCATTCATTATATACACACACTGTAAATAAATATTCAATTAATATAATTTTGGGGGGATATCATTTTATTTAGAAATTTACCAGTAGCTGCTGCATTTCCCACCCTAGTCTTATACTCGCGTCAATAAGTTTTCCCAGTTTTTTTGGGGTAAAATTAGGAGTCTCGACTTATATTCGGGTCGACTTATACTCGAGTATATACGGTATCCTTTGTATACCATATATACTATGCATGGTTGCACTTAAAGGGAAACCCGTAAAAGAACACTATAGCATTAGGAATACCAACATGTATTTCATACTGCTATACAGGGAGTGCAGAATTATTAGGCAAATGAGTATTTTGACCACATCATCCTCTTTATGCATGTTGTCTTACTCCAAGCTGTATAGGCTCGAAAGCCTACTACCAATTAAGCATATTAGGTGATGTGCATCTCTGTAATGAGAAGGGGTGTGGTCTAATGACATCAACACCCTATATCAGGTGTGCATAATTATTAGGCAACTTCCTTTCCTTTGGCAAAATGGGTCAAAAGAAGGACTTGACAGGCTCAGAAAAGTAAAAAATAGTGAGATATCTTGCAGAGGGATGCAGCACTCTTAAAATTGCAAAGCTTCTGAAGCGTGATCATCGAACAATCAAGCGTTTCATTCAAAATAGTCAACAGGGTCGCAAGAAGCGTGTGGAAAAACCAAGGCGCAAAATAACTGCCCATGAACTGAGAAAAGTCAAGCGTGCAGCTGCCACGATGCCACTTGCCACCAGTTTGGCCATATTTCAGAGCTGCAACATCACTGGAGTGCCCAAAAGCACAAGGTGTGCAATACTCAGAGACATGGCCAAGGTAAGAAAGGCTGAAAGACGACCACCACTGAACAAGACACACAAGCTGAAACGTCAAGACTGGGCCAAGAAATATCTCAAGACTGATTTTTCTAAGGTTTTATGGACTGATGAAATGAGAGTGAGTCTTGATGGGCCAGATGGATGGGCCCGTGGCTGGATTGGTAAAGGGCAGAGAGCTCCAGTCCGACTCAGACGCCAGCAAGGTGGAGGTGGAGTACTGGTTTGGGCTGGTATCATCAAAGATGAGCTTGTGGGGCCTTTTCGGGTTGAGGATGGAGTCAAGCTCAACTCCCAGTCCTACTGCCAGTTCCTGGAAGACACCTTCTTCAAGCAGTGGTACAGGAAGAAGTCTGCATCCTTCAAGAAAAACATGATTTTCATGCAGGACAATGCTCCATCACACGCGTCCAAGTACTCCACAGCGTGGCTGGCAAGAAAGGGTATAAAAGAAGAAAATCTAATGACATGGCCTCCTTGTTCACCTGATCTGAACCCCATTGAGAACCTGTGGTCCATCATCAAATGTGAGATTTACAAGGAGGGAAAACAGTACACCTCTCTGAACAGTGTCTGGGAGGCTGTGGTTGCTGCTGCACGCAATGTTGATGGTGAACAGATCAAAACACTGACAGAATCCATGGATGGCAGGCTTTTGAGTGTCCTTGCAAAGAAAGGTGGCTATATTGGTCACTGATTTGTTTTTGTTTTGTTTTTGAATGTCAGAAATGTATATTTGTGAATGTTGAGATGTTATATTGGTTTCACTGGTAATAATAAATAATTGAAATGGGTATATATTTGTTTTTTGTTAAGTTGCCTAATAATTATGCACAGTAATAGTCACCTGCACACACAGATATCCCCCTAACATAGCTATAACTAAAAACAAACTAAAAACTACTTCCAAAAATATTCAGCTTTGATATTAATGAGTTTTTTGGGTTCATTGAGAACATGGTTGTTGTTCAATAATAAAATTAATCCTCAAAAATACAACTTGCCTAATAATTCTGCACTACCTGTAGTGTTCTCCTCACGATTTAGGTGACCTTTAAGCTTTTAAAAAGGTAAAACATACTTACCTTAAATCCCACGGAGTTCTGGTTTTGCTGCGGCTGCCCAACCACCTCAGTTGAGATGATCAATCTTGATCATCTCAACCAATCCAATGCTTCCCCATAGGGATGTACTCTAAAATTAGCACGCATGTGTGACAGATCACCACGCTACATCAATCAAATGGTCTCTATGAGATGCACTGATTGAATATCTGACTAATTGTTATTGCAGTGGACGTGCATGTCAGGAAAAGAGCCATTAGATGTGCGACTAACTCTACAATGAAAACATTGCCATTCCTACAAAACAGCAATGTTTTATACTGCATGGTTAAAATGACAGGGGCGCTGCTCTCAAACTATATCACCGAGCTTTAAGTTTGCTTTAAATTATGTTGAAACAAAAACATAGCACAAATTTTAGGTTTTGTTTCGGTTTACACATTGGACAATTGCCTATCTTCATTTTTTGTGTTAATGTAGAGATTTATTCTGGAAACTGAATTCCCTCATTCTCTATTCTTCGTAGTTCTTGGTTTAGGGAAGACCCCTATATTCATGAGAACTTTTTACCCACCCCTCCATTTTTGATACTTCATATGCATCTGTTTCAATATCCACCAGGTGGCAACAGAGACTAAAACAATGAGCCGCACAGAAAGTGACTGAAAAACGGACACAGTGTTGATCAGTGCATATACATTTTAAACTGTGAGGCTCAATTGTCACTGCGTTTTTATCACCACACCATTAACAACAACAACAACAACAACCTTTAAAGCCTCACAACTAATTTATACTGGTTAACTTTAAAATTACATTATAATTATTTATGGAAAAATATAAACATTGCCTAGCAATTTTGATGGCACTATATAATATAGTGTTAAATGTATGTTGGGTGTACCATGATGTTGCATGATTCCCAATAATCCCTAATTCAGCAGGACAGTGTCCAGTAAAGGCCTGTATCCAGATTTTTGCACAAGTGTTTCAACTGTAGAGCCACAAGGGTAGGGTTTGTGTTGCGCAACATGCACTCAGTCAGCATACATGTTCTGCACAATGGCTGCCTTAAGTAGGGCTGGCCAGAGCAGTTGGATCAGCTCCCGCACCCTGGGTGCTAAATTCATCCCCACCAATGTTGTGAGGTGTGTAGCCAAAAATGAGAGACAATTGCACAGCACGAAATATATATATATAAAAAAAAAAACAGGATAAGGAAAAAGGATAAGCTATATTAAATTCAAATTAAAACCAACTGCAAAAAAACAAAACAAAAAAAATGTTCTTACTATGTGGGCCCAGGAGAGTAGCTCAATTCCATGAATCTTTAAATGTTTCAAAACAGCCACATTTAGAATTCCAAATATGTCAGCCAACATGAGGTGATTTTACTCTTCTAATAAACATCCAACAAATGTTCCCAAATGTAATTCTTAACCTTTTAAAGGCCATAGATCAGGTAAATCCCCACAACATATCATCTGTCCTTAAAGCACCAAAACAACTTTATCTAAATTAAGTTGTTATGGTGCCAGACAGGAGGCACTTTTACCTCAAGGGGTTAAACCGTTCGAGATGAGCATGCTGCAGGGAGAACCTGACCTCACTGCTGGAAAGGCCATAAGTTTGAGCTATTTTCTTTCTTTTTCTTTTCTTTTTTTTTTTGTGGAATCTGGGGTGCAGTATAGGAATGGTTATTTTGACCAAAAGTAGTGTGTTCATAAAACACAGTTTTGAAGTTGTAGTAACCCTTTAAATAGTTACAATGTCTCTCAGTGCTGCTGATACACTGTGCACCACTTTTATGTAGTGCAACAAACACAATGTACTTTTTGACAATTTATATAGTTTTACATATACAAAATGCCTTTCTTGAAGAACTGCTTAACCCCTTAAGGACACATGACATGTGTGACATGTCATGATTCCCTTTTATTCCAGAAGTTTGGTCCTTAAGGGGTTAAATTATCCTTCCTATCTGCATGATAAACTTTATGGATGAATTGGCTGCAGAGTAACATACATTACAGGGACTTTAACCCCTTAAGGACACATGACATGTGTGACATGTGATGATTCCTTTTTATTCCAGAAGTTTGGTCCTTAAGGGGTTAAATGAAAGGAGATTGCGACATGGGATATTTTTGCACCGTGTCAAAACAATGGAGCAGAAAGTTTTGGGGTGCTTGAACTGTCCCTTTAAAAATAAAAAAAAACATGCAAACCCTCCTCTTTTTTGTCATGAACTAAGATGATTTATATAGCGTTATAGCATAAAATGTAACTCCCTGGCTAAAGATTATACCATCCCAAAGGCAGGTGGTAACACTGGCGGATCCAGGGGGGGGGCAACGGGGCAATTGCCCCCCCCCCCGAGAAATCTGCCGGTCTCCCTCCCCTGCCAGCAGCACATGCAGGTGCTATCCCTGCAATGTGCCTGCGGACCGGGGGGGGAGATCAGAGATCTCCCTCCCCGGTCCGCAGGCACTGTGCTGGCAGCCGGCAGGGGAGGGAGAGGGAGGGAGGACCCGGAGCTCGGTCTGCAGCTCCTCCGGGTCCTCCTCTCGCGAGATTTGAAGCGTTGCCGCGGTTACCACAGCAACGCTCCAAATCTCGCGAGAGTGAACTCTAGCCCGGGAGCGCGGGCTAGAGTTCACTCTGACCACTGGGACCACCAATGAATCCCCACTGGGACCACCAGGGATCGAAATATGTCCACCCTCCTCCCCAGTAAAGGTAAGAAGGGAGGGGGGACATAGAATAATATTTATTTTAATTAAATAAAAAAATATTATACTATAAAAAAAAAAAGCCACCCTACCCTGATCACACACACACATAGCCCCCATACTGCCTCCCCCCATACACACATACTGCCCCCCATGCTGCCCCCCCATACACACATATTGCCCCCCATGCTGCCCCCCCATACACACATACTACCCCCCCCATACACACATACTACCCCCCATTATGCCCCATA
>OW240914.1:130197935-130217581 GCA_933207985.1 Pelobates cultripes | reverse complement strand
GCCCCCCATGCATACATACTGCCCCCCATGCACACATACTGCCCTCATGCACACATACTGCCCTCATACACACATACTGCCCCCCATACACACACACTGCCCCCATACACTGCCGCCCCATACACACACTTTGCCCACATTCACACACACACTGCAACTGTTACACACACATTCTGTCCCACACATACACTGCATCCCTGACATACACTGCCCCCCCACTCACACACTACAACCTTCACACACACACACACACTGCTCACACACTGTCCCCCTCACACACACACACACTGCACCCCTTACACATTGCACCACTCACACACACCACTGCTCCTATGCCCTACTACTGCCCCATTTCCCAGCAGACCTCAGGTAAGTTGTCAAACTGTTCTTAAACGGTTTGACTACTTACTCTAGGAGGGGGGCCCGGCACTATTGACACCATAACCACTACACTGAGCTGTAGTAGTTATTGTGTCTGGATTATTTCTTTAAATAATCTACAAGTGCCCCTCCCGAGATCAGGCTCTGGATCCGCCACTGGGTGGTAAGTAGTATATCCTTCTGGAGAAATACTCAAATTACAAGGAATTGAGGCCTCTGTTCGACTGTGTGAATTAGATGAATAGGTGGAGAGATCCTTACCATATGGGCATATGAATTTGGATGCTCAATTTGTGCACATTCACAAAGAGACAGAGTGGCCTGTGCCTCAGCCAGAAGACTTGTATGCTGTGCTCCCTGGCACGGCCTTGCAAAGCAATCTTACAAGATATTACTTTATATCCCATACCTCTGCTAAATTAAACTAAATCACCGTTCAGAATTTAATAAAATCAGATTCTTTAGATGGAAGCAGATAATTTCTCTGAAATTTTATTTACACATAAACTTGAGAATAATAACATGTTTACTGCATGCGTAACGTTAAAAGACACAGAAAGCCCCAGGGAGGACAATAGCAAGAACGCCATTGGTGGGTGATGATGGAGCTACAGATAGTAAAGGTGAGAACAATAAGAAAGCAAAATCATGTTTGATGTCCAGTGAAAGATTCTAGGGGCCTTATGATCGATCAGAATCATTACCTTCGTATAAAAGGTGACCTTTGTATAAAGTGATGTCATGTAAAACTTATTAGAGGAGGAGCAAGGTGGCATTGCCTGCAAACAAACCCTTTGGCAATCCTGTATCACCATAGCACTTCCTTTCACTGGGAATATCCAATGGCTCTTTTTACATTTGGAAATGATCATATTTGTCAGCCTTAAGAAGCGGGTATGCCAACACTTAGTAGACCAGATTGAGAAACAAAAGAGAAAATATAAAAATCAGAAAACACCCCTAATAGGGGTTACCCCTCAAATTGAAATCAACAAAATAGACAAGAACTGGATTGTTAACTATAGGTGGTAGGAAAGCAAAAAATATAAAATACTGGTAAAACATAATGTTATTTAATTTTTTTTTTTTATTAATAGCTAAACAACCACTAATGAAGAGAAAACAAAAATATTATCAATTTAGTGGAGTATCACATAAATAATGATATGAGATGAAAAACTCTCTATAGCATTAATATTAGTGTACCCTGGTGTCAAACAGCCCCCTACAAAATGGATGGCTTATGATATATATGTTAAAAGCTGAAAAGGCAAATCTCACTTTAGAAGAAATACCCCAAAGTTCTCAGAAAATTAACATAAAATAGAAATATTGCCTAAATGGAACTCCCTATGAAAGATGAGTGTTAATGGTAGACTCAAAATACATTAGCATAAAAAAAGCAGTAATTATGATCAAGTGAAAAGATTCTAATCTCTAGGGATTATTTGCTTATATATACTTAAATGGAGTATCCTGGCACTAAAGCTCCCTCTGCCTCCCCCTTCCCCTTTATTTACTTACCTTATCCCAGCGCCGATGTACCTTGGTGCTGGATCGTGGCTCTGCCTACTTCGATGTCCCGCAACAAGTGGGCACTAAGGCGCATGGACGGCAAATGCAGCGCTCGCATTAGACCTCCCCATAGAAAAGCACTGAATCAGGGAAAAACCTGACGCTGGATGTCCTCATGCAGACAAAAGGTTCGTTAGGATCCAGGAAGACTTCGTGCTGCAATATAAACATTGCGGCACTAGGTGCAATAGGGACACTACACTCAGACCACTTCAATGAGCTGAAATGGTCTGGGTGCCTATAGTGTCCCTTTAATGCTACAATAAAATATGAATGCATCCATCAGCTGTCACAAAGTTCACGTGGAACATTTTAAGGTTAACATGTGCAAAGAGCAAATTTAGCAAAAAATATGTAAAATCCAATATATTTCAAACATTTGCTGGCATGCTGGTAGTCATGCACACAAGATGTGTGACGGCAAAAACACTTACTAGACCAGATTCAGAGATTTGCATGAATTAAGAAATTTTTAGCAGTACTATAAACCTATCTCTGTTGTGGAAGTAGGTCTGGAAAATAATATTACATTCATTGATTTCCTGAAATATGGCAATGAACATAGATGATTATAACCATCCTAGCTGTGGTGAGCAGGTATGTTTTGAGGCACACAGTGATGCAACAATCTGTAGCACACAGAGGTCTGTAACACAGCTGGGCCACTTATGATTTATGCTTTCAAATTGTTAAACTTTCAATGGTTCTCTATACAACCCAGAAAGAGATGGTTTCCTGACATATGTGGGTCCAGGGCAGCCACTTAGATTGCTTGTACTAAGAACTGACCTGAGCATGAATGTGCTCTAGAAACACACATGCACAGACCCCAGGACCACACTCATACAGATGTTTTGGAGAAATATACCAGGTTATATATCTGAGGTTTGAGTGAAAGTCTCTGCATCTAACTATGTAGATTGAACACCACCATCATATGACCCACACAGTGTTTTGTAGTACCCCAACTACCCCCTTGAAATTTATTTCATTAATGAGTTTCTCCAGCCATTTTATCAGAATTGTGCCCCTCCTCCTCCCCAGAACAGAGCACTCAATGTACGTTTTAAATTACATTTTTACTCACCTTAATCCAGCGTGGGGTGAAGCTCCCAAAGTCCCGGCACTGCTCAGTGCACCCCTGTCTGATTTCACAGGAGCCACAGCGATGTCCAATCAAAGGCTTCTCTGGGTAGAAGAAACAGAGGATCCTCCACTGTGGTCTGCTTGACCACAGTACATGAGAGAGATGAACAGGGACAAGAGGGGAGATACTTCAATGGGGATGGCGGGGGCAAAAGGCACACAGAAGGGCTTTGGACACAAAAAGATGCACAGAGGGGTTGGAAGGGGGCAAAGACGCACAGAGAGGCAAACAGAAGGTCTGGAGTGGGCAAACACACACAGAGGGGCTGGGGGGGACAAAGTGACACACAGAGGGGCTTGGCAGGCACGGGAACAGACATAAGGCGGCTGGGGGGAGAGACACACAGAGGGTCTGGGGAGAAGAGAGACACAGAGGGTCTGGGGAGAAGAGAGACACAGGGGGTCTGGGGAGAAGAGAGACACAGAGGGTCTGGGGAGAAGAGAGACACAGAGGGACTGGGGAGAAGAGAGACACAGAGGGTCTGGGGAGAAGTGAGACACAGAGGGTCTGGGGAGAAGAGAGACACAGAGGGACTGGGGAGAAGAGAGACACAGAGGGTCTGGGGAGAAGAGAGACACAGAGGGTCTAGGGAGAAGAGAGACACAGAGGGACTGGGGAGAAGAGAGACACAGAGGGGCTAGGGGGAAAAAGATTTTTTAAAAATAGTCAATTTCTTTTTTTGGGGGGGAAGGGTGCAAGTAGATGGTCTTGTCTAGGGTGCAAAATAGTATCAGACTGGCCCTGGGTGGGGTCTATTTGCAACTTAAAATGGGCCCCCCTTAGATATTGAGTCGGGTCTGAGCTGTAATACAGAGAAATGGTATATTCTGCCCACAGACACATGGTGATTAATCTTTGGATGCTGTCTGCAAGCCCAATTTCCTTTTACAGAGATTGCTCATCAATCCCTGGTGATACATATAACGTGTGCAAAAACCATGCTGTTGAAGTAACCGTGTGAATTTACCATCTGCAATTTATGTCGGGTTATACTGGTCCATGTGGTTTACTAGTTAGAAACCAGCCCCACTGTGCATTACAGATATCTGACTGTGAAACTCTTCGGAAAATACTAATGACCCATTACACACACCTGATGAGTCACACAGCAAGCAGAGATTATGCATAGAACTGGTAAGTTATTTCAGTGGAATGTGTCCTTGTCATACAAGCCAGCAGGCCTTGCAGAGCAGCCAATGAGGAGCCCAAGGGACCAGAGGAGGGATGAGGAGAGGCAGCTGTCCGAACATCTTAAAGCCTGTTTATCTTCATCTCGATCTTCCATTTTTTCCGGCTCCTGCAAGGCATCTCTGGCCAAGTTTCCACACAAATCCTGTGTGTCAGCTACACAAACCATGACAATCAGATAATGTGAGCAGCGAGGAGCCCCAAAACAAAAAGTTTGAAATCTATATCACAGCAAATCCATTTATATGATTACAGGCACACAAAGATAATAATGGAAGACAAATTCTGAAACTTGGAACTATGGATCTTCTGCTCAGACTAGGGTGACATTAATCATGTCTATACCAGGAGGGAAATGTACATAACTACATTCCTCTGCATAATACAAACATCATGTAACATTAGAACACTCTGCACGGAATGGAAAACTGAAATTCTGCATGTTGCAAATATTTCCAGCATGTTGCTTTTTTTGAAAACAGCTGAATGCAACTGCGTTGCATAAAGAAAAAAATGCTGCCCAACACATTAAATGGTTATCCAACCGAAAACAATGTTTTAATAAAACACTGTTTTTGATTAGAGTAACCCCTCCTGGCACAGTCACCCATGAAAGAAAAAAGTGAGAAAGAAAGCCTACGATCCCATTCTGAGGCCAGGTTCTCACTGTAGCCCTATTCTTTTCTGATAATGTCCCTCCCCCTCATTGCAGGCTGAGGGAGGGACCTGAGCGGCACAGAGGGGAAGGTGGTGCGGGGGCTTCACTTCTCTGTCGCCAGCAAGCTCTGCGTGACTGAAACAGATAACAAGCATGCACAGATTTAACATTACCCAGCACGGAACTCTTGTTCTGGGTTAGCTAGTTACACAGATGGAGGCAAGTCCATTGAGAAACACCACTTCAAATCACGTGGCTTGGTGTAATCCTTTTATGATATGCGTTGATCTGCATGTTACAGACGTATACTAGTCTCGATGTTAAGGAGGTATACTGCCCTGCATATTGCATAGGCACAATATTCTGCAGTTTAAAGGGATAGCTTATGTAAAGAATTTTGGTTTACAGATCATGTCACTGTAGTTGCACATATCCTCATCATTATTCTAAAGCAGGGGTAGGCAACCTACGGCACTAGTGCCATGCACGGCACTCGAGGTGTCTTTGCACGGCACTCAAGGCTGCTAGAGCCAAACGCACTCTGGCCTATCAGGAGTCCCAGTAAAACTTCAGATATCTGCTAATACGAAGAGGTGGTGGAGGACAATCCTCAATTTATGCATTGCCTCACATAGAGGAAGTGATCCCAGATTACTTCCTCCCAGCACTTGTGAATGGGAATCCACACTGTAGTAGAGCAGCCCTCGACAGCTATCGCAGCTCCTGTCCTTGACCTGTACATGGCCAGCCTGGTCCCCACTGGAACCCAGGGAACTCACCCGTACTGCTAGATATACACAGAGCTGCAGAATAACCCTCCCCTCATACGAATAATATGAACAGCCCACACACACACACAACACACAATCCCCACAAACGCAACACCACTAACAATCCACATACATGCACACAACCCCACATGCAGCCTCTCACATGCAATACCCCAAACAGCCCCACACATACACACACTACCAAACACACAATGTGACATATCTATCCACACACAAGTCCACAAGCAGCCCTCATACACAGCCCACATTCATATGTATCATACACAATACCATAAACTACTAATGAACATATACAATATAATAGCTCATATACGCACAAATACAACAATACAAAGCAATTACAGTAAAAATAACACAAGCAGATACGGCAGCATACACACCTCAATTTAAAAATATAGGACCGGCACGTTACGGGACATCACAATCCTATATCGGCACAGTGCTTTAAAAATTCTTATCTCCTGCTGTTAATTGGACTTATATCACACACACACATGCTACATGCTCTAGCAGACAATCAGAAGTGCAGGAAGTAATATATTCTAAATAAAACATACAGTGCAATAAGGGAAGCAAAAACAGATTGAGCTCTTTTTTTGCAGGAAGTGTGTTAGGGAGGTTGTATGAGCCACAGTCAGGGAAGGTGAGACTAGGGCTACATAAACAAAGTGAATTAGGGGCGGGGCCTGACCAGCAAACTGAACGGCTGCATGGTGGAGGAGCTCCCGCTACAAAAGCTGTTTTTAGGGACAGGCTCGCTGATATAATACCTCAAACGATACCGGGGTATGCTACCCAAGCTGGGGGCACCCTGGTGAATCTACCGATAACAGATTCGAGCCTGACCCGCACTCGTGAACCCAAGGTAGCAGGCCGCAGCCTGCGGTGGACGGAGATGGGGGGAGACGGCCGCTCTCTTCACCCCTACACCGGAGGTACCGAACCACTGCATACCCGCTCCCCCCCCTCAGGACCGGCGGGGGTGATCCCGGTCCACCCCATCCAGGCAACAAGGTTACGGCAAGCACAGGCGGCGGAGCCCCATAGGCAAACCCTGGCTACACAGGCCTGCATGATGGCGGACGCCATGTGTGGCCAACGCTACCATACTATGACGAAGCTGGAAGCCATATTCGATGCCTTCTGGGCAAAGCTGGCAAACAGAGAGCGACAGCTCAAAGCACCCACCCAGCAAAAAACTCGCACCTACCTGTCACAGCCGCGCAGCCTCCCGTCCGACAAGTGCTAAAAGATGGCGACGACGGCGGAGACCTTTCCCGCATAAACACAACCAGACAAGACCGCGCCGCACATCGATGCCGGACCGAGGGGGCCTACTGGCTCCCGCCAGACCCTGCGTGAAACCAAGATCCGCAACACAACCAAAGGCAGGCAAGCACCCCTCACAGCACCAAGCCCAGACACTGGCAAGGGGAGCCGCAGAGTCACAGTCAGAGACACTGTTTACCTGCAAGGTCAACGCAGGCTCCCAAAGCTGTAGGCGGAGGGGACAGCCACCAGAGCCTACACAGACGCATCTTGCTATGCCCCAGCAGGACTTCCAGCCATCCCTGTCACCCATCCCTACGAAAGGTATCGGTTGAAAGAGAACTTACAAGCCGGGAAACGTAGAGGCCTAGGCCTGAAGCCTCTAATACAATGGACGCAAACGAAACCATACTGTAGCATCCTAAACAGGGACTCACTAATAACAAGGGACTCTAACGTAATATCCATTGCTTGGTCGTTTACTTTATTTCTGTTATTTAGCCATGCTCTCTATTTACGTTTTGTTTAGCATTCTCCTAATAGCCTTCCAATAATTGTATAGGGCCTTAACACACACATCAGCTAAGCATTCAGATCGCCTGTCACCTGCTAATTTAAGGATGACAAGCCTGCCTGCCTGGTACTATCTAGGTATACCCTGCCTGCTCTACAATCGATATATCTAAGCACACACATAACCGCACATATCTGAGCCTCTAAATCTTTAGCATATACCAAAAGTATTAACTTTTAATATACTCTTGCATTGTCAGAACATGTTTAAACTTTACAAAATTGTCTAACTAGACTAACGATGTGACTCTATAACAAAGGCAAATCTTAGCACCGTTAACCGCTATTTAACGCCTCCAAGCCTATAGACTCACAGCATAACTACCATGTACACCATGTTTTAATCAGCTACTACTAAACTGCAAAACAGGCTCATGCATTGTAACTACGCTAGTATAGCAAACCTAGCATTGACGAGCAACTACTGTGTTATTTTATTTCATTGTGTTCCAATTAAGCTTACTCTATCACTTTAGATGTTTAATCGTTATGCCTAGAAAATATAAAAATGTGCGACTTATCATGCCACTGCCTAACTGATATGAACCTTGAAATACGCTGTTGTGGCGCCCGTTGATAACTATGTAACCACCTGCACGACAAAAATAAAAAATTCAAAAAAAAAAACCAAAAAAAAAAACCAAAGTGAATTAAAGCAGATCTGCCACTGTCTGGGGTTATTGCATAATTTGCAAAGATTTCCTATGGTGACATCACCGCTGGGTGGGCAGGGAAAAGTGAAATTTACCTAATCTTAAACTGTGCCTCACGGACACCATCATTTAGATCCACCGCATCTTTTCCAGCTTCTGGTGCTTCAGTTGCCAGTGCCATATCTTGCACATGCATTCGAGTACATCCCGTGAGATCCTCCATGGATAGCTTTTTGTTTTCCCACCAACAGCGGTGACATAGGTGATGACTGGCGGAAATGACAAGCTTGACAAAAAAGTAACCACTCCTTTTGTCAAAGGAAAAATAATGAGACAAAAGTACTTTAGATCAGTACAACTTTTTACTGGGATTCTATCGTTAAGAAATACTACATTTGGAAGGGGTGGGGGATGACAGAGCTGTCAACATACTAAATGGCAAAGAATAGTATAGTGACAATGCAATGGCATGACCGATATACCAAAACCACTTTATTAAGCTAAAAGTTGTTTAGGTGCTTAGAGTGTTATGAAAGGTTGTTTCTCGGTTCTAGATGACTATTGCTAGAAGCTCCGGATAGCTTTATCCAGCATATTATAGAAGCTCTGTGTGCTACAGGTTATGTTTTACACATGCAATTACTCCATGCAAAACTGGCTCACAATCAAACAGAACAGAAACAGAAAGTAAGTTGGAATTGCTGTGTATTTTTACAGGTTAATAGCTCTGGGACAGATGATGTGCTGCTATCCAAGGGTAATGTATCTGTCCTATACATCCCAAAGCACTGCTTTACTGTAAGAGTGCAATGCATATTATAGAAATGCCATATTGTACATGTTACAAAAGCTGTTCTGTTTCTTACATTGACACAAAGCGGGGCATGTCACACACAGCTCTACAAGTCCTGGATCTGTCTCTTACTTATTAGTGGAATGTCCAGATGTTTCAACATTGAAGTGCTAACTCAAACTTACCACATTCAACCATCACCCCTGACCCACACTGCCACCCACACTGCATCTAGACACATCACTCTACTCATTCTCTTCCATTAATTCCCTTAATGTGCTTGCATCTCCTCAAATAGCTGGGAAATGTGTGGTGTGTGTCTCCGAACTACTCCTTAACATCACTGCTCTACTTTTTCTAGCTTTAATAAATATGTCAATTACAGTACCCTCTGATACACTGTTAGACCAGGCTCCTCTTTAAATCTCAACTGCAAAAATCTATGACAACAAGGGGGACACTTGTAGATCCTTCTCTGTCATGGTTATCATCACCATAATGGGATAGGTGGTAGGTATGCATCTAAATCAATGATATCTCTTAACACAAAGGTAGTGAAGAGGTTGCTATCTAAGAGTTGTTGAACTTCAACTACTGTGATCCTCAACCAGTCTGTGTCTAAAGGAAGAAGGGCACTGCAATTACAGCGAGGGAAAAAAAGTATTTGATCCCATGCTGATTTTGAATGTTTGCCCACTGACATAGAAATGATCAGTCTATAATTTTAATGGTAGGTGTATTTTAACAGTGAGAGACAGAATAACACCAGGTTTTGTCACACATCTCAGGAGGGATTTTGTCCCACTCCTCTTTGCAGATCCTCTCCAAGTCATTAAGGTTTCAAGGCTGACGTCTGGCAACTCGAACCTTCAGCATCCTCCACAGATTTCCTATGGGATTAAGGTCTGAAGACTTGCTAGGCCACTCCAAGACCTTAATGTGCTTCTTCTTGAGCCAATCCTTTGTTGCCTTAGCTGTGTGTTTTGGGTCATTGTCATGCTGTAATACCCATCCACGACCCATTTTTAATGCCCTGGCTGAGGGAAGGAGGTTCTCACCCAAAATTTGACTGTACATGGACTCGTCCATCGTCCTTTTGATGCAGTGCAGTTGTCATGTCCCCTTAGCAGAAAAACAACCCAAAAGCATAATGTTTCCACCTCCATGTTTGACGGTGGGGATGGTGTTCTTGGGGTCATAAGCAGCATTCCTCCTCCTCCAAAACACGGCGAGTTGAGTTAATGCCAAAGAGCTCAATTTTGGTTTCATCTGACCACAACACTTTCACCCAGTTTTCCTCTGAATCATTCAGATGTTCATTGGCAAACTTCAGATGGGCCTGTACATGTGCTTTCTTGAACAGGGGGACCTTGTGGGCACCGCAGGATTTCAGTCCTTCACGGTGTAGTGTGTTACCAATTGTTTTCTTGGTGACTATGGTCCCAGCTTCCTTGAGATCAATAACAAGATCCTACTGTGTAGTTCTGGGCTGATTCCTCACCGTTCTTATGATCATTGAAACTCCACAAGGTGAAATCTTGCATGGAGAACCAGACCAATAGAGACTGACAGTTATTTTGTGTTTCTTCCATTTGCGAATAATCGCACCAACTGTTGTCACCTTCTCACTAAGCTGCTTGGCGATTGTCTTTTAGCCCATTCCAGCCTTGTGTAGGTCTACAATCTTGTCCCTGATATCCATGGACAGCTCTTTGGTCTTGGCCATGGTGGAGAGTTTGGAATCTGATTGATTGCTTCTGTGTACAGTTGTATTTTATACAGGTAACAAGCTGAGATTGGAAGCACTCCCTTTAAAATTTTAAATCGTTAATCTTAGCTCGTTACCTGTATTAAAAAAGACACCTGTGAGCCAGAAATCTTGCTGATTGATAGGGGATCAAATACTTATTTCACTCATTGACATGCAAATCAATTTATAACTTTGACATATGTTTTTCTGGATTTTTTTTGGTTTTTTATTCTGTCTCTCACTGTTAAAACACACCTATCATTAAAATTATAGACTGATCATTTCTTTGTCAGTGGGGAAACGTTCAAAATCAGCAGGGGATCAAATACTTTTTCCCCTCACTGTATGTTAGTAGCCCCACCTGCTTTCAAATCAGCTAAGTCCGTTTTGCCAATCGCTGGCCAAATTTAGCCAATTTCTAGCCATGACACACCCACAAAAGTCCTGCTCATAATAATGCTAAATACATTAAAAAAAAAAAAAAAAAAACCTTAGTGGTGCAGTATAAATCGGACTTTACTAGAGTGGCAGGGTTCAGTGGCTCCTACCTCTCAAGTTTTCTTCCTGAGTTTGGATAGGATTCGGGTTCTTGTCTCAAAGATTTCCTGATGTCCTTCACGGATTTCCTAGAAAACTGCACAATTTTCCATCCTCAAGGATTACACGTACGCACTAAACATGTGGTGTTTATAAGGCTCCAGAACATGGTCTGACAATCATCTGATCCACTCTGCTTGTTATCCAATAGGCACTGTGTTGCAGAGAATGCTGCTCTGTAATGCCTCACACAGAACATAAAGAATAAAAGAAAAGGGAGCTCCACAATCATGCTTTCAGGATGGAGAGGTGAAGCCAGATACCAGCAAAACAGAACTTGAATCTGGTATATACATCCATCTATAAAAGGAAGGCTCTTTAAAGGGACAGGTCCAGAAATCAGAAGTGAAGCTCTGAAGCTGGATGTGGGAAGTTTGGGGTATGGGACAGATGCTTTTATTTCAAAAGGTTGTGACTGTATTAGACTGCTAGTTGCACATGATTTAGGCAGCCCAGAACTCTGATCCAGGTTGCCTAATGTCAATTCTGTGCATATTTTGTGTCTGTCCCGTCTCATCCACTGTGTGCTTCCTACTGCCTCCCTCCATTGCAGGATTTTAGGGGGATATGCTCAATGCCCAATGAAAACAATGGCTGCATCAGGACTGGGTAAACCACTTCTTGGTGAGTGCTTACTGAAGAAGCTACCAAGCAACCTACACAGGAAACTCAATGGTTGGTATCATACAATGTTATTTTTTTTCAAAACAATATTGAGATCCGCTGAAGGGTCTTGTCAGACCCTATGGATATTTTATTAGCAGAGAATCTTTGGTGCGGACTTCACCAGGGCATCCCTTTAGCCAGTCTCATGTAGAACACCAGCAGTGATGTATGTACACTGTCAGATCTAAGCAACAGATAGAGAAGAAAACTTCTCCCCTTGTGCTATTTACTTGAGTTATGTGACAGATCACAGGACCTGTTGAACAGAAGCAGCTGATCATACACCAGTCTCACTACTTAGACCAGTCCCAAATCACACAGACAGTAGCATACCTTCGAAGTGTCCCTTTTTTAGCAGGGACAGTCCCTATTCTGGACACAAATCCCTCTGTTTCTCTTTTCTACCTTGATGCCCCACTATTGTTGGTGTGTCTGAGTGTATAACAGAGCTTCACAGCTCCAAGTAATGGTGTCTTTAACCCCTTTAGGCACCAAACTTCTGGAATAAAAGGGAATCATGACATGTCACACATGTCATGTGTCCTTAAGGGGTTAAAGGACCACTACAGGCAGCGAGACAACTTCAGCTCAATGAAGTGGTCTGGGTGCCATGTCCCTCTAGTGTTAACTCTGCAGCTGAAAACATAGCAGTTTCAGTGAGGGTTAATCCAGCATCTAGTAGCTGTCTCACTGACAGCCGCTAGAGGCACTTCTCACTGTAAAAATCACAGTGATATGACGCTGGACGTCCATAGGAAAGTACTGAGAAATGCTTTCCTATGGGCGGTTTGAACACGCGCGCAGCTCTTGCCGCACAAGTCAGCACTGACGTCGGCAGAGGGAGGAGAGTTTGGCGCTGGAGAAAGGTAAGTGGCTGAAGGGGTTTTAACCTATTCAGCCCAGCAGGAGGGGGACCCTGAGGGTGGGGAGTACCTAAAGACCCTATAGTGCCAGGAAAACAAGTTTGTTTTCCTGGCACTATAGTGGTCCTTTAACTCCTTAAGGACCAAACTTCTGGAATAAAAGGGAATCATTACATGTCACACATGTCATGTGTCCTTAAGGATCAAACTGAAATAGATGTATTTAGAAATCAGTCTGTATAAATAAGATACATTGTTCTTGTTCTAAATAACATTTTAGCTGCATTATTTGTTATTGTCAAGTCATCCATATTTCTCACAAGAGCCATGCCCCTGGCCACACCCCAATTTACGTGTCCTCCTTTGTCCATATACAATGTTGGAAGCTATCAGTCAGGCACACATGGGTTACTTAGCAACATCCAGTCAGTCAGCTTCGGCCACTAAATCTGGACCCTTTTGTCAATACCTGCATCTTCTCAGTATTTTTAGGGATTCATCCCTGCTGGCACCAGAATTGCAGGTTGTTCCATGCCATCCTACCAGAGTTTAAAGCTTGCTATTTCTTGGTTGGGATGGAGCATTCTAAGAGAGTTTAAGAGATTACCATAATCTCTATACTTGCCACTGAATTTAGAAACTATGTAAAATATTTACCCATCCAGGGTTAATCCAGGCTCAGTTATTGTGTAACTACCGGTAATTTGCGATTTTGGGTCACATTACAAGATTGTTCGTACAGTTTGCAATCCACGGGCACGTTTAGGGTTTATAAAATTCTCTGCTCTCTGTATTTTTAGGGTAATGAAATTGAACTCTTGCGGTCCCGTGAGGGCTGTTTCTCAGAATGTTGTTCTAACATTTCCTTTCACTACTCTTAACACACTAGACACATACACATTGTGCTTATAGAAAAGGAAAATAATCCCATCTGCAAATGAGTGATATTAAAGTCATGTAGAAAACATTTGATCTGGGTCCCAAAGGTATTGCCTTGTGGAAGGAGAGGGGCAGTAGTAAGTCAACCATGCATCTTTCTTTCTATTCAGCATGTCTAAATGTTTAAGGGTCTTGCAAAGCCTTGTGCTTCAGCACAACTATTCTACTGTATGTATTGCAAAGATGCACGTGCAGGCAGACACACACACACGTTTTGTAACGAGCAAACACTGGCTGTGTTTACTATATACCCTGGTGCTTATTCGGTCATTGGCTTGAATGTGTTAAACTACTGATAGATATATATCTATATTATAAATACATATCATAAGAACAACGTTAGGCGATTTATCGAGTAATAAAGAGCCATCAGTAAAGATGAATACTAGTAAACTACCTAGACTTTACAAAATGTAAGTCTCACTAGCTAACATAGTATTGAATTAGCAATTCAGTGACCCCAAGACAAAACAAGTTATTCTTGAGCTCTACAAAGCTGAGATTTATGGCAGGTCTGCCCTTTGCAAACTGCTTATATCCAAGGCCAGTTCACAAAGATGTATAACTTGCAGCTAAGAACACAAAATCTAGACCCCCCAGAGTAGCGGAAAATGTAATCTGATACAAGGAGTCATTTTACCTTTTTTTCTATATCTAGACAGGTTTATAATTGGAGAACGTCAACACCATGTCTGATGTCAGTTGGGTCCATTGACTGATCTGCATAGTCAAACAATGGGATATAAGGTCGTTTTACAGAGCCGGGTGCTGTTTATGGTGCAAACATTATTATCCAATGATGATTTTTTTTTTCATGCACACTGCAAAACAAAGTCAAGAGTGAATTTATAAATAGACTGTGACGGCAAATAAGAACCATTTGGCCCATCTAGTCAGCCCAATTATAACGATTGCGCCAATCTCCCTTCAAGGACTTCACATCACCAGATCTAAATATCACTGAACTTGAAATCTAACATTATGATGCTTCCTCTGAAAAAAATGGTGCAATATCCCACTTCACAGTGCTCAGGATTTAGCCAAAGGGTACCTTATGTCAGTGATATTAAAATTTGGGAAAATGATTCAGTTATTTTATCTCGCTTGTGTATAGGTTTGTGACACGTACACCTCCACCCCTAACCGAAATAACAAGTAAGAGCACAGATCTCCAGAAAGCTTGTTCCATTATATACAAATGTATTTTTGATTTCACACAGATAGCTCTTTATACATACTATGTCTGGCTGAGCATCAAAGGAACTGTAGTCCACAGCAGTTGGTGTGCAAATACAGGGGAACTCTGTGTGAAAGCATGCATGGGCACATATTGTACCTGAACACTGCTACACATGCAGGATTCTGTTATAATGATTCCTTCCTACCCACATCTGGAATAGGAGCTAATTAATATTAACTTGTTAATTGTTGGTTGAGCTACTTCCCAGCTACTGGATAGGGATTACTGAACATATCCATGAGCTCACCCTGGATGGTTGGGATGTCTGAGTCTGCTGGGGGCTGGGAGAGTAGAAGAGGGGGGTGGAGGGGTGAGAGAAAGAGGGAGGGAGGGAGGTATGTTCAAAAAGTGAGCAAGCTAAGAGCTAGTCGGAAAACTGGAGACTTGAAGAAAGACTTTGCTCAGCCCGGCTCAATTTTCTGGGAAAAGACTCTGCCAGAAGGGAGGCCACACTCAAAGCCTGCAGTTGCAGTTTTGTAAGTGTATACTCATTACTTATGGAGGGTGGTGGGCTGCAGATCAACAGGAGGGGAGGCAGTGTTTCAATGATGCAGGGTTATAATATCATATAGGTGAATGGCAAATGTCAATGTTGCTGGTCCTCACTGGCTAATGAGTGATGTCAAAGTCTAGTGAGTGACTCTCACTTGAGTTCCATTAGTGTCATTTCCAGCTGATGCTAGATAACTATCCAAGAGATGGCTAGCTGTTTGCACTTCAGCTGCTGTGAACTAGGTTTCCCATGATGCTTAGCAGCTGGCCTCATCAAAATATTGTTCCTGTAACATTTTGTAATTATCTCCTTTATGGTAAAATTTATATTGTAAAGAGTTTGGTAATATGGTGGTGCTGTATAAATGATGATAATAGGTCTGGCCACCACTGCATGTTTGAGTGCCACAGAATTAGACATGTTATGGGCACTTCCTAGTGAGTTACAATGTTACATGTATTTATATTTATAGTGTTTTACTACAGTTAAATAGATGCTCTTCAGTGTAAGTCTGAGTGAACTGTGATCCTCCAGCTAATGCAGTGCTACAAATACCATCACTCTAAACCAGGCAAAGACTAGCAATCTAAGATATATTTGCTATACTGATAACAGATAATCAACAGAATATTCACATGTTGAGCCTGGAAGAGTGAAGAGAGAGAAGAAGCGTGATAGAAAACATGAAATAATGAGGTTTATTCACTAAGCACTGTATTTAAGTAGGGGTGGGGCTAATTTGGAAAGGTTCTCAAATTCGGGTATAGTCACAGCTTGGCTATTTTAGCCTAACATTTGAGGTTTGGGTTTCAGTTCACTACAATTCAGTGTTTGGAAAACAATCCAAAACGATTGCAGAAAGTAGCATTTTCAAAAAAGGTGAAGTAGTACACAATGACATCATACCATAGTGTTCCAGGGCAAGCCTAAGGGGCAATAGACGATGACATGATTCCAACAGCAGGCGAGCACTGCAAATTAACCACATAATTGGGTCTGCGCCCAAGGCTATCCTGAAAAACAAACAGCAATCAATCTAAGAGCTCATAACAGGCACATTAAATGGTTCTTATCTGCCAACACAATCCTGTAATTCCTACACAAACCTTAACTGTACAATTAAAGTCTGACTAACTCCCATCACCCTCAGTCATGGACTAGATACCAGTAGGCACGCCTTCATATTCCTGGGTTAAAAGGTGCTGTGTATGGTAGTACCGAGCAAATATTTTTCAAGATTGTTGACTGATACTCTCAACACACTCACCCACTTATAGGAAGGTGCACTGTGTTAAAGCTGAAGGGGAACTGATTGTCCATCCCTTTATTGTAACAATACAGAAGTCAGACTGTCACCTTTATAACCATTTACAGACACCTTCCAATATGCTCCATATATTTGTCTTTATTAATTGTGCACATGAAAAATATTGTACTTGTAGTTACAAGAACAGCTCGGCATTCTGACACTTCCCTTTCTCAGCACAGCGTGAGTCTATGTTTAAAGAGATAATGTCATTAAAAAAGTAGGGCTTAATACAAAAAGTGGCTGTGCTGTCTCATCAACCCCTCAAATGCCAGGCTCCGCAATGTATTGTTTTACACAACCATAAAGCAGTGGTAAAAAAAACAAAACCCACAATGTGACATAGTCACATAATACCGTGCAGAATTTACAATCAATAGGTAGTGTGTCAGGACAGTTACAAGTGCTATAAGTTCATTATGGCGTATTTAGTGTATATGGTGTATTTAGTGTATTTGAATGCTACAATGTACTTTGCAGTAATGTACACAGGACAAGCAAAACATTTTGGGCATAGAGGAAGAAAGGGTGACAAGGGCTCTACTTACACACCTTTTCTTGATGTATATGAATAAAGTCATTATCCCTGTATAGAAATAGCCATTATTAGAGTATAAAGGCAGACATATCACTTTATAGAGAAATTGTGCATTATTAAAGGGATACTAAAGGCACCAAACCAAGTTTAGCTTAAAGGGACAGTATAGTCAACAGAACAATAACAGCTTAATGTAGCTGTTCTGGTAAATATACTGTTGTTAGTCTCTGCAGGAATTTTTCAAAGAAAAGGCAGGATTTACATTATTCCCAAGAACACCTCTGCTGGCAGTCACTCCCCCCGTCTGGTTGGCTGAGATCATCAGAATTGACGATCTCAGACAATACATGCTTTCCTATGGAGGCAGATCTGGGCGGGGCCAGGAAACAGTATAATTTCTATTAGATCTTAAACTTACTTTAGATTTTTGTTGTATCTCCTGCTCAGTAAATTTAACTTTAATTACACATAGGAGGCTATTGTAGGCTCTAGCAGGCTAATTCGAGAACATCAGATTAGAAACTCTAAATTAAACAGAGTGTGCAATAAGGGAAGTTTAAACATTAGATTACTTTTTACAGGTAATGTTTAGGAAGGCTGTGTAAGTCACATACAGGGAGATTTGACTAGGCTGCATAAACAAAAGTGACTTAACTCTTAAATGGTAGAGAATTGAGCAGTGAGACTGCAGGAGCATAACCTATACACCAAAAACTGCTTCATTAGCTAAAGTTGTTCTGGTGCCAGTAGTATCCCTTTAAGCTAAAGTTGTTTTGGTGCTTAGAATATCTCTTTAACCTGCAGAGCACAGTACTGTCAATCTGCAGAACATGTAATAGGCAGTGCAGTACGCCTCTGTAACATGCAGATGTACATATAGAGAGGCATTATGGACAAAAAAAATTATCTGTTTATTTTGGAGAACTATTGCATTGGGAACTTAAAGGACCACTATAGACACCCAGACCACTTCAGTTTAATGAAGTGGTCTGGGTGCCAGGTCCCTCTAGGGTTAACCCTGCCTGCTGTAAACATAGCAGTTTCAGAGAAACTGCTATGTTTGCATTAGGGATAATCCAGCCTCTCGTGGCTGTCTCATTGAGACGGCTGTCTCAGTGAGACGACGGCAGCGTCCATAGGAAAGCATTGAGAATGCTTTCCTATGGACTGGTTGAATGCGCGTGTGGCTCTTGCTGCACATGCGCATTCAGCCGATGACGGGGAAAGGAGGAGGAGAGTCCCCAGCGCTGAGGGAGCCCGTTTTCCTGGCACTATAGTGGTCCTTTAAAGCCTTGTGTTAGAGCTGAAGGACATGCCCTAGCATTATAAGGAGGGGGAGACACATTTAGATGCTGGAAAACTGGATATCCCCAGCATTGAAAGGAAAATTGCCTATTAAAGGCTAGGGATCTAGGCTAACCCCACTTACTGTATTGGTAATCAATAATTGATGATATCACAAATTTCAGCCATATTGGGACAACGGCAATAGAATGAACATGGACCTTGCTGTGGGTGCTTCAGGGACAGGTTTTGGTCATATTGCTTGAAAATGATTTGACCCTGAACCAAGGGATGATGTCTGTAGCCTTGCAGCACCATAACCACTGCAATGGAATCTAGTGGTTATGGTACACCTTTAAAGGAAGAGGGGAATTTGTGTTAGGGAAACAGTTTATGAGTACAAAGAAGCCCAATTGAAATATAAAGGGGGCAGAGGTTCAGTGTAAAGGGATACTCATTATTGAGATAAATAATGTTTATTATAATAAACTATATTTATTAGGAGTTTGTCAGGATACTCATTATATACAGGTAATATGTAGCACAAATTTGTTAATGTACAACGATATTTAACTATGCAGATTTAGCATAAGTGCACAGAAATGCCAATGACCACAATAAAATGCAAATTCTTAAAAATGTACGGTAATACTCATCTCCACTATAAAGGGCAGCATGGTCATTGCAATCGTGCAGGAATACTCATTCCCACTAATAATTGCAGCATGTTTAGAATTAGATTACTGAGATCCCACGGGTGATCCCCCTCGCCCCCCATGTTTATATAAATCCCTCTCCAGCACACAGTATTTCACATGCTACACTGGTTTCCACATTAGGGTTACTTCCTGCCTCTGATGGATTTTCCTGCCTCTTGTTCTGTTAACACTATAGTTGAGGAATGACAGGAAATACTGGGCTGTTTTCTCTCTTCCAGTCTTT
>OW240914.1:130098135-130197835 GCA_933207985.1 Pelobates cultripes | reverse complement strand
GGTCTTGGCCATGGTGGAGAGTTTGGAATCTGATTGATTGCTTCTGTGTACAGTTGTATTTTATACAGGTAACAAGCTGAGATTGGAAGCACTCCCTTTAAAATTTTAAATCGTTAATCTTAGCTCGTTACCTGTATTAAAAAAGACACCTGTGAGCCAGAAATCTTGCTGATTGATAGGGGATCAAATACTTATTTCACTCATTGACATGCAAATCAATTTATAACTTTGACATATGTTTTTCTGGATTTTTTTTGGTTTTTTATTCTGTCTCTCACTGTTAAAACACACCTATCATTAAAATTATAGACTGATCATTTCTTTGTCAGTGGGGAAACGTTCAAAATCAGCAGGGGATCAAATACTTTTTCCCCTCACTGTATGTTAGTAGCCCCACCTGCTTTCAAATCAGCTAAGTCCGTTTTGCCAATCGCTGGCCAAATTTAGCCAATTTCTAGCCATGACACACCCACAAAAGTCCTGCTCATAATAATGCTAAATACATTAAAAAAAAAAAAAAAAAAACCTTAGTGGTGCAGTATAAATCGGACTTTACTAGAGTGGCAGGGTTCAGTGGCTCCTACCTCTCAAGTTTTCTTCCTGAGTTTGGATAGGATTCGGGTTCTTGTCTCAAAGATTTCCTGATGTCCTTCACGGATTTCCTAGAAAACTGCACAATTTTCCATCCTCAAGGATTACACGTACGCACTAAACATGTGGTGTTTATAAGGCTCCAGAACATGGTCTGACAATCATCTGATCCACTCTGCTTGTTATCCAATAGGCACTGTGTTGCAGAGAATGCTGCTCTGTAATGCCTCACACAGAACATAAAGAATAAAAGAAAAGGGAGCTCCACAATCATGCTTTCAGGATGGAGAGGTGAAGCCAGATACCAGCAAAACAGAACTTGAATCTGGTATATACATCCATCTATAAAAGGAAGGCTCTTTAAAGGGACAGGTCCAGAAATCAGAAGTGAAGCTCTGAAGCTGGATGTGGGAAGTTTGGGGTATGGGACAGATGCTTTTATTTCAAAAGGTTGTGACTGTATTAGACTGCTAGTTGCACATGATTTAGGCAGCCCAGAACTCTGATCCAGGTTGCCTAATGTCAATTCTGTGCATATTTTGTGTCTGTCCCGTCTCATCCACTGTGTGCTTCCTACTGCCTCCCTCCATTGCAGGATTTTAGGGGGATATGCTCAATGCCCAATGAAAACAATGGCTGCATCAGGACTGGGTAAACCACTTCTTGGTGAGTGCTTACTGAAGAAGCTACCAAGCAACCTACACAGGAAACTCAATGGTTGGTATCATACAATGTTATTTTTTTTCAAAACAATATTGAGATCCGCTGAAGGGTCTTGTCAGACCCTATGGATATTTTATTAGCAGAGAATCTTTGGTGCGGACTTCACCAGGGCATCCCTTTAGCCAGTCTCATGTAGAACACCAGCAGTGATGTATGTACACTGTCAGATCTAAGCAACAGATAGAGAAGAAAACTTCTCCCCTTGTGCTATTTACTTGAGTTATGTGACAGATCACAGGACCTGTTGAACAGAAGCAGCTGATCATACACCAGTCTCACTACTTAGACCAGTCCCAAATCACACAGACAGTAGCATACCTTCGAAGTGTCCCTTTTTTAGCAGATGTTGGATACAATGTTGGAAGCTATCACTCAGGCACACATGGGTTACTTAGCAACATCCAGTCAGTCAGCTTCGGCCACTAAATCTGGACCCTTTTGTCAATACCTGCATCTTCTCAGTATTTTTAGGGATTCATCCCTGCTGGCACCAGAATTGCAGGTTGTTCCATGCCATCCTACCAGAGTTTAAAGCTTGCTATTTCTTGGTTGGGATGGAGCATTCTAAGAGAGTTTAAGAGATTACCATAATCTCTATACTTGCCACTGAATTTAGAAACTATGTAAAATATTTACCCATCCAGGGTTAATCCAGGCTCAGTTATTGTGTAACTACCGGTAATTTGCGATTTTGGGTCACATTACAAGATTGTTCGTACAGTTTGCAATCCACGGGCACGTTTAGGGTTTATAAAATTCTCTGCTCTCTGTATTTTTAGGGTAATGAAATTGAACTCTTGCGGTCCCGTGAGGGCTGTTTCTCAGAATGTTGTTCTAACATTTCCTTTCACTACTCTTAACACACTAGACACATACACATTGTGCTTATAGAAAAGGAAAATAATCCCATCTGCAAATGAGTGATATTAAAGTCATGTAGAAAACATTTGATCTGGGTCCCAAAGGTATTGCCTTGTGGAAGGAGAGGGGCAGTAGTAAGTCAACCATGCATCTTTCTTTCTATTCAGCATGTCTAAATGTTTAAGGGTCTTGCAAAGCCTTGTGCTTCAGCACAACTATTCTACTGTATGTATTGCAAAGATGCACGTGCAGGCAGACACACACACACGTTTTGTAACGAGCAAACACTGGCTGTGTTTACTATATACCCTGGTGCTTATTCGGTCATTGGCTTGAATGTGTTAAACTACTGATAGATATATATCTATATTATAAATACATATCATAAGAACAACGTTAGGCGATTTATCGAGTAATAAAGAGCCATCAGTAAAGATGAATACTAGTAAACTACCTAGACTTTACAAAATGTAAGTCTCACTAGCTAACATAGTATTGAATTAGCAATTCAGTGACCCCAAGACAAAACAAGTTATTCTTGAGCTCTACAAAGCTGAGATTTATGGCAGGTCTGCCCTTTGCAAACTGCTTATATCCAAGGCCAGTTCACAAAGATGTATAACTTGCAGCTAAGAACACAAAATCTAGACCCCCCAGAGTAGCGGAAAATGTAATCTGATACAAGGAGTCATTTTACCTTTTTTTCTATATCTAGACAGGTTTATAATTGGAGAACGTCAACACCATGTCTGATGTCAGTTGGGTCCATTGACTGATCTGCATAGTCAAACAATGGGATATAAGGTCGTTTTACAGAGCCGGGTGCTGTTTATGGTGCAAACATTATTATCCAATGATGATTTTTTTTTTCATGCACACTGCAAAACAAAGTCAAGAGTGAATTTATAAATAGACTGTGACGGCAAATAAGAACCATTTGGCCCATCTAGTCAGCCCAATTATAACGATTGCGCCAATCTCCCTTCAAGGACTTCACATCACCAGATCTAAATATCACTGAACTTGAAATCTAACATTATGATGCTTCCTCTGAAAAAAATGGTGCAATATCCCACTTCACAGTGCTCAGGATTTAGCCAAAGGGTACCTTATGTCAGTGATATTAAAATTTGGGAAAATGATTCAGTTATTTTATCTCGCTTGTGTATAGGTTTGTGACACGTACACCTCCACCCCTAACCGAAATAACAAGTAAGAGCACAGATCTCCAGAAAGCTTGTTCCATTATATACAAATGTATTTTTGATTTCACACAGATAGCTCTTTATACATACTATGTCTGGCTGAGCATCAAAGGAACTGTAGTCCACAGCAGTTGGTGTGCAAATACAGGGGAACTCTGTGTGAAAGCATGCATGGGCACATATTGTACCTGAACACTGCTACACATGCAGGATTCTGTTATAATGATTCCTTCCTACCCACATCTGGAATAGGAGCTAATTAATATTAACTTGTTAATTGTTGGTTGAGCTACTTCCCAGCTACTGGATAGGGATTACTGAACATATCCATGAGCTCACCCTGGATGGTTGGGATGTCTGAGTCTGCTGGGGGCTGGGAGAGTAGAAGAGGGGGGTGGAGGGGTGAGAGAAAGAGGGAGGGAGGGAGGTATGTTCAAAAAGTGAGCAAGCTAAGAGCTAGTCGGAAAACTGGAGACTTGAAGAAAGACTTTGCTCAGCCCGGCTCAATTTTCTGGGAAAAGACTCTGCCAGAAGGGAGGCCACACTCAAAGCCTGCAGTTGCAGTTTTGTAAGTGTATACTCATTACTTATGGAGGGTGGTGGGCTGCAGATCAACAGGAGGGGAGGCAGTGTTTCAATGATGCAGGGTTATAATATCATATAGGTGAATGGCAAATGTCAATGTTGCTGGTCCTCACTGGCTAATGAGTGATGTCAAAGTCTAGTGAGTGACTCTCACTTGAGTTCCATTAGTGTCATTTCCAGCTGATGCTAGATAACTATCCAAGAGATGGCTAGCTGTTTGCACTTCAGCTGCTGTGAACTAGGTTTCCCATGATGCTTAGCAGCTGGCCTCATCAAAATATTGTTCCTGTAACATTTTGTAATTATCTCCTTTATGGTAAAATTTATATTGTAAAGAGTTTGGTAATATGGTGGTGCTGTATAAATGATGATAATAGGTCTGGCCACCACTGCATGTTTGAGTGCCACAGAATTAGACATGTTATGGGCACTTCCTAGTGAGTTACAATGTTACATGTATTTATATTTATAGTGTTTTACTACAGTTAAATAGATGCTCTTCAGTGTAAGTCTGAGTGAACTGTGATCCTCCAGCTAATGCAGTGCTACAAATACCATCACTCTAAACCAGGCAAAGACTAGCAATCTAAGATATATTTGCTATACTGATAACAGATAATCAACAGAATATTCACATGTTGAGCCTGGAAGAGTGAAGAGAGAGAAGAAGCGTGATAGAAAACATGAAATAATGAGGTTTATTCACTAAGCACTGTATTTAAGTAGGGGTGGGGCTAATTTGGAAAGGTTCTCAAATTCGGGTATAGTCACAGCTTGGCTATTTTAGCCTAACATTTGAGGTTTGGGTTTCAGTTCACTACAATTCAGTGTTTGGAAAACAATCCAAAACGATTGCAGAAAGTAGCATTTTCAAAAAAGGTGAAGTAGTACACAATGACATCATACCATAGTGTTCCAGGGCAAGCCTAAGGGGCAATAGACGATGACATGATTCCAACAGCAGGCGAGCACTGCAAATTAACCACATAATTGGGTCTGCGCCCAAGGCTATCCTGAAAAACAAACAGCAATCAATCTAAGAGCTCATAACAGGCACATTAAATGGTTCTTATCTGCCAACACAATCCTGTAATTCCTACACAAACCTTAACTGTACAATTAAAGTCTGACTAACTCCCATCACCCTCAGTCATGGACTAGATACCAGTAGGCACGCCTTCATATTCCTGGGTTAAAAGGTGCTGTGTATGGTAGTACCGAGCAAATATTTTTCAAGATTGTTGACTGATACTCTCAACACACTCACCCACTTATAGGAAGGTGCACTGTGTTAAAGCTGAAGGGGAACTGATTGTCCATCCCTTTATTGTAACAATACAGAAGTCAGACTGTCACCTTTATAACCATTTACAGACACCTTCCAATATGCTCCATATATTTGTCTTTATTAATTGTGCACATGAAAAATATTGTACTTGTAGTTACAAGAACAGCTCGGCATTCTGACACTTCCCTTTCTCAGCACAGCGTGAGTCTATGTTTAAAGAGATAATGTCATTAAAAAAGTAGGGCTTAATACAAAAAGTGGCTGTGCTGTCTCATCAACCCCTCAAATGCCAGGCTCCGCAATGTATTGTTTTACACAACCATAAAGCAGTGGTAAAAAAAACAAAACCCACAATGTGACATAGTCACATAATACCGTGCAGAATTTACAATCAATAGGTAGTGTGTCAGGACAGTTACAAGTGCTATAAGTTCATTATGGCGTATTTAGTGTATATGGTGTATTTAGTGTATTTGAATGCTACAATGTACTTTGCAGTAATGTACACAGGACAAGCAAAACATTTTGGGCATAGAGGAAGAAAGGGTGACAAGGGCTCTACTTACACACCTTTTCTTGATGTATATGAATAAAGTCATTATCCCTGTATAGAAATAGCCATTATTAGAGTATAAAGGCAGACATATCACTTTATAGAGAAATTGTGCATTATTAAAGGGATACTAAAGGCACCAAACCAAGTTTAGCTTAAAGGGACAGTATAGTCAACAGAACAATAACAGCTTAATGTAGCTGTTCTGGTAAATATACTGTTGTTAGTCTCTGCAGGAATTTTTCAAAGAAAAGGCAGGATTTACATTATTCCCAAGAACACCTCTGCTGGCAGTCACTCCCCCCGTCTGGTTGGCTGAGATCATCAGAATTGACGATCTCAGACAATACATGCTTTCCTATGGAGGCAGATCTGGGCGGGGCCAGGAAACAGTATAATTTCTATTAGATCTTAAACTTACTTTAGATTTTTGTTGTATCTCCTGCTCAGTAAATTTAACTTTAATTACACATAGGAGGCTATTGTAGGCTCTAGCAGGCTAATTCGAGAACATCAGATTAGAAACTCTAAATTAAACAGAGTGTGCAATAAGGGAAGTTTAAACATTAGATTACTTTTTACAGGTAATGTTTAGGAAGGCTGTGTAAGTCACATACAGGGAGATTTGACTAGGCTGCATAAACAAAAGTGACTTAACTCTTAAATGGTAGAGAATTGAGCAGTGAGACTGCAGGAGCATAACCTATACACCAAAAACTGCTTCATTAGCTAAAGTTGTTCTGGTGCCAGTAGTATCCCTTTAAGCTAAAGTTGTTTTGGTGCTTAGAATATCTCTTTAACCTGCAGAGCACAGTACTGTCAATCTGCAGAACATGTAATAGGCAGTGCAGTACGCCTCTGTAACATGCAGATGTACATATAGAGAGGCATTATGGACAAAAAAAATTATCTGTTTATTTTGGAGAACTATTGCATTGGGAACTTAAAGGACCACTATAGACACCCAGACCACTTCAGTTTAATGAAGTGGTCTGGGTGCCAGGTCCCTCTAGGGTTAACCCTGCCTGCTGTAAACATAGCAGTTTCAGAGAAACTGCTATGTTTGCATTAGGGATAATCCAGCCTCTCGTGGCTGTCTCATTGAGACGGCTGTCTCAGTGAGACGACGGCAGCGTCCATAGGAAAGCATTGAGAATGCTTTCCTATGGACTGGTTGAATGCGCGTGTGGCTCTTGCTGCACATGCGCATTCAGCCGATGACGGGGAAAGGAGGAGGAGAGTCCCCAGCGCTGAGGGAGCCCGTTTTCCTGGCACTATAGTGGTCCTTTAAAGCCTTGTGTTAGAGCTGAAGGACATGCCCTAGCATTATAAGGAGGGGGAGACACATTTAGATGCTGGAAAACTGGATATCCCCAGCATTGAAAGGAAAATTGCCTATTAAAGGCTAGGGATCTAGGCTAACCCCACTTACTGTATTGGTAATCAATAATTGATGATATCACAAATTTCAGCCATATTGGGACAACGGCAATAGAATGAACATGGACCTTGCTGTGGGTGCTTCAGGGACAGGTTTTGGTCATATTGCTTGAAAATGATTTGACCCTGAACCAAGGGATGATGTCTGTAGCCTTGCAGCACCATAACCACTGCAATGGAATCTAGTGGTTATGGTACACCTTTAAAGGAAGAGGGGAATTTGTGTTAGGGAAACAGTTTATGAGTACAAAGAAGCCCAATTGAAATATAAAGGGGGCAGAGGTTCAGTGTAAAGGGATACTCATTATTGAGATAAATAATGTTTATTATAATAAACTATATTTATTAGGAGTTTGTCAGGATACTCATTATATACAGGTAATATGTAGCACAAATTTGTTAATGTACAACGATATTTAACTATGCAGATTTAGCATAAGTGCACAGAAATGCCAATGACCACAATAAAATGCAAATTCTTAAAAATGTACGGTAATACTCATCTCCACTATAAAGGGCAGCATGGTCATTGCAATCGTGCAGGAATACTCATTCCCACTAATAATTGCAGCATGTTTAGAATTAGATTACTGAGATCCCACGGGTGATCCCCCTCGCCCCCCATGTTTATATAAATCCCTCTCCAGCACACAGTATTTCACATGCTACACTGGTTTCCACATTAGGGTTACTTCCTGCCTCTGATGGATTTTCCTGCCTCTTGTTCTGTTAACACTATAGTTGAGGAATGACAGGAAATACTGGGCTGTTTTCTCTCTTCCAGTCTTTTTGGCACTACAAACTCCCACTATGGCCAGTCGAATGTGGCGACTGCTCTAGTCTTTTAAAAGTTTGTTGGGGAACATTTGTCAAACTGTGCCTGTTCTCAGGAAATCACTGCTGACTGACTGGTCAAACAAAGGGTTACTATGTTCTTTATGAAGTGTTTTTGCTGCAGGATAACTAGTTTTGTGGAACATTCTCCAAGCCTATCAGACTTTATACCACAGTCTTTGTCCTACTCATGGGTGAATTTTATGTCCTTCTGGAATTAGTTACCTCCATGAGACAATGGCTGGTAACTGAGGAAACGTGCAAACAATAGCCTGAAGAGCTTATGTTTATGAGAGATAGTTACTGACAGCTAAAGCAAACCAGACTGAAGACAGAAACAGTTATTTCAACCCACAAATCTGGATTAGGATTATTTAAAAGTTTAAGAGACAATGAAATCTGGAATTGACCCACTCCCTTAACATGTTGTAACGATATCGCACTAAAATATGTAAAAACAATACAAGACAATAAATAAAGAATAAAAAAATACTCCATTTTAAATTTCTTTCTTTTTGTGCAAATTCCCAAACATATCGGAATTCAGGTTTAACCAATGCAGGAAGTAGTCTGTCCAATCAGGAGCCTCTCAGTCTGGTCTATATAGTCTGACATGTTTAACTCCTTCACTGCCAGTATGTATACACTCCCATACTCCAGAATCAAAAATACAGCTCGGGCAATTGCAAACATTTTTATGATTATATAAAAAAAAATTAGTGTTTAGCAGTGCTGGTTCTACATGGATCCAGCCGGTTCATGGGGCTTACTGCTATCCATAATGGATCAAGAGGTGGACAGCAGGAGCAAGTCTGAGCGCTTGTTCCAACTACAAAGACCAAAGGTTGGCAACCAATGGCATGCAGGCTGCACCCAGAATTACCCCTGTACGACACTGGTCCTGCGGCTAATTACTGCAAATAATAGGATATGGCCCACCGTCTACCCTCCTAGAATTCTACACACCACATCCAGTAGGGAATAGGACACGAGGGAGCCGTGTGTAGAACTAATGCAAGCTGCTACTCATGGCTCCCTCATGCCACCAGAGATGAGGCTCTTCCAGGAAGTAAATGGTGTGCCTACCTCATGATGTTCACTGAGAGTCCCCCTACTTAATTTTAGTGTGCATGTGTATCTGTATGAGTGGAAGGAATGGCAATGCTGCCAGAGATGGGAGAGACCAACAGGGATAGAAGGGCATATGGAGA
Source organism: Pelobates cultripes (assembly GCA_933207985.1). Classification (NCBI taxonomy): domain Eukaryota; kingdom Metazoa; phylum Chordata; class Amphibia; order Anura; family Pelobatidae; genus Pelobates; species Pelobates cultripes. The sequence goes on along the minus strand of OW240914.1, from coordinate 130,188,544 downwards.
AACATGATATTCATGAGGAAAGAAAGGGACTTGGGGAAAGGTAACATGGATGAGAAGAGGAAGAAGAAAGGGGAGGAAAAAATACATTTTCTTAAAGGGACACTATAGGCACCCAGACCACTTCATCTCATTGAAGTGTCTGCGGTGTGTACCTATCGCCTTAACTTTGCAAAGTAAAATATTACAATATTAGAGAAAATGCAATGTTTACATTGCAGGATTAATACTGCCTCCAGTGGCTCTCAGACAGCCACTAGAAGTGATTCCTGACGCTTCTCGGAGTTTAACTTCATGAAACGAGACTGAACATCCTCATGCTTGAAAAATGAGGACGTCCAACATCTTACAAACACCATAGGAAAGCATTGATTTATTGCTTTCCTTTGGGGAAAGCCTAATGTGCGCTGTGACATGGGCGTTGGAAGTGGGACACTGGCGCTGAAATCAGGTAAGTGAAAAGAGGTTTTGTATTCCTGTTCCTTTAATTTTGATCTTTCAGCTGTTTAGTAGAGAGCTACCTAATTTGGTATCCATATATAGTATATAGCAATCCCACAGAAGATAACAAAATTAGGACATCATCTACTAAACTGCTGGAAGATCACAATTAAGAAATTGGCTTCTTTCCTGCGTTTGTTATTATTACCATTACTATATTAAATTTTTAGCTTTATAGATGAACGTGGCCCAACATCCATACACAGACATGGCATCCGGCCTTCATGCGGAAAAAAGGTTGTGGATCGCTGACAGACTCTAGAGTGGGATGAGACTGGATAATGACATCACAACCCTTCCCAATCACCCTAGTCTTTAACCCCTTGAGGACCCATGACATGTGTGACATGTCATGATTCCCTTTTATTCCAGAAGTTTGGTCCTTAAGGGGTTAAAGGACCACTATAGTGCCAGGAAAACATACTCGTTTTCCTGGCACTATAGTGCCCTGAGGGTGCCCCCACCCTCAGGGACCCACTCCCGCCCGGCTCTTGAAAGGGGGAAAGGGTTAAAACTTACCTTTTTCCAGCGCTGGGCGGGGAGCTCTCCTCCTCCGTTCCTCCCCGTCGGCTGAATGCACACGCGCGGCAAGAGCTGCGCGCGCATTCAGCCGGTCACATAGGAAAGCATTCTCAATGCTTCCCTATGGACGCTGGCGTGCTCTCACTGTGAAAATCACAGTGAGAAGCACGCAAGCGCCTCTAGTGGCTGTCAATGAGACCGCCGCTAGAGGGAATGGGGGAAGGCTTAACCCATTGATAAACATAGCAGTTTCTCTGAAACTGCTATGTTTATAAAAAAAAATGGGTTAACCCTAGCTGGACCAGGCACCCAGACCACTTCATTAAGCTGAAGTGGTCTGGGTGCCCAGAGTGGTCCTTTAAGAGGATTGAAGTATGATTATTAGGGTTATTCACTACTGAGAATTGTCAGGAATACAAAGTGAATTTAAAATGTAGCTATTCTTACTTTAATGAATAAGAGTGTGTGTGTTTTTTTTGTGGAAAGATAAAAAGAAAGTGGAGACATCTGCTGGGGGATGGATGCAGGGAAATCTAAAACGGGTGTGTGGTGAAATGTACTGGGCATGTGTCATAATTTGTACTGCAGATTTTTTTTTGTAGATCGTCCATGGCATATAGGGAGAGACACTGCTGTTGGATAATGTACTGGAGAGTTATGTGGCTGAGTAGAGATGTACTATGGGGCTGCAGGGGAATGCCCTGGGAGTTATGAGGGGATGCATTCTGGGGGAATATAGTAGGGAAGGTGTACTAGGAAGGGTCAGGGATGTGGGAGACTTACTTGAGATGGCTACAGAGTGATGTACAGTAATATGCATTAAAGTTGTGTTGCTGCCTGTTTTAAAGGGGTTATTTAGGCTCTATAACCACTGCAGCTTTGAATGTCCAACACCCAATGATTCTGTCAAACCAAATAATGTTAGATAATTTGGAAATGGCACTTCAGCCATATTGCTTCAGGATCCTATCAGAAGAAACAGTAATGGTAAAATTTAGGCGTGATATCCATACCTTTTAAAGTGCTCTTTATTTTAGCTTCCAAATTCTCCAGTTCCTGTATCTTACCTGAAGTCCATCTTTAAAAGGTGCTCATAATACTTGGTGTATGTGAGTGTACAAAACAGCTTCAATCAAATTAATACAAATTACAATATTGTGAATTTATCCAACATAAATAAATGATTTTCTAATTTAGCGCGTGTTAAAACAATTCTTCACCGAAGTCCTAAAATTCTGACGCCAAAATACATGAACAGCTATAAAAAGGTCATAACGTTCCTTTCATATAGTTTGCAATGACTCGCCCTGTAACCACAACAAATTGTAAATCTGCTCATTTCAAACGTCTGGGACTTTTGGTACTGAAACAAAGTAGAAAGGAAGAAATATTTACATTTTTTAAATAAATTCATATTTTCAATGTGCCCTTACCTTCTCTGATAGGTATCCCTGATATAATTTAGTAGGTAAACGTCTTACTTTTTCAGCTGGAAAAATAAGGTGAGTGTACTCTCACCGTCCATATTGAAACCATAGAGATACATGTCCAGTCTCTTCGGGACAACTCTATGATTCACACATATTGTGTTTCCTGTGAGTACTAGAAATAGAAAGAGTTCCTCCTGTCTAAATAGGAAGTGGTACAGAAAGGCATGTATAATTTGACCATTTATGGCGGTAGGAATGTCAGAGAGAGGTAAGTGTACATGTAATAATAACAACACAGCCATTTATAGTGTATAGGATATTGTGTGATTACTGTTTATGTTATTAAGATGTGGTACATGAAGGAGGTTCAAGGCATGTATACATTAATATCAAATATTCAGACATGTTCCCTGCAATTCTTGGTACATGCAGCTATATTATACAGCATTAACATCTCAGCATCTGTATGCATCTATTCTGCCAGTGATAAAGCATTTATTCCCCATTATTTGTTAGACTATCACATGTAAAATACAGACACTAACAGGGTTATTTATCAAAGTGTGTAAACTGAAGTTCGAATTTTAGCACAAAATTTATGAAAACAAAGCTGACTGAGGAAATATCCAGTTTGGCAATTTTGGCCTCAGATTTGAAATTCTCAATGAATTCCCAACAATTCACACTTTTATTGAATAAGACTGACAGTTTGAAGTACAAATGCAAACTGTGATAATACATCTGTTAATTAATGAGGCTGAAGTTGTTTTTTTCATATGGCCAGTTTCTTATTGGAAGTTGGTTTCTTAGTCGGGTCTGATTATAATTTAAATTACAGTTATATATTTCATTCCAGTACAACCCACATAATAATGAAAACATTTGGGGGGGATTACTACAATTATGTAATATCATCATAATTTTTTAATATTTTAGCCAGCAAACTATGGTCATCTCAGCATTAATCAACCAAAATAAATTTTTAATAAGTATCTATATATTAATAAGTAAAATAACTGATGTTTTCAAAGGGTTTATTGCCATTGGGTCACTGATATTCATATGTATTTACACAAAGTAGGGTGCATTTGTCTTTAGCCTGGCCCAGTGATGAATTTGGAATTAAAATCAGTGCCAACCCTGCCATGGGTGCTGTTTTTCACAGGGCCCAATGGCAATTAACCTTTTGAAAATTCACTGAGACTATAGTGGGATTATGGAAATTTACCAAATCAGCTATTTTGGCCTGGATTATGCCTGACTTTAATTTGGTACAATTCTGAATTTGGTCAGTAAACTCCTTTATTTCTATTTATGCCACTATTTTCTAGTTCCCAACCTCTGCTGCTTCTTACTCTTTCAGGGTTTCATTATTCCTTGTATTTCAACATCTACCCCTTCAGGTTAATCCTTATAATGTATATTTATCTGTTTATATCAATAGTCCCCATTAATGCCTACTATGCATACTAGTACTATAACCGCATTATTGATTTGTCACAGGGTCTCTTTTAGTTCTGTCAGAAAATTTTTGGTGCCAGGTTTCTACAGAGCACGTGAACATAACAGCAGGCCTTGTAGAGAAACATGATATGTCTTACTACTATGGCATGCTAGAAGGTTTAATTACATGTGCACTACAAAAACTTTATTGCAGCAAGCATAGCTCTCCTTTTCTCCCCAAATCTCTTAATTAGGGGCCCTGCATCTTGGAGCATTGTTCCTCTGCGCTGAAATCTTTCTGGGGTCCGTCAGCCCTGAGAGTCCTGAGCCTTTTCCTGTAATAAGGCTCTCCGGCCGTGCACTCCTCTCTAAACTTGTGACTTTTTAAGGACAATCATTATTAATCATCTAAAATGCGTACTCAAGCCCTAACCTTTCCCAACATGCTTTGGTTACTGGAAAATAAGCGAATATCCTTGTCACAACAGCATAATCACAGCGTTTAGAGATTAGGTTGTGTTTATATTAAATTTTTTAAAATAAGGATTAGGGATGAAGTTACTTTAAACCAGGGCTTGACAAATCCCAGGCGCCTGGCCTCCATGGCGACTAGGAATTTTGGCCTTGCGCCTGGGTGTTTGTCAGCCTGTTCAGCGGAGGCGGCCGGATGAAGAATAATTCAGGAGGCTGTGAGGTTTCTGTAATCTCCAACCTCTTCTTGCTCTGCTCTCTAGTGCGCTCTCCTGTGATGCTGGGATATGACATCACTCATGCCCCGGCATCACTAAACAGCGTGCGAGGGAGCAGAGCAAGAAGCCCTTGAAGAGTGCAAGATCACAGCAGCTCCCCTGGACCAGTGAAAGGAGTAACTCCAGCTCTCACAAAGGTAGGGAGGCTGATTGGACTTCAATAAAAAAAAAAAATAGTAATAATTTGTGAGTATATAAGGAAGTGTCTGTCAGTGAGTGTGTATTAGTCAGTGAGCGTGTGTCTGTGAGTATGTGTGTGTCAAATCAGTATGTATCTGTCACTGAGTGTGAGTGTGTTTGCTTAGGTGATTGGCCCCCCTCCAATCGCATGGGAAAGGTGTTTTTACTCAACTTTTTTTCTATTGCTAAGATTATCATTCTTGATCCTTTTCTCTGAAAAGGCAGTATTTACATTGAAAAGCCTGCAGGGACATGTAGTAGTTATGGTGACCATATTGTTCCTTCAAGAATTGTATTTTTGTCGTTGAAAATTAGGCTTTGTTAGTTTAAAAAAAACTGTCTCCTAACTTTTTTAGCTGGCTCCTAGATTCCAAGAAAATTTGTCAATTTACTTTAACCTATTAAGGACCAAGGCTTTTTTTGTCATGCAACACGTTTGTGACCGAGACTGTTTGGGCACTTTTGCCATGTGCTCACTTTACCACCGTGTCCCCCTTTCTGTTTACGTGCACCCATACATATTAAAAATAATATTTTAGAGGAGAAATAGGGCTCTCTTTTGATACCCTATATGTATACAGAGCACAATATTAAATAGGAAGAAATATTTTTTAAAAATGAAGGGGAAAAAAACACCACATTTATTTTTGTTTCTCAGCTTTACATTTAATATTTCTACACACTAAGTGCAAATAAAGAAGACTAACTCAAACTAGATTCACTAATGAATCCTAATTAGTTAAAATGCCCAATATGTCTAGGATTTCAATTAATTTTTAGATTTGGTAAGTCAAATATTGAAAGGAGTGAATTAATGTTTTAAAGCTAAAACTTTGCAACATTTGCAAATCCAAAACTGCTACATAAAAGTATATATCTGTAGAAGGTACATCCCCCTAAGCTATCTAACTAAGCATTTTTACACTTTTTTTATTTAACCATTATCACAATCCTAGGTTAATTTATTTTATTTTAGTTTTTTATTCTGCTACTGTTCTCGAGAACAATGATACCCCACATGTATACCTTTTCTCCTAATTCTGCCTGTAATCCAACCCGTAATCCTATATATAATTCAAGCCATAATATTACCACTTTTCCTACTCCATATCCAACCTATAACGATAATCCTACGCATAATCCAGCACCTAATTCTACCTATAATCCCAGTCCAAATCCTATCCCTTTATCCTACCTCTCAAGGGATTCCCTCTGCTGATGTCAGTACTGAGATCAGCAGAGGGATTTCTCTGATCACACATTGCAGAGAGCTCTTTCGCAGGAACTTCCATCATCTCTACTGAGCTAAGCCTGCAGTGCTCATTGTCTTAAAGTGTTCAGAGTCAATAATTTTAATAAAGAAAAATAAACGGAAAAAAAAAATGAGTGTTCAGAAACAGTTTCATTGCTTACAACGGGGGGATACTAGGTACTAGGTCACTTAGAATTCACACTTTAGTGAGTAATCCTGTAAGTAAGCATCTGCACCCAATATGTGTTAAATTAATCCATATAGCAGACTATCCAGTTTATGTTTTTGTGATTGTGTTTAATAAAACTTTCAAAAGTTCAGTTTTGTGAGGTGCACTGTTTTTGATGTCCGTGGATACCTGGCACTCTATGGTTGGCTTCACACAAACATCAGATTTGGGCCCATGCTTTTTGTGTGGTATACTTTATGTCAAGGTGATGTTAAATATTCCTGATTGTCAGGCAGACAAATTATTTTCAGTGATCATGTTAATGCTTAGTGCTTGAAACTGAAAATAAAGAACCTGCGAATGATAACTACTGACAGTCTCATTTCAGTAAAATCTTGCCCAAGAGTGATGGTAGATAAATAAATGTTGGTTTATGGAACAATTCAACGTGGTTGTCCAGAAAGCCTGGCTGAGAGAGGTTGGAGCTGAAGTCCAGTGCCATATTAGTTGTGGAAATTATCCATGATTGACAACAGGAACCATTATATCCAACACTCTAATGGATTCTGTGCTACCTATAGTGACACCATTATAGTATAAAAACCAGGGTAAATTAGGTTGGTCAGTTGGTACTTCCATCATCTATTTCTGTTACATTGCCTCCATAGGCCAGCTTTCTCTCTCTCCTGCCACTGTTCAGTTCTCCACACACCACTTTTACCAGCTTATTTCGACACAGGTATCTTATGCATCGGTCCCCTACTCCCATCTGGCATGCTGTTATTTCTCTTGTGTTTCTTTACCCCTTCCTCATATACTGTAAGCTAAGTGGGCCTTCATCATCTCTAGACTCTGTTATATTCTGTATGTCCATTACATTTTGTCAAAAATCCCCATTTTAGAAATGTAAAGCAATGCAGAATCTGTTGGCGCTATAAAAATACTAATAATAATATTTAAAACGTGTATTTCTCTTTTTTGTGGAAATATTTCTTTATCCTTTTCCTCTTTTTTTCCCTTTATATCTCACTCTCACCTCCTATATATTCTAACTCTGCTCTTTCTCATTCACTCTCTCTTTTTTGGAAACGTTCTCTTGTCAGCTGAGGGTTTTATTGCTGACATGTCTAATGATACCAGGTGCTGGCAATCCAGAAGGGATGCTCTCATTAAGCAATTCATTGCACTATGTACATTCTGCACGCTTTCAATCCAGTCAGCAAAAAGGTAGCAGTCAGCTATTTGTGGTTGGAACTTAATTCGTATATGAAAACAGAGAAGAGGGGGAAAGTTGGTAGTGGTGTGCCGAAACCAACATATGGGTAGGCCTGTAATGGAGAGGACCCACCAGAGGTAATGATGATAGTAAGTTATTAGAGGGATTGGTGGGAGGGATAGCTCTAACAGGAACAAGCATAGGTAAGCAGGTGGGTAGAGCTCATATAGGGAAAACTTTGTAGTTTGGCAGCCAGCCACGTCAATCTCCATATTAACTGCATTATAGTTAAGGAGGAAGAGCGACCTTTATTAAAAATCTCGCAAGCCGCCAAATTGTCCGAGAGACACTTGACTGCCTTACCTGCCCACAGATGACCCCAAGTATGAGCTGCTGCGAAGGGCTGAAGTTTCCCTGAAGGCCGGTAAGGCAAGTGTTTCTTGAGGCCAAACATCCCTGAACCAGTGGTTACCAAAAATTGCAGCAAACCCTGAGTGGGTTGCTGCATCAGTCCATATAACAGGGGAGTGCTCAGTCAGTGGGGCAGTGCTTCCACATGAGTAAATCTGCTACGGCTGGGGGTTTGAGGACTATGGTGCCATCATCAGGCACGCCGGGTAGGAAGCAGAGTAACCTGGAGATGAAAGATCTCCCCTGTGGAATGATACACATCGCAAAATTGAGGTATCCCAGTAAAGACTGGAGATCCCTCCGTCTACCAATACCTTTATGGAGAAACTGGTCCAGTTCTTGTCTGATGCGTACCAATTTCACATCGGGGAGGCGTGTCTGCATAGACACTGAGTTTAGTAAGATACCCAGAAATACCAACTGTGTTGTGGGGCCTATTGTTTTGTCAGGGGACAATGGGATGCCTAGTGCCGAAAACAGTGCATTGGTGCTAATGATACTTCGTGGAGTGGGGGAACCTGCCTTGATCAGTAAAAAAATGTGTCCAAATAGTGTATGGCCGTAGGGCATCTGACCATATTCAGGAGCAGTCAGCAAAGAGTTTCAGCAAATATGTTGAACAGCTTTGGGCTGCTCCATGGAGCTGAAAGTGAGTCTGGTGGTGAAGTAATAACTATCTCTCCATTTGATGCCGTTATATGCCAGAGAGACAAATGGATTGGTAGTAATATGAAGGCATTAGTTATATCTGTCTTACTGAGCCAGGCTTGTTCACCGGCCAGTAGAATATCTTGTATGGCATGATCCACGGAGGCATAGTAGAGAGAAATTCTTCAGCTAGAATTAGTGAATTTAAACTAGGGTTTTTTTAAAGAATGAGGCGCGGACAAATTGATAATCAAACGTTTTTTATTAGATGTGCTGTTGGTAACCACTCCAATAGGGTTCGTGCGCAATGTGGAAAAGGCCCAATCATAAAGCCTGATGTGATCTCTCTCCGTAGCAACTCGTCAACAGCAGATGGGTCATTTGTAGCCGAGAGTAAATTAGGTCATTCCAGTGTGCCTGTTGGGAGTGGTACTACCCCTCTGTGATAACCCTCAGAAAAAACAGAAATCAAATATTGCACCAGGGGAGGGGTGGGTGCGTAAATGGTAAGCTAAGGTGTCGATGTTGACCTCCATGGCTTTTGTATGTGCCCTGAATACATATATATATATATATATATATATATATAAAACACAGGTACTTTTACAAAGCGTTCAGTGAAGGGCTACTAAACTGGTTCATGGATTGCATGATAAAACTTACAAGGAAAGGTTAAAGGATCTTAACATGTATAGCTTGGAGGAAAGATGAGACAGTGGGGATATGATAGAAACATTTAAATATACAGGGAGTGCAGAATTATTAGGCAAATGAGTATTTTGACCACATCATCCTCTTTATGCATGTTGTCTTACTCCAAGCTGTATAGGCTCGAAAGCCTACTACCAATTAAGCATATTAGGTGATGTGCATCTCTGTAATGAGAAGGGGTGTGGTCTAATGACATCAACACCCTATATCAGGTGTGCATAATTATTAGGCAACTTCCTTTCCTTTGGCAAAATGGGTCAAAAGAAGGACTTGACAGGCTCAGAAAAGTCAAAAATAGTGAGATATCTTGCAGAGAGATGCAGCACTCTTAAAATTGCAAAGCTTCTGAAGCGTGATCATCGAACAATCAAGCGTTTCATTCAAAATAGTCAACAGGGTCGCAAGAAGCGTGTGGAAAAACCAAGGCACAAAATAACTGCCCATGAACTGAGAAAAGTCAAGCGTGCAGCTGCCACGATGCCACTTGCCACCAGTTTGGCCATATTTCAGAGCTGCAACATCACTGGAGTGCCCAAAAGCACAAGGTGTGCAATACTCAGAGACATGGCCAAGGTAAGAAAGGCTGAAAGACGACCACCACTGAACAAGACACACAAGCTGAAACGTCAAGACTGGGCCAAGAAATATCTCAAGACTGATTTTTCTAAGGTTTTATGGACTGATGAAATGAGAGTGAGTCTTGATGGGCCAGATGGATGGGCCCGTGGCTGGATTGGTAAAGGGCAGAGAGCTCCAGTCCGACTCAGACGCCAGCAAGGTGGAGGTGGAGTACTGGTTTGGGCTGGTATCATCAAAGATGAGCTTGTGGGGCCTTTTCAGGTTGAGGATGGAGTCAAGCTCAACTCCCAGTCCTACTGCCAGTTCCTGGAAGACACCTTCTTCAAGCAGTGGTACAGGAAGAAGTCTGCATCCTTCAAGAAAAACATGATTTTCATGCAGGACAATGCTCCATCACACGCGTCCAAGTACTCCACAGCGTGGCTGGCAAGAAAGGGTATAAAAGAAGAAAATCTAATGACATGGCCTCCTTGTTCACCTGATCTGAACCCCATTGAGAACCTGTGGTCCATCATCAAATGTGAGATTTACAAGGAGGGAAAACAGTACACCTCTCTGAACAGTGTCTGGGAGGCTGTGGTTGCTGCTGCACGCAATGTTGATGGTGAACAGATCAAAACACTGACAGAATCCATGGATGGCAGGCTTTTGAGTGTCCTTGCAAAGAAAGGTGGCTATATTGGTCACTGATTTGTTTTTGTTTTGTTTTTGAATGTCAGAAATGTATATTTGTGAATGTTGAGATGTTATATTGGTTTCACTGGTAATAATAAATAATTGAAATGGGTATATATTTGTTTTTTGTTAAGTTGCCTAATAATTATGCACAGTAATAGTCACCTGCACACACAGATATCCCCCTAACATAGCTATAACTAAAAACAAACTAAAAACTACTTCCAAAAATATTCAGCTTTGATATTAATGAGTTTTTTGGGTTCATTGAGAACATGGTTGTTGTTCAATAATAAAATTAATCCTCAAAAATACAACTTGCCTAATAATTCTGCACTCCCTGTATAAAGGGAATCAACACAGTAAAGGAGGAGACTATATTTTAAAGAAGAAAAACTACCACAATAAGAGGGCATAGTCTTACATTAGAGGGGTAAAGGTTTAAAATTAATATCAGGAGGTATTACTTAACAGAGAGGGTAGTGGACGCATGGAATAGCCAGTGGTAGATGTTAACACAGTGAGGGAGGTGACGCATGCATGGGATAGGCATTAGGCTATCCTAGATATAATATAAGGCAAGTGACCTCATGAAAGTATTTGGAAAATTGGGCCAAACAGTTATGTGTCATCACATTCTGTATTGAATTGAAATAAAATGTTCGTGTCATTAAGAGTAAGCACCATGGAGCTGCCTTAAAGGAACACTCCAAAACTCATAACCACTACAGACTGCTTGGCCAATGGTTTGACTTCTTACCTGGGCACAGCCCACGTCTGTATCCTGAAGCTCTCTTCACTGATGTAAACCCGGCATGCAGAAGTTAGCTCAGAAGTTAGTCTGAGTGCAATCATCGTTTTCTTGGCAGGATCTTTCAACTTTTAGTAGAATCATTCGACTCCCAGCAGATAGGCAGTGGCATGCAGCAGACCCCAGGTAAGAAAACCAACTGTTAGCAAATGGTTTAAATATTTGCATGGGGGGATTTAAGGGTACTTCTGGCATCAGAACTACTACAGAGTGCTGTAGTAGTTATGGTGCTTGAAGTGTTTCTTTAACATGGAACAAGAAAGAAATACCAAGCTAACTTTCTTTGGAGCTTCTTTTAGATGGCCGCATATTGTTAGTCCTAGATTATGCAGTTCGGCAAATTATGATTAGATAGTATGTGGCTTTCAAAACTACTTTTGGGGGCCAGTGTGTGAATATTTCCAACAGCAAAGCGCAAGCTTTGTTCTAGATATTGTACTAATCAATGGTAGATCTCTCTGATTTCATATGATTACTACTATAGATTAAAATAAAAGTACATAGCTTCTGTCTAAACACCCTGCCACCTAACACCACAGACTCATTTCACTTAGTAAGCTGATGTTGGGTGCAATTACTTGTGTCACTCTAAGCCACTCAGTGGTAGCCCAGTGTGTATGTTTCTAGCGGCTGAATTAGATGGTTAGCTTTATGTGGTATCTTAGTCCAATCAATGAAAAATCGCCAGTTTTCATAGGATGTTGGTTCTCATAAGTCTGTCCGCTAGAGGTCTACCAGACCTGTGTTACCCACCCACACTTGTATCCCACCCACCCACATCTCTTTTCTCGTTACTTTTTCTCCATCCTCTCTTTTCTTCTAATTTCTGCAGACATTACCGACACATGACATCAGTTCTTTATGAGGTTTTTATAATAGAGCCTTTGGAGGTTTATTCAGACATATTTCCCTAAGAGTAGGTTATGTGATTGTGGTAAACCCAGGAACTCAATGAAGTAAATTAAGGAGACTTGTACCATGGCCAATAATAGAACTTATTAATGAAAATAGTAAATTTCATGGATCTCATAAAAATACCTAAAAGGGCTGCATTGTAAAGGATTTAAAGAGAAATGTAGGAAACATAGGTGTGTGTGTATGTGTGTGTCACCAAAGTGTAATTAGAAAGTGCTGCGGAACATGTTGGCTCAATATAAATGCTATACACTCACAGGTACAGTCAGTCAATACAATAGAATACAAGAAAGTGGAGGGTGCGCTATATAAACAGTATGACAACACTATGTATACTTTTAAATAGAGTAATAAACTGGTATCTCCATGTCAAACTCAAGTATCATGTATATGTATGTTTGAGTTTGACGTGGAGATACCAGTTTATAGTATACATATATTATAAGTATACATATTGTTTTCATACTGTTTAGCACACCCTCCACTTTCTAATTTTGTATACACACACATGTCTATATACATACAGTTTTATCTCGAGGAAAATGTGATTATCCACATTTCATATTAACTTTCACCTTTCTGATAGTGACAATTCCTCTTTCTCCTACAAAAGTGTTTACTAATGTGAGGAATACAGTGAAGATAAGTATAAAACAACTCTGTTACAGTTCTGGGTCAGTAGGCACTGTCCGTTTTCTGGGATGTTCTGCCTACATAGAATCATTTTGGAATTTGCATTGATTGTCAGGCTGATAAATACAGGTGTTTTTTTGACCAGGTGATTTATTAACTTTCACATCCAATCCCAGACGGTTGTGCTTACTTGTGGTTCATCCACCTTCTGTTATGGGTTTGGCTTTCAATCTATGTTTCTGTTACTGACCCTATCACAGGTCTGTTGCAGCTCAGCCGATACATTAGATTTGGGGAAGTACATGCAATTTGTAGTGCCTCACTTATCTTTGATCAATCTATCCCTTTCCAAGTTGGCCTACTTTCTCTCTCAAAGCTGGGAAGTCTGGGTATTTTGTTTACATGGTAGGATAAATTTATTTCAACCCAGGGATTGATTCAGGCCTCATTTTTAACCTTGTCACTATATGCCTGCCGTAAGCAGTCACTATTAACAACAGCCTTTAGCTAGTATGAGCTTATAATTACTGACTGATTTCCAGCACTGTTGCTATTTTTATGAACTAACCCCCATCAACATCTGCTTGCAGTGATTCCAGCCAGCCACAGATTAGCCTTTTACAAATTTATTTTGTATACTATGTGTCTGTGTTTAACAGATTGCTATATATATATATATATATATATATATATATATAATTGGAAATGACCGCACTCCAAGGACTTGTTGATAGTAAAAATAAAATACATGGGCTTTCATCAGGATGGCAATACCTGATGAAAGCCCATGTATTGGGGCTGAAACGTCGATATTTTTATATGATATAGAATAAAAGTTATATTTTATTTTTACTATCAACAAGTCCTTGGAGTGCGGTCATTTCCAATCATTTTTTTGTATCTTGTGCCTGACCAGCACTGGGCAATTACTCTCTAATCCAGGAGTGCAAGCATCTCGGTTTATATATATATATATTCTCTATATCTCAAACAAAAAAGAAACCTCTTGCACTCATACTAAAAAGGTTTTAAAATACCTGGTGCCAAGTCACAATATGTAATTTTAATGTATATTGTTTTATGTGTCCTGATGAAAGCTCCGATTGGGAGCTGAAAAGTTGACAACCCTGGATTAACTACAAATAAATTGGATGAACAAAGCCTAGAGTGTAATTTTTTGATTTTAAAATATATATATATGTACACCCGCTCCCCCCTCAGAGTGCTCCAGGCCAGAGCGAGATGGGAGAGAGCGCTAGCTTCCCCTTACAGGTGCTCTGCAAGGGGAATATTTTCACATTTGTCAGCGGTGTTCAGTGTTTGCTGACAACAAATTATTTTATACTCAGATTTGAACAGAGTTCTAGACTGACAATGCCACATGTGTTGGGGGAGCAAATAGCCCCCAGCACACAATTAACAATATCTCAGTATGTGCAGTGTTTCAAGCACAAACACAATACATACAGGCTCCTACCGCCATAACCACTTCAAATCACTGAAGTGGTCATGATGGTAACCCTTTAACATTTTCAAAATGTTTATATTCACAAAATATACTATATTAAATCTGCAAACATGATACATAAGTCACCCTGAGTGCATTTCATCCGTTCTAACAATATAGCATATTTAAGACCTGTGATACATTATAGTAAATGCATAACAGGTGAGGTGGGGGGTGCCGTAGCTCTTGGTGTGAAGGGTTTACACGGTTCCTCTTATTCATTTGTAATAGAATGTTTCAAAAAGAGAGGATTTAAGACTGATTCCACCCCTATAACAAGCAGACACAGGCTACTTTACATTACATAGGGGAGCAGTTAGTGTGGTTGGGCCTGGGGCAGACACTGTGGAATCTGTGATCGGAGGCTAATAAAGAATGCACATTGCAGACCCAGAATCCAGATGGCCAACCCTGCAGCACTAGGTGTAAGCATATGCAGCCTATATACACATCATGAATACATTATATACCATAAAATAATTATACTCTGCATACCACGACACACAGACAGTAGGCAATTAACAGATCAAAATACTCAGCTCAATTTAAACATCTTTTTATTTATTTATTTATATATGTAATGGAATGTTAGCCGTCCATATGATGTAAACGTGGGCTGACTCTATAGCCAGCTGCTTACTCCCACGTCACATTATTTTATCTGAGCAATACAGTATAATGTGTTTCTCATTAAACCCTAACTAGTGCAGTTATAAGGCATATTCTGTATGCAACCCTTAGTTTGCTTACTGTCGGATAATATTTTGACTCTTTAAGCTTAGGTATATATCAAAGCAAGAGAGAATTTGCCATGATCTCTGGAGAACTGAGACCTGTTACGTGCAATGTTAAAGTGGCTCTGTCATTTAGCAGGTTTTGTTTTCAAATGAATCCTATTTTGTCTCTCTATTCCCCTTTTGTTTTGTTTTTTATATACTTTTTTAGTTATACATAAGAACAAGAAGTGGCTACTGTGGTCTTCAAACATTTTCTGGTGATGGATAGAATATAATCAAAATTACATTTCTGTTGCTAAGCTGCCCATAGTCCATCAGTCAAAGGAATCCAAGAGAAAGGCAAATTGCAGACATGGGTAATGGAAAACAAAATGGGGCTGCCCAAGTTTTGAGAACTAATGCAAAGTCCAAAAGATAATAAGAATGAAGACAATTTGTGGGAGGCATATTACCATTAAGGTACAAGGGGCATAACAAACTGAAAGTTAAAAAAAACAAGTTACAATGCCACTTTGAATATGCAACAACAAAGGATGGCTCAAGCTCACTGAAAATATTACACGGTACTGTATGTATTCAATATTCACCATAACTGAAAGGAAGTGAGGATCCGACTCCTGAAGGTTATTCATAATAAAGATGAATAACCCCTCACTTGGTGTATGTGTGTGTGTATATATATATATATATATATATATATCGAGGCAATATGGACAATGTACCTCACTTTCTTTTTGGGATGGGAGATTATAGCATTTATTAAATAATTTCCCCATCCCATTGTACAAGGGGTGGTGGTGTGAGCAGCTTTGAAGAATATGTTAAAATTTTAGAAATCAACTATGAATTCCTCATTTAAATCTGATGTCCAAATAACTACTTGACCTAATGGGAAATGTTTAAGATCTATTTATTTTTAAACACAGATGAGGTTTTCTTATTTCAGGCATTAGTCAATAAAAAAAATCTAACAGGATAATTGACAGCTTAATCCGTTATAAAAGCAATTATGCATGTTGATCTCCCTCATGTTAATGTGTTGCTTGTTGTGTAGTAAGCATTCAAGATGACATGACTCATTCCTCCCAGAACCCTCTGAAATTGCTGTTGTAATGTTCAGAAGGTCAGACTTAGAGGGTAGCAGCTTCCTCGTAGAGCACAAAATGTAACGGGGATTTAGAAAACCTAACAAAAGACATACTTTTCTTTGTCATTGTCTGCCTTAACTTCTGCAAAAGAAAAGCTAATTGTTGAGAAAGTTTCATCTTTTAGAACAAAACTATCCTTCTGTTTAGTGCACAAATTGTGTCATACACAGTGTGGGAGGATAGTAATGAAAAATATGTGACCCTTTTGAAGGAGCATTCTAATAACCACAACTACCAAATGCTGTGCTGGTTACAGTGCCAGGAGTACCCTGGTACCCTCTCATTGTTTCCCAGACACTCCCTGTGTGTCCTCTCTTCTTATAAACTGCTAAAGCTGGGAGTTCCTACTTCCGCATTTGCAATTTTATCCACGTTTGGACAGAATTTGTTGGTTGCAGAATGTAAACTCATTGTAACATATTCCTCCTCACCTTGGGGTATTTGGGCTCAGCGGCCATCCGTCTGCATAACTGACTCTTGCAACATGTTGATGAACGCCGGCCGCTGCAGATCCACACCCAATTATAGCCCCACGTCCGCCCACGTTGATGATGCCGTTGGTGTGCATGTGATGTCACGCAGGAGACGCGCGCGCACGTTTTGGGGTCAAAGGCTGATTTCGGCCTATCAAAGTTGTTAAGGGCTCATTTAAACATAATTCTACTTTTCCTCATTGCCCTGTCGTGGTTTCCCTTAGTGTTTGTCCGAGAGTGTTCCTGAGCATTTATTTCTGGTTATTGACTTTGGCTTCATTTGACTACTCTGTATTCTGGCTTTCCCTTATAGTTGTGTCCCATTCTGTAGCCCCCGACCTCGGCAAGTATCCTGACTATTCTTTGGTGCGTTAAGTCCGGCCATTCTAAGGCCGGTAACATGTTACCTTTTAGTCCTAGGTTTGACACAATCCTACGTGCTGGATCAAATAGTAATCCTGACACTCATAGCTGCAATTGGATGACTTTAATATATGAATGAAATTGATATTGCTAATACAGACGTGTTACCCTGATGTGGCTCCTAAAGTTTAATGTCACTGTTAACGTCACACAGTGGTAATGGTGTTTAGTTTGCCCTTTTAACAGAGCACCTACATAGCATTGTTATTCTGCTTCTGTTTTTTTTCTGTATATCTTTACAAATAAACAGGTTAGATGAGATTGCATAAAGAATATACATATAGATAAAGAGATATTTATATGTGTGTGTATATTTGTGCAGTAATTGAGTTGTGGTTAGACAAAACACAATAAAACTTACATATCCAAAATATACATATCTGCCAGACCTCACACGGGGGGCACCAAATGAACACAGCATCACCCTTCAAGATCAATAAAATTGCAGTACCTGCATTTCTTCATTTCATAAAAATGCATAATATGAAGTTAAAGGGGGGGACCACCACACTGGGACTACTGTCTTACATGTTGCATGCGTTTAGCATTTCATCTGGTTATGATGCCAGAATTGCTCTGGTACCCACCCTTTCAGTAAGCTCCACTTCTGGTGTCTAGGTGAGTTTTCCCAGAATACTCACCGTTCCTTCTTGCATTGCCTCCTTTTGCCCTTTCTGAATGCTCTGTGAAGTGGGCATGCATAGCATGACGACTAAGTGGTAAACATAATATCCAGGAACACTAAGATGGAAGTAAAAAAAATGTGAAATGGGGAATCTAGGGGCATTGGGGGGTGAACAATTGCATGTAGAGGCGTCTTGGGAAGGACTTTAAAAAAAAAAAAAGTAAGTGGCCATGACAATGCCAACTGCACTGCAGACTAATTTCTGACTATATATAGTGCCTCTGATTTCCTATAAGCATACACTACAGGCAATTCTTCCATAGATAAATCTGACTTTATGTGTCAATATATCTTAGTCGTTCTAATTTTTCCTTGTGTTTAATGTGAGATGTAACATGCATGAGCACTTTTACAGCAAGTCCAAGCTGCACCGCAAGGCATTGCTGAATTTATACGTTTGTAAATTCTCCAGAATTGCTATAAAGTTGCAGCACGTGTCTATATTCAGAGTGAATTTAATATCTTGCAATAAACATTGAATAAACAAACGGTAGTTGGTTTTTGAATCTGTGGAAAAGCCATTATATACATGTATAGAGGGTATTAATTAAAATATAGTTTGCATATTTTCCATTGCACTGTCAATATGCATTTTGCTGAGTAAGGAGGAAGAGGGGATGTAATAGACATCAGGGTTGAGGGTAAGAGCATCACATTTTGGCAGGAGACAAGTTAAAAACCCAGCCTGCTTGTCTCCTGCAACAGGAGGTGTTAATGGATCAATGGCCTGGGGTCCCTGGAGAGTGAATACGTTCTGCTCTGTATGGCAGGTTAAGGTCAACACTGGGGTATCCCCTTTCTCCAGTGATGTCATTTTTAGGATGACCTCAGTCTGGAAATATTCATCCAGAACAGCAACCCCCAATCCCAGCTTACTAGTAGGGATGTCTGGGAGAGTCAGACAAGGAGGGGGCAGCTTCTGGATGTCTGGTGAAGGGAGAGCAATGGGGAAACAGTTTATATTACGAAAGGATACAGTACTTCCACACCGTACCTCACTAAAAATTCCTTTGCTTATTTTAAACATTCATGTATAATGATATAATGACTCATTACTTACACACTGAGAACAATGAGCAGCCTGTCTTCCAAACTGTGCTGATGGGCAAGGGGGTATCACTATGCCTGATGTATTATACGTTTAAGTGTCTGCATATGCCACCGTCATTGACAAGACTCAAGGGTTCTCTGGTCAAAGCATATTGCAGGGTAATTAATTAAAATTACCAGTAACAAGGTTTCATTTCACTAACCATAAAAATCATTGGGCACAAAAAGAATGTGTAAATAACTTTGTTAGTAGAATGGTGGCCTATAACAATCTTTTCAAACCATGGTCCAAGGAAGATGGTCTGTAGTGATCCTGTGACTCCGGGGCATCTGGGAAATAATCACCTCCTCTTCCAGAAATTCAGTATTCTCACATCTGATCATGGGTTACTCAATCTGATCCACTTCACTGGCCTTAATCTGTAATGATACCTTTACCATGGGTGCAAGAGGCAGAATTTACCTCTGTTCCTCAACCTTGGTGAATAATAGTCTCAAACTCCTTTCATTGTATGAACCTAAACCCGGCATAAAGTATTTTCCTTGCCATTTGATACTGATATACATGATGGGGTTTACTATTTACTTACTAAGTATACCTGTAATGATGTACTGTTGGAATGACACTATAATGATGATGCTGAGTATACACGGAATAATGCTCTATAATAATGATGCTGAGTATACATGGAATGAAGCTCTATAATGCTGAGTATACATGGAATGATGCTCCATAATGCTGAGTATACATGGAATGATGCTCTATAATAATGCTGAGTATACATGGAATGATGCTCTATAATGCTGAGTATACATGGAATGATGCTCTATAATGCTGAGTATACATGGAATGATGCTCTATAATGCTGAGTATACATGGAATGATGCTCTATAATAATGCTGAGTATACATGGAATGATGCTCTATAATGCTGAGTATACATGGAATGATGCTCTATAATAATGCTGAGTATACATGGAATGATACCCAATGATGACGTTGAGTATACATGGAATGATGCTCTGTAATGATGCTAAGTATACATGGAATCATGGCAGATGTAGTGCAGCTAGAAAGCCAAAGGTTGCCAATAATGATGTTGAGAAGCCACTCTGATGCTAGGGTTATTTTGTGGGAATATTAAATTTCCAATGTCTCCTCTTAGCGTTCATCTATATCTGTATATTGATACCGAACATTCTGCATTGTATAACAGTTCTGAGTATATCCACGTATATTACACAATGCTGACACCTTCTCTTTAATTCTAGGGGTGCAGTTACAAGCCATTGTCTCCATAAAATATGTTGGCGGCACATTTGTTCTTCATCTTTCTTTGCTTTGCTGTCCCCTCCCTGGGGCAGTATGAACACTGGCTCTATTATCCAGAATATCAGGAACCACAGGCACCGGAACCATTACCTACTCAGCCATCTGGTACCACGACAAAGGTCTACATAAGGCTGGCAGGGGAGAAACGCAAGCACAATGAGGGGAGAGTGGAGATTTACTACAATGGACAATGGGGGACTGTCTGTGATGACGATTTCTCCCTCTATGCTGCCCATATAGTGTGCAGAGATCTGGGCTATTCAGAGGCAATATCATGGTCACCCGGCTCCAAATATGGCAAAGGAGAAGGTGAGTACGACTGTCGTGTTAAATATCTGCATTGGTTCTGACAGTCGTTTTCGCTATTTATTACTTTTTGCAACTTTTGTTGCAGTATTTATGGTATAGCACATCTAATGATTTTTTTATTGAATTCATTCTCACCAAAGACATTTGCTCTTTTCTGGTGTTCTAAGAATATGTTTTTAAATATCCACAAAATATTCCTTGTTATGGGTACCAAACTGTCGGCATAAAAATGGTGGCACTTTACAAACTGCTCACCCACTATGTGTATACAGTATGTAAGTGAGATATCCTGGGCTACCTTTATCATTCACTCTGTGATTTTTTTCCACAGGCATGATCTGGCTGGACAATGTGCACTGCACTGGAAGAGAGCAAAGTATTGCAGCCTGCCGTTCCAATGGATGGGGAGTCACAGATTGCAAGCACAGTGAGGATGTTGGGGTACAGTGCAGCGATCGAAGACTCCCTGGATTCAAATTTAACAATGAGCTGGTGGGACGGTTAGAGGTGAGAACTAATCTGAAAGGGAGTGTTTTTTCAATGAAGATGAAAGTATGTTAAGCAGAGCATAGATATTAATCACATACAATGCAGCGACCACTGCACATGTGATAAACAGATGTGCAAAGCAGTTCACACACTATGTACAGATCTACAGAGGAGTGTGAAATACAGATCTCTAGATCACTGCGTGTGCATGATAACCAGCAGAGCCCTACATATAAAATGACAAATAGGAGCGCACTGCAACATGGAACTTTGAAGATGTATCATAAACATACCCATGCAAAAAATAACTTCATGGTATAATAAAACACTGCTCATGTTCTCCATATTGCTGGGACAGATTGTTGCAGGCATGCTGTGTAATGCTAGCTCAGTTTGTAAGGAGTGCTGTCTATCAGTCATTTTGCTAGGTGTGCTGTTTGTCACTAGACTACATTGCTCAGCATGCTGCACAAGGCTATATCAGATTGTAATGAGAACTGCCAGTCAGTAAGACACATTGCTATGTAAGCTGCATTCATATCACTTGGCCAGATTTCCAGCTGTGCTGTACTGCCCATCACTAGGCCAGCTTTATGGGTTAGCTGTACATCACTAAGCCTGGTTGCTGGGTGTGTTATACATTAGTAAGCTAGATCAGTCCTTTTTTTTGCTGTGCCATGAAAAACTAAGTATTGCAAATGTCCTTCAGGTCCCTCTGGACTGCATGGTCTTGTCTCACCCCAGCAGGTCTAGACTTTGAGTTGTCTGTTACATTAATCACTCAGTAATGTCAGCATTTTTCCATTACACACCCAGCTGCTCTATCACATCCCCAAATGTCCACATTACTTGTGTATCACCCACCCAGTGTGCACAGCAGTGCCCTATCATTACCCATCACAGGACTATAAAACACTCACGTGTCAGGCAGTAATCATTACTAACAGCATACCTGATTTGCAGTCACATGTACAGTATGCTGCTGGGAGCTAACAATGCAACTGGAATTCTAGGCCCGGTTCATAAATTAGCCACTGAAAAAGTCTTGCAAGCATGGGTGCCAGGTGCAGTTTTTCTTTTTGAACTGGAAAGTCAATTCTTCAAGCACTCTGGCCAGGATGCAGATTTGTCAATACTGGTCAAGTTTAAACCTTCCTAAATCCACATAATTTTCTTTCTTTTGTTTTTTTTTTTGGTGGCACAGTTAATAACATTTCTCTGCTTAACTTGCAAGTTCTCACTTCGAGATTGAGTGGATTTCGTGTGTATGAAAAATGGCTTTTTTTTTTTTTTTTTGTAGAAGCTTTGGAAACTCTGACTTTATGGAGAGTTAGTCCTGCAAAATAGGGTGTGAGAGGAAATATATTTGATTTTCATGTAGAGGTGGAAAAACGTATATTAGGATTTATTTCAGGACCCTGGCATATGTGCTGTTATTATCTCAGTCACCCAGTATATGTAGTGTCCCTGTATGTCACACATGGGGTATATATACTGTTCTCTTATCTCATTCACTCAGTATATGTAATGTTCCCTGAGATCATTCACTCTGTATGTAATGTTGACTTATCTCATTCACTCACTATATGTAATGTTCCCTTATCTCATTCACTCACTATATGAAATGTTCCCTTATCTCATTCACTCACTGTATGTAATGTTCCCTTATCTCATTCACTCACTATATGTAATGTTCCCTTATCTCATTCGCTCACTGTATGTAATGTTACCTAATCTCATTCACTCAGTATATGTAATGTTCCCTAATCTCATTCACTCACTATATGTAATGTTCCCTTATCTCATTCACTCAGTGTATGTAATGTTCCCTTATCTCATTCACTCAGTGTATGTAATGTTCCCTTATCTCATTCACTCAGTGTATGTAATGTTCCCTTATCTCATTCACTCACTGTATGTAATGTTCCCTTATCTCATTCACTCAGTGTATGTAATGTTCCCTTATCTCATTCACTCACTATATGTAATGTTCCCTTATCTCATTCACTCACTGTATGTAATGTTCCCTTATCTCATTCACTCAGTGTATGTAATGTTCCCTTATCTCATTCACTCAGTGTATGTAATGTTCCCTTATCTCATTCACTCAGTGTATGTAATGTTCCCTTATCTCATTCACTCACTATATGTAATGTTCCCTTATCTCATTCACTCACTGTATGTAATGTTCCCTTATCTCATTCACTCAGTGTATGTAATGTTCCCTTATCTCATTCACTCAGTGTATGTAATGTTCCCTTATCTCATTCACTCAGTGTATGTAATGTTCCCTTATCTCATTCACTCACTATATGTAATGTTCCCTTATCTCATTCACTCACTGTATGTAATGTTCCCTTATCTCATTCACTCACTATATGTAATGTTCCCTTATCTCATTCACTCACTGTATGTAATGTTCCCTTATCTCATTCACTCACTATATGTAATGTTCCCTTATCTCATTCACTCACTGTATGTAATGTTCCCTTATCTCATTCACTCACTATATGTAATGTTCCCTTATCTCATTCACCCAGTATATATCATTTTCCATCTCATTCACTCAGTGTATGTAATGTTCCCTTATCTCATTCAATAACTATATTTAATGTTCCCTTATCTCATTCACTCATTATATGTAATGTTCCCTTATCTCATTCACTCAGTTTATATCATGTTCCCTTATCTCATTCACTCACTATATGTAATGTTCCTTTATCTCATTCAATCACTATATTTAATGTTCCCTTATCTCATTCACTCATTATATGTAATGTTCCCTTATCTCATTCACTCAGTTTATATCATGTTCCCTTATCTCATTAACTCAGTATATGTAATGTTCCCTTCTCTCATTCACTCACTATATGTAATGTTCCCTTATATCATTCACTCAGGTTGTGTTCCTGTATCACAGGCACCCTGTATAATGTTCCTGTACCTATATTACTCCTTGAAAACCTGTGCTCATCCTCTGAAACGTGTTGTTTTGTGCATAAGTGGTGCTTTACATGATCTGTTCACTCTGTGTCCAAGCTATGGTCCCATTCTATATGTGATCAGTTTACTGTCTGCCTGGGCTGTACACATATAATGCCTGGTCTGTTCACCATATGACCAAACTGTGCTGTCCGTGCCCATACATTGCATCATCTGTTCACTACCTACCCTCAGTATGCCCTACTTTTTCTGTGCATTCATACTACATAAAGTCTGTTTATTCTCTGTCCAAGCCAGGCCTAATCTGATTGTACACATACTATACATGATCTGTTTAATGTGCCCATGCTCTGCATTATCTAGTTACTCTGTGCCCAGACTGTTACTAATCAGTTTAATTCTCTCTTTGCCCATGCTTTGGATACGTTTTACTTCCTCTGCCCATCTTTGCCTAGCAAACTGTTATATCTGTGCCCTTGCTCAGTAGGCTGTTCTTACGCTTTGTGTGTGTAGTGTCTGCTTTCTCTGTCTGCATTTCATTCACCATGAGTGGTTGGTCTCGATGCCCTGGGAATCGTCTGGGTCACAAGTTCAGTGTCTCTTTTGCAAGTAAAAGTTATGTTTACCCAGTGCGTGGTCACAGCTAAATGTGGCATAGACATCCCACAAGCTATACCAGACTGCAGCTGTGTGTATTCATGTGTTTTGTGCCTTTTTGAAGACACCTGCATATTGAACATGTTGTACAACAGTGGGCAATGAGGAGAAGGGGTACTTATAAATAGTGAGGCAGGTTTTTTTTCATGGAAACTGGGGAAAAAACATGACAATTTAAGAATATTGAATCTCTTAAAGAAGAACTGTCTGTTTATAACATCGGATAGAATATTGAAACCAACTTATAGTTTGTGTTAACCATTGTTTCTTGAGGTACTCTCTCTCTCTTTTTTTTTTTTATTTGTATTAAAGATTTAGCAAATTACATCATAATCCAGTTTACATAAAGAGGGGGCCGGAATATAAAAGCAAAAAGCAACATTCTTACATAAATATATTTATTGTTAATGCAAGAGTGTTCCTTCCTATTATTATTATTGGTATTTATAAAGCGCCAGCATATTCCATAGTGCTTTTCAATAGTATCAGAGGGGTAGATTTAACAATAAATTAGGCAATTATAAAAACAATAGGTTGAAGAGGACCCAGCTCAAATGAGCCTCCAGTCTAGACGCGTTTACATACCTTTCTAAAGCATTTCTGTCAATGGGCAGCCATTAAAAGGAAGAGAACGTTGCCTGTCACTACCAGCCTAACACTGGCACCCAAGGGAACGACTTCCACATTGGAAAACAGTTTAGCTGCATAAGGTAAGACATAGCCCAGGACCTCCAGACGCCATAACAACTTCATAGACATAAAGTGTTTCTGGTGCCCTGAGTGTTTCTTTAACAAACCATTTTGTTATTTATGACATGAAGTGAAAAGAAGGCTAGGCGGACCTGTCGTCCTTTTGTAAGAATTATTTAATATTCTCATGTCGGTCTATACACAGCAAATTAATTGTGCATCTATTGACAATTACTATTAAGGGCATACAGGTGTAAAACTGGTTAATGGTGATGACTGCATTACTGTTAACGATAGGTATGCAGTATACAATATTATTTATTGAATTCTCCAGCTACTCCTTTTGTTTGTTAGAAACATCATGTACCCTGATTGATTGTTTTATCCCTGTGCTGCAAGCAATTCTGGGGTAACACATTCTGGAGCAGCTAATTGAGCTTTTTTTATTTAAAAGCTTAAACGTACACTATAGTCACCAAAACAACTTTAGCTTAGTGAAGCAGTTTTTGTGTACAGACCATGAACCTGCAGTTTTACTGCTCAATTCTCTGCCATTTAGGAGTTAAATTACTATGTAGCCCTAGCCACACCTCCATGCATGTGACTTACACAGCCTCCCTAAACGTTCCATGTAAAGGGTCATCTAATCTTTACACTTCCTTTATTGTAAATTCTAATTAATTGAGAATGTCTTATCTCCTGCTCTGTTAATAGCGTGCTAGACCCTGCAGGAGCCTCCTGTATGTAATTAAAGTTTAATTTACAGAGCAGATAAGAACTTTTTAAGTAAGTTGCAGCTGATAGAAAATTAAATAATTTTGTTTTTAGTGCAGGCTGTGTGAGTCACAGCCAGGAGAGGTGTGGCTAGGGCTGTGTTTTTAGAAACAAAAGTGATTTAACTCCTAAATGGCAGATAATTGAGCAGTAAAAAGTCAGAGGCATGATCCAAACACCAAAGCTGCTTCATTAAACCAAAGTTGTTTTAGTGACTATAGTATCCCTTTAACCGACCATTCTGTCTCTTTATAACAAGTATACTATATATATATATATATACAGTGTTAGGAAAAGAGTGAGAGAATATGAAGATGTGTGAATGTTTTATACTAGCTCCTTGTTATAGTGTATCCAACTCTGTTTATCAGTGTGTAAAAAGAAGTTATACAATTGGAGACATGATTCCTGACCAACTTAGGTTTTGATTTAAAGGATCACTATAGTTAAAACCCCTTCAGCAGCTTACCTTATTCCAGCGCCGGGCTCCCTCGGCGCTGGTGACCTCTCCCCTGCCAACGTCAGCAGAGCCGAATGCACATGCGCGGCAAGTGCTGCGCGCGCATTCAAAGTATCCGTAGGAAAGCATTTCTCAATGCTTTCCTATGGACGCTCTGCGCGATGGAAGCATAATATGCCTCCAGCGTCGCAGATGCGCCTCTTGTGGCTGTCCGGAAGACAGCCACTAGAGGCTGGCTTAACCCCAAATGTAAACATAGCAGTTTCTCTGAAACTGCTATGTTTGCATCTGAAGGTTTAAAACCTGAGGGACCTGGCACCCAGACAACTTCACTGAGCTGAAGTGGTCTGGGTGACTATAGTGTCCCTTTAAAACGCTTTCCAAATGATTCAGTACTGCCAGAAAAACTTTCTATGTGATTTATCTACAGAAGTCACCTTTAAAATCTATTGGAATTTTTGTAAATAAATAATTTGGAAAGTTTTTTTTTTTTTTACCAGTATTGAAGCATATGGAAAGCTTATTAAAGGAACACTGTAGTGTCAGGAATCCAAATGTGTATTAATGACACTTTAGTTTTAAAAGTACAGTTTAGGTCTCTGGCCTCCCTCTCCTTACTTTAAAATTGTAGGTTACTTATCTTTATTCCAGTGCCTTGACCGTCACACCGCACTGTTCCAGTCAAGATTTCCTCATAGAGATGCATTGAATCAGTGCATCTCTATTAAGTGAAGTTTAGTGTCTCCATGCAGAGTGTGGAGACACTGAACTCTGGAAGCACCTCTAGTGTACCTCTGAGTGACTGCCACTAGAGGTGTTCTCTGAAAAGGCAGTGTATACATTAAAAAGCCTGCAGGGACAGAATATACACACCAGAACAACTACATTAACCCCTTCCCGACCGAAGACGGAGATTTTCCGTCAAGCTTGTCCGTGCGTTAAGGACCGTTGACGGAAAATCTCCGTCATTTACTAACGTTAACGCCAGATCGCCGCGATCGTGGGGTTAACGTTGTTGCTGCGTTCCTCAATGTCAGAGGCAGACCAGCAACTGCCAAAAGAGCTGTGCCAGCACATGTGATCGCTGTAATAGCTGCTGGGATTCCTGATCCTCCTCCCTCCACCTCTGTGTAGTTTGAGAAGTGGAGAGAGATGGATCGGTGCTGAAACATTGTGTGTCAATTTAGTAAAAAGTGTATCTGTGTTTTAAAAGTAATTTTAATACTTTTAAAACAGTGTTAACCCTTTCCTTGCCCTTTTGATCACTGCTTGCAGTGATCAGTATACTGATAACAGTATTTAACTGTGATCTAATTTTTTTTTTGTACCCTCAAGGGTTAATTTTGATTTATTTATTTTTTTAACCCTTAGGGGTTAATTTTATTTAATTTGTTTAATTTAACGTTAATTCCTTAGTTAGCTGGAGTGGGTGGACTTTAGTGGGAATTTGGGAAATTGAGTGTTAGGCTAGTTAGAGACGAAAAGTTTAGAAAAGTTCTGAAAAGTTTTTAAAAGTTTAAAAAAAAGGGCATGGTACAAAAAGCTTGGCATTTACCTTATGCAAATGGCGACTCACAATGCCTTTATTCTGTACAAAAAGGCAAATGCTGACATTAAATCCACATTTCTGGATTTCCAGTTTCAGCTTATTTCTGGGCTGCTCACTGTGTGCCACAGTGGGGAACCATCAGCTGGGCCTAGCAGCAGAAGGGTTGAGACAGGTCACTTCTGTTTCCGGATACCACCAACCCCCAAAAAGAAGACACCCCAGAAAAGGTTCAGGTTGTGCTACCAGAGGGGCATAAAGACGGAAACCAACTTTTATTGCCCTGATTGCCCCTCTCAGCCCGGCCTTTGTATTGGCAACTGTTTTAAAGTTTTTCACACCCAGGCAGCATAAGTTGCACATTGTTTATATATATATATATATATATATATATATCTATATACAATTTTTTTCGTTATTATTTAGTTCTTCCATTTTAAAGTTGCTGACAATGTTTAGGGCCAAGGAGGCTGCTGCAATTCTTAACTCTGATTATTTCATTATTTTTATTTTTCTAATTTTAGTTAGTTAATTAGGGTGCGTGGTAATTCATAGGAAGTTGGGGAGTTTAGTGTTACGCTAGGGGTGAAAAGATTTTTTTAAAAATAGAAAAAAAATTATTTTATAACATTATTTAGTTAAAGTTCTTGTGTAAAAAGTAAAAAATGCTTAGGAAGTTATGAATTCTATCAGCAGACAGAGTTGACAGGCAGTGCCCCAGAGTTTGATGCAGGTTAATACGGTGATTAATACCTTCTTTAAAAAATGGTAGGCCTTTGTGGGGTGGTTTGAATTATCAGCCTTCTAAGATGCTCTAAAATTGCACATGGACCCAGTGTCAAAATTAAAAGTTTGAAAAAAAAAAAAATGATATGGCTTAGTCTCCAATGTGACCCTTCAACATCCACATATCCCTGAAAAAGGGACACATGGGGGTACTTGGTACAAACTAGTAAAAAAAAAGATCCTACGCTAGGGTTCAAAATATGCCATTTGAAATACTCTGGAGTGTCTACTTTTACAAGTGGTAGGCCTTTGTGGGGGGTTTTCGCACCGTCAAACTGCTATAATGGCCCAAATTGAAACATAGGCCCATCAAATCCATCTCTCAAAATTCTACTGTAAATACCGAAATGGACAGGTCTCCTATATGGCGCTGTAGCTTCACGAAATCGTGCCAAAGACATACAATGGGGGTGTCATTTTACTCAGAAGACTTAGCTGAGCATAATTTGGGGGCTTTGATCATGGTGGCACATGTCAAATATACAGAATGCCCAGCAAAAAAGTAATGCGGATGTAATAAATGCCCCAAATAATTTTTTACAACAAACTTTGACATACATTGGTGAAAAAAATGGGGGCATGTTAAGGCACAATATGCACCATATGAGATACCCTGGATTGTCTACTTTTACAAATGGTAGGCCTTTGTGGGGGTTTTTCCAACAGTCAAACTGCTATAGTGGCCCAAATTGAAACATAGACCCATCAAATCCATCTCTGGAAATTCTACTGTAAATACCGAAATGGACAGGTCTCCTATATGGCGCTGTAGCTTCATGAAATAGTGCCAAAGACATACAATGGGGGTGTCATTTTACTCAGAAGACTTAGGTGAGCATAATTTCGGGGCTTTGATCATAGTGGCACATGTCAAATGTACAAAATGCTCAGCAAAAAAGTAATGCGGATGTAAAAAATGCCCCAAATAATTTTTTACTACAAACTTTGACATACATTGGTGAAAAAATGGGGGCATGTTAAGGCACAATATGCACCATATGAGATACCCTGGAGTGTCTACTCTTACAAATGGTAGGCCTTTTGTGGGTTTTTTTCCAACAGTCAAACTGCTATAGTGGCCCAAATTGAAACATAGGCCCATCAAATCCGTCTCTCAAAATTCTACTGTAAATACCGAAATGGACAGGTCTTCTATATGGCGCTATAGCTTCACGAAATAGTGCCAAAGACATACAATGGGGGTATCGTTGTACTCAGCAGATATAGCTGAACACAAAATTAGGTTTTGTACAGGAATAGCACACACTAACTCTACGAAATACACATGAGAAGTTCTTTGTTATAATTTTGTGTGTCAAAAAACAAAAAAACTAAATTTTAGTCCAATATTTAGCAGGGATTGGTGGTGAAATGGCTCCGTAAAAAGTGTCAAAATAATGTTAGTTAAATAGCCTGTAATGTCTTCTTTATATAAGAATATACTTTTGTGTGGCAATTTTGTTTTCTTTTATGGCTATTAAGCTTACAAGACAAACATACCAAATTCTAAAATCGCTCCACATTAAAAGTTTATTTTACTCCTTGTGTTTTGTGAGCTGTAACTAACAAAAAACCTGAAAATTACTTTCCTTAACCTGCACAAATTATGCACACATTATTATTGCAAAAACTGAAGAAAAAACCCAATATTTTTACATTTTTTAATTTTTTTTGTATTTTTTATAATAAATAAGCATTTCTATATGTATATGTTACATCAATTTAAAGCCCTTTTTGTCCATTAAAACGGTATATAATATGTGTCAGTGCAATAAAATAGTAAAATGCAAATTGCAGTTGAACGCAAACAGCAAACAATGTGAAAATTTCTTGTGTCCTTAAGTGCAAGACAAGCTTTTGAAGCTGTGTCCTTAATGGGTTAAAGGACCACTATAGGCACTCAGACCACTATAGCTCAATGAAGTGGTCTGGGTGCCAGGTCCCTCTAGTTTTAACTCTGCAGCTGAAAACATAGCAGTTTAAGAGAAACTGCTATGTTTACACTGAGGGTTAATCCAGCCTCTAGTGGCTGTCTTCCTGTAAATCGCACTTATTTGACGCAGATCCTCATAGGAAAGCATTGAGTAATGGTTTCTGATGGGCGGGTTTGAATGCCCGCATGTGCATTCGGCTTCACTCGGAAGGTGGCATCGATGGATGAGGAGCGGTCACCAGTGCTGAGGGAGCCTGGCGCTGGATTAGGGTAAGCAAATAAATGGTTAATTGACCATCTATTCGCTGCGGAACTGGGCCCTAGTCACCTAAATGGTGACTAGGGCTCTATAGTGTTAGGAATACAAATATGTATTCCTAACGCTATAGTGTTCCTTTAAGCTGTAGTTGTTCTGGCGACTATAGGCCTTAATCAGAGATCAGTCTTTAAGTTGCAATGCTTCTGAATATAATTTAACAGCCTTTATCACTCCCACTCATCAGTCTGTGGATCTAAGACATCGTGGGTCCAAATCTTTGGTTGTGTATTGTGTATTTTGCCAGGAAGCTTTAGTTCTCTGATGTTGGCCCATGTTAATATTCCATTTCCCTTTGGATGTAATGAATTCTCTGCTCTTGGGCATGTTCTAATATTTATTCTCTCTCCCCTTCCTCCCCCTTTATTCCAACTCACCATCTTCTGCTTAAGCCAGTATGTTAACCTGCTTTTCCCTATTCATTTCATCATCACACATGGTATAACATATGCATTGCAATAAAACTTCTTTTGATCTCTCATGTCTCCTCATGGAGCCTCATAGCAAAGGAACAACATGTTAACTCTTGGTATGGAGAGAGTTTATTCATTGCTGGATTGTCTTGACCAGCTAAGGTTTGCATTTTAATATTTACAAAACTATTATTGTGTATTTTCTAATGTAATATGAACGTATTAGTATCTTTTTATAGGTCCATACTTGACTTAGCGATCACCGATGTTTGCACTGCAAATGTTTGAAACTCCATAAAAACCATCAAATTACTTTTCTCATTATAGTCAATTAGCATCTGCAATACAAACATCATTCACCACTCATCTAAGTGGTACGTAGTATGGTTGTTCTGATTGTTAAATCAGTCACAAATATATTTTGATAGGTTATTTACCTTCATCATTTTCAAGTGACTATAATGCATTTCAATTTAATGGCTCTCTTTGTTTTCCGACCTCTGTCTGACAAGCTTTTATGCCATCAATGTGGGTTGGGTATCATTTGAGTACAACGCTGAACCCAGCCATTATTTAAAAAAGAACCATGAGCATAGTCACTTTCTGTGTCTCCAACTCCTATGTGGGATTAGCCATAGCTAGTCTGTAAAACCTTCTAATTTCTTTGCTAATTTCTTATTTGGAAAAATACTACAACATTGTGTACCAGGGGGCTGGGAAGAGGATGTAGGCTAGCTTGTAATTGGTGGCTTAAAGTGTTCATATACATATATTCTAGGAAAACACAGAGTTCTAAGTGTGTGCAATATTACATACTGGACTTTAGCAGAGCCCACGCAGTGCAATACTGTAATATATGTAGACATTTGATTAAAGGGTGTGGACATGTAGATGGTGGCATTATATACCTCAAAGCTTTAAAGACTTTAGGAAGAGGTATTCATTTTTGGTGGTGGTTTGTAATTAGAGCTTAGAGGGCATATTTGGTGACCTTGGTGTGGGAACTGGAAAGACCTCAGATGGCATATTGGTATATTTAAACCTCTTAATGTTTAATAGTATATATAAGACATAGTATCCTGGTAGATTTGTACAAAGTCAATGGAAGGCATGCTCTGTAACCAAATTTGTAGACATTTGAAGACATTCAGTGCTTGCTTTCAGTGAAAAGAATAGGAAAAGTAAACCCTTGATGGATCATGAAAAGCCTCACGGTTTAACACATACTTCCATTCGATACAATGAGAAAGCACAGGTTTTGTGCTGTGGATTTATGAAAACCTACAGAATCTGAATTGTTTGCTGAAAAAGATTTACATTTACACTTGTAGATGTGATGTCTGATAGCATGTACTCAGTAACTGAGCGTGTTCCTACGTTGCCCGTCTGCCCGATCGGAAATATGGCTTAAGGCTCACTCCAAAATAGAGGAGATGATCACAGGTATTAAAGTTTGTGCGCATTTTTTCCATTCTTTTGTCAATCATATTATTTTCACGTTTTAGCATCAGCTCTGTTTGTATCAGTGCATTTCAGGATAATAAAAGGTGAAATGGTAGAATCTTTAATATGTCATTCATTTAGGGAGTGGACAGGCTGTGCTTGACAGAATATATATTGCATGTGCAAACTGCATTGCCATTCATGGTTCGGTGGAAACAGTGCTGGATCTGAATTCCAACTTGCCATTTCTGCTCCTATACAAATTAAACATTTTAATATTTGAGTTTAATAAAGTTCAGGGGTGCTTAGAATGATTGCCAAATGCTTCAGTACACAAGGAAGCCTTCTGTATTGGGAATCATGCTGAGAATCAGGAGTCCATTTTGAAGGCTAGTAAAATCTAACTCTAACACCAATGGTTCTCAGCCAGGCTGACAAACTTGGGAGTTACAAAACACAGCATTTTGCAGGTACCTCTAACCTTAAAGGAGCACTATAGTGCCAGGAAAACATACTCGTTTTCCTGGCACGATAGTGCCCTGAGGGTGCCCCCACCCTCAGAGTCCCACTCCCGTGGCGCTGAAGGGGGAGTAAGGGGTTAATCCCTTACCTTTTTCCAGCGCCGGCTCCCTCGGCACTGGGACTCTCCTCCCTCTTCTGACGTCCATGGCTGAATGCGCATGCGCGGCAAGAGCTGCACGCGCATTCAGCCAGTCCATAGGAAAGCATTCTCAATGCTTTCCTATGGATGCTGGCGTCTTCTCATTGTGAAAATCACAGTGAGAAGCGCGGAAGCGCCTCTAGCGGCTGTCAATAAGACAGCCACTAGAGGCTGGATTAACCCATATGTAAACATAGCAGTTTCTCTGAAACTGCTATGTTTACAGCAGGCAGGGTTAACCCTAGAGGGACCTGGCATCCAGACCACTTTATTAAGCTGAAGTGGTCTGGGTGCCTATAGTGGTCCTTTAAGCCCCCACCCTAATATTAACTCCCTTAAACAGTGAAACCAGACCCTATTGCATTATAATAGGAACTTTTTTAAAGTCAGCATTTTCATGACAACATGTTAACATTTTATAATATATTATATATGCTGTAGGTATTTGTGTCTCATAATCTCTACCCAACTCAAAATAACTGTATTCTTTCCATGTTCTGGATATTTTTCCCGGGAAACTTATCTTTTTAGGGTCAGGCAGGGGCTGTTTTTCTTCTTCTTCCTTTTTTTTTTTTTTTTTTTTAACATCTGGCTGGTAAGCCACATCTCTTACCATCTCTCCTTCCATGCTGCTCTAGTCACGTACAATGGAACATCTGATGTGACTCATTAGCATTGTGTGTAGGGAGTGTGGAGGTTAGCGGTGAGAGAAAAATGCAATTACCAGAACCATTACTATGCTGAAGAGCTGACAGTCTTACACCATGTTGTACAGCTATCCCTCCATCCAGCTCAGCAAGAGCACATTAACACATCTGTCAGCACACACTAATCCAGTTTGAAATTACCTAATTTCATCCGATGCTGCCCTCCCCCTTCCAGTACAAACACACACCCCGAGAGTGCCATAACTGCACTTCTGCTGTAGGCTAGAACCTGTCAATGGCAGCTAGTTGTACCCTGTGAGGTACCTCTGACAGGGATACCATAATTAATGGCTTAATAAGTGGCCATATTGCTTAAGGCAGTGTGCCAGTTTAGCTCCCTCTTCCCATCTTTTAATCATTTCACAATTCCCAGAATGGAATGCTGCAGTGGCTGCAAATTGTATACTGCTTGCTCGAGCTCCAAAATGGCAGTACAGATTGTGAAAAACCATAGTTTGTTAACCGACAGAGTTAGTTAACCCTTGGCACACCACATTTACAGACTCCATAGCCCATGCTACATAGCCAGTCCCGGCTGTGCATAATGAGATATGTAGTCCACAGCACCCACCATTAGAAAGGTTTTTCTTAAAGGACCACTATAGTGCCAGGAAAACATACTCTTTTTC
Organism: Pelobates cultripes; assembly: GCA_933207985.1. Lineage (NCBI taxonomy): Eukaryota > Metazoa > Chordata > Amphibia > Anura > Pelobatidae > Pelobates > Pelobates cultripes. Next base: position 130,153,591 of record OW240914.1, on the reverse strand, counting down.
CAGGCTCTATAGTGCCCTGAGGGTGCCCCCACCCTCAGGGTCCCCCTCCCGCCGGGCTCTGGGGGTGGAAGGGGTTAAACTTACCTCTTTCTCTAGCGCCGGGTGGGGAGCTCTCCTCCTCCTCTTCGGCTGAATGCGCATGCGCGGCAGGAGCCGCGCGCATTCAGCCAGTCCATAGGAAAGCATTCTCAATGCTTCCCTATTGATGCTGGCGTCTTCTCACTGTGATTTTCACAGTGAGAAGCACGCAAGCGCCTCTAGCGGCTGTCAATGAGACAGCCACTAGAGGCTGGATTAGCCCATAGGTAAACATAGCAGTTTCTCTGAAAATGCTATTTTTACAGCAAAAAGGGTTAAACCTAGCTGGATCTGGCACCCAGACCACTTAATTAAGCTGAAGTGGTCTGGGTGCCTATCGTGGTCCTTTAAGTACTCTAGAAAGTGACTCATAGGCCTTCTTTAGTTAGCAATTGTTATATCTTGCTCAATATTCAGGAGTATGTAAACATCCCATCAATTTCAGATAAACCTTTTCTAGAAAAATCTGGTTACTTGCTCCCCCTTGTGGTCATATGCAGGGTTTTTCACTAAAGTGAGAATTCAAAGTCAATTTCACATTTCAAAATTGCCACAAACACAGCTGACTTAGAGAATGTTTCCAGTTCGGCTGTGTTGGTCTTAAATTTCAGATTCTCTTTGAATTCTCACTTTAGTGAATAACCCTGATGTTATATAGACCATTAGCCATTGGCGGAACTACTTGAGGGCCCTGGTGCAAGAAATTACAATAGGGTTATATTTGTGTGTATTGTTCCCACAGGAATGCAGTGATGTAGTTCTATGCAATGTTTTCGTTGGTGTTGCAGGGGTGTTTTTGCAGTGTTGACTTTTAAATGCAGATGTACTTTTGTGTGTAGTGTTGGTGTTTGAATGAAGGAATGTTTTGTATATGATTTTGGCATTTTAATACAGGGTAGTGTTTGTTTATAATGTTTGCATTTGATTACAAGGTTGGGCTTGCATAGAATGTTGGCATTTGCATTGCATGTATGCACATGTATACATATACTGACACATACAAATACTGACAACCAGACACACAGAGACACATGCACACACACATAAACGCACTGACACACAGCAGACACATACACACAGATGCGCACACTGACACATACCCTTAGATGCAAACACTGAAACATACACACTCACATACTCAGATAGACACACCCATACATGTAATTATTTTTTTGTTTATATTTTTAGCCACCTCACTTTTAATATACCTTTTATGTGCAGGAGGGTGGCTTCCTTGGGGTCCTGGTGCTGGCTAAGTCTGGGGCTGGCACGGTCCTTGCTTTTCCCCCACTCCTTTGCATACTCTCTCCCTATATCTGGGAGAAAGTGACAGACACTCACTATCTCCCAGATTCGGCGATATTACAGAGGCCCGGTCACGCTGTTAAAAAAACTATTAACTCTGACCCGGTCACAGAAATACCATTGGATGGCCTATGCATGTAGGACAGTTTGATGGGCATCCCAGCTTGCAGACCCTGGTATCTTCCAAACTTCTACCTCATATATTTTTATTACATTATAGGAGCTGAATATTCAGGTGGAAGATTTGCGTATACGGCCCATCCTGTCTGCCTACCGTAAGCGTGTGCCAGTGACTGAGGGCTATGTGGAGGTAAAAGAAGGGGGAACATGGAAACAAATGTGTGACACTCAGTGGAACAGCAAAAATAGTCGGGTGGTGTGCGGCATGTTTGGCTTTCCTGCGGATAGGAAATATAACGTCAAGGTGTACAAGTAAGTACCTAGAAGATCCTTTGCTAACAGTCACTTAACGCTTCATCTCTGTCCCAATTTTTAACAAACATATACATCAATATATACACTGATCAGCCACAACATTAAAACCAACTGTATTATATTGTGTTGGTCCCCCTGGTGCTGCCAAAACAGCTCTGAAGTGTTGAGGCATGTACTCACACCCTGAATGTGTTCTGTGGTATCTGGCACCAAGACATTTTTCGAGGTGGGGTCGCCGTGGATGGGAATTGTTGTTCTAACACATCCCACAGATGCTCAATCGGGTCGAGATCTGGGGAATTTGGCGTCAACGTCAGTGGTGTTAATGTTGTGGATGATTAGTGTATATCCTTCATTATTTGTGGGTACATAGGACCAATAGATCCAGACAAATCGCCTATTCTACTACGTGATCTGGCTTTTTGCCGTCCATGAGCAGATAAGATGTTATAGGTAAGCTAATATTTCAGAGAACCCAGATATTCTGTGATTGAGCATGTTCTGTCACCCTGTTGCAAATAATAAATATTAATCTTAAAGCAGAGGATCGCATAGGAGGTGTCACCCACACATATGGCTGTTTGTAATTAACAGTGCTGTCTGTGAAACTGTGGGAAGCTGCCTGCACTACAGCTGAACAATAATGTGGCCAGATTGGAATTAAAGTAGTGTTATGAAAAAGCTGAGACTAAATATTTTCTTCCATTCAGGATGTTACCATTTCACTATAAACAAGAAAAAATTAAGCAATGCCTTCCCATAGGAAAACCAAGTTCTTCCACAGCATATAGGGTCTCTGTTTAATGACATGCAGGTGAACATAGACAATAATCAAAGGAAAGATAGGTTCTTTACAAAATCGTACCAATACATGCACTGGTCAAAGTCTCTGGTCCAATAGTTAGTCATTTCAGTGCGAGGTTACAACGTGTATGTTTAGCTGAGCATCACATGATCATTTAGAACACTGTGGTTATTTGTCCTGCCAAGAAATTCTCTGCGCAGTTAGAAAACTAGAATATCTGTCATTCCTGAAAAATATATTTATTTTGATCAAACTCAGTTTTACAACGTAATGCCTTTTTCAACATATTCAGTAGCGTAAAAACTGAAGAATATATTGTCACATACTAACACATATAATAAATACACCATGCTATGTTTTAAATTCCATGGCATAATAAATTGGAAATTACAAAAAATGTGCTACTACCACTACCTGCATCATATCATAATAGCAAATGTAGTGCAACTACATCTGGAGAAAAAGGGCTGGGCAGGAAAAAAACAACTAAAAAATTTCAACAGCTTTCTGAGAAGTATTTAATGGAGTTCGAATATATTACTTTCTGTCAAGATAAAACATTAACATGTGTTTTTATAAATGTAAACATGTTGTTTTGCCTCAGAAGAGCTTGAAACATAAATATTATAAATTCCTTGTCTTGGGTTCTCTTTTACTCCGTTAATTGACACTGTTTTTCCTCCTTCCTAGGATGTTTGCATCTCGTAAAAAGCACACCTATTGGCAGTTTTTCCCAAACTGCACTGGGAATGAGGCTCACCTCTCTGCCTGTAAAGTTGGAGGGAGAGTTTCCTCAGATCTGAAAACCAACCAGACCTGCACAGATGGCACCCCCGTTGTGGTGAGCTGCACCCCAGGAAGAGCTTTTGCCCCAAGTCCTTCCATGGGCTTCAGAAAAGCTTTCCGTCAAGAGGTGAGAGTCTATAAGTAAGAGGAAAGGGGTGTGTTTATTGGGCATAACAGACAGATGATATCTGACAACATATTTGGAAAGATATGTTTTCTCTTCTCTATGGTAATAAATGAGAAGGTGAGTGGAAGGGCTGGCACTACTGAGGCCATTTTTAAAACACTGTTTACCATATATCATGTTCTTTTCCTGCTACAACCTTTTTGTGTTTCTTCAGTGGAATAATAAACTACAACTAATCGGTTTATGCAAGGGTCTCACATCATTGATCAGCACATCACCAAGCATAATTTGGAATGCTATGCTTTAAATAAATATGGCAACCAGTAGAAAAAGGAATATATATATACAATGAGTTTTATTGATGAAAATACAGCCATGTATTACGTGCAATTTTATCGCTGTGTCTAATTCATATCCTGATCTGTTAATTTACAAGAAGTCATAAGATGAAAATAATGTCTTTCAGGTTGATCATGATTCCATATGTTTAGCTCTATTATTCTCTCTTTAATGTATGTGCTATTATTCTCGCTTTAATCTTTGTGCTGCCGCTCTCATTTAATTAATATTTCAAACAGATAAAAGTAACAGAATGAAAGCACAAATGTGCACTGTTGCACTTTTCTTTGTACACTGTTAATACTTATACAATTGCTACATATATAATGTCTCACGTTTATACACACAGAGGTTTGGATTGAACTATAAATATTACCAATATAAGTATAAATGATAGAAGTCTTGTAGAACCTAATTCTCTTTTTGTAAAAACACCTTTCCTGCTTGGAAAAAGAAGAGGTACTCCAATTGTGCATGCAACAGTGCACATTTGTGCTTTCATTGTGGTACTTTTTTTCAGGTGTTTCATGTCTTCCCTGAAATGAAACATTTGAAGTTTATGTCCTGTTTTATTAAGATTCATTTTCATAAAGTGTGTTTGATTGATATTATTTAACATTAGGCAGATATGTGGATAGTAGAATATTCAACTCACATGTTTCTACTTTTTAACTCCAGCAACCACTGGTCCGCCTCAGGGGAGGAGCAAATATTGGAGAAGGACGTGTCGAGGTCCTAAAGAATGGCGAGTGGGGGACAGTCTGTGATGATAAGTGGGACTTGGTGTCTGCCAGTGTAGTCTGTAGAGAACTTGGATTTGGCAGTGCCAAGGAAGCCATGGCAGGGGCACAGCTGGGTCAAGGTATGTGCTTTGTCACGCATAAACTACTCTATTTTCATGATCAGCATACATAGCTTAAGCAGCCTGCCCATTTCCATTATATACATTTGGCAGTGTCAACCTGCCTTTCATATGCCAGTGAATAGGAATACATTTAATTAAGCCTTTTGATCAGTCTTTACCCCTAATCTGATTGTCTTCTTTGGAGTATGAAATTATTCTGTAAAGAGAGATCTAATGTTTAAATTTCCTTTATTGCAGTCTGTTTAATTTAGAATTTCCCATCTTCTGCACTGTTAAAGCTTGTTAGACTTCGTAGGAAACTTCTGTGTGTGATTAAAGTTCAATTCATAGAACAGGAGATAAAAACTTCTAAAGTACGTTAACATCTGCTTGAAAATGAAACCATTTGTCTAATGCAGGCAGTGTATGAGGGGAGGTGTGGCTTGGGCTGCAAACAGAGAAATAAAAGAGATTTGGCTCTTAAATGGCAGGGAATTGAACAGTGAGACTGCAGGGGCATGGTATATACACAAAAACTGCTTAATTGAGCTTAGGTTGTTTTGGTGTCTTTAGTATGCCTTTAACAATTTTATTACTCAGTGTTGCCTCATTTAGTATAGCGTAGTTGGGTGAACCTACCCACATCCAGTAAACCCACATAGTAGAACTTTTGTGTCGTTACAATCTTTGGCATACCATTGTGCCTCTTTAGCTCTGTAAACCCCTAACGAGTCATGCTGTGTCTTGTTGAGCATTAAAACATCTGCAAATCACTACACATGGATTTTTTTCTCCTGAGAATAGGGTATAGTAAGTCTAGTGAAATTCAGATATTTATTACTGCCATTTCCATCAGTCAAGAAAGCAGTTCTCAGTATTGGAAGTGTAAAAATGTAGTGTGAAAACATCCCAACTTCCATAACCCCAAGCCTCAGCATAACGTGTAACTCTAACTTCTATGACCCTAAGAATAACCCTAACACGTATGACCTCTAGCCTTGTCCTAACCTTTAACTCTTATGCTAACCTTCACCCTTAAGGGTTTGTAAAGATAGCATTGTTTACATGCTGCCAGAACCAGTATTCATCAGCAAAGTTCTAGAGATAACCTTGTATCTACCAGTAAAATGGCCCTCTAATAGACTTGATATTTGTAAAGAATACACTACTGCTCCTTCTACTTAGCATCTCACTATAACTCCCCTTTCTGCAGAAATGTGTACCAGTTTTACTTTACTACCTAATACATTTATTGCCCGCCTTACCGTCTTTCCCTAAAATTATAAATACTAAAATATTTTACTCATTTTGTTTGACAGGCCATGGAAAGTTTTCCACGTACATAACCCTTGAATGTTTTTTACCTATCTAAATCTTCTGAAGATAAGATCTAGTATTAGACACAATAGGATCATACATGCAGATAGCACAAGTCAGGATACTGAGTTTACTCCTATGTTATTTCAGGAATGGGCAATATCCACATGAGTGAGATTCGCTGTAATGGGTTTGAGAAGTCGCTCATAGATTGCAAGTTTAATGCTCACTCCCCAACATGTAACCATGAGGAAGATGCATCTGTTAGGTGCAATGTACCAGCCATGGGATTCCAAAACCAGGTAAAATTACTGTCCATCTATGTTTCTTCTACACAGGGTATGACCCTTAAAAATATATTTTTTTAACCAGCATTTTGAGTCTTTCCCATAAAACATACACAATGTTGACCGTTCTCTTCTCTTAAAAGGTGCGTCTCAGTGGTGGACGCAATCCCAGTGAAGGGCGGGTAGAGGTGCTGATGGAGAACAATGGCACCCTCAAGTGGGGAACGGTGTGCAGTGACAACTGGAGCACAATGGAGGCTATGATAGTGTGTCGCCAACTTGGATTAGGTTTTGCTAGCCATGCATTTCAGGTGAGTGGAGAGTAGTAATACATATTAACATTTAACTAGATAATGAATTCACTCAACTTGGATAATGAATGTCAGTAGTAATTAAATATATCATCACTGTAATGCAAAAGGCAAACTGCCTCGAATTGGAGCCTCTCGAAACAGACCAAATTGTCTACCCATGCCCTCAAATTGTCATAAATGCTAGAAATGTAGAAAAGTGACAGGAGTGTTGGAAACTTATGTATTACTTGTAGATGTGGTTCTGAAGGTTGAGATCTTGGTTCCTGCCCCCAAAAGTGTGAGTGCTTTCATGAATATTATTTGCTTTACAATGCACACTTTATGGAGCAGTAGTAAAATATTTCTCCACATGTGTTTTCGATAAGCTGAACTCATCTGCCATCATTATTCTTTCTTCAGGGGTTGTTTCCTAGGAGTAATCTTCAAGCTAATTAATATGTGGAGTATTCAGTCTAAGTTCCCATATTGATTAGCTTTGTCTTAATCCCTTTCTATTGGCCAGCTTTACCTTTATCCAACCTTTTGCATTGACTAGTTTACCTTTATAATGTCAATTATACTGACTAGCTTTAGTTTAATCCTGCATGTTTATATTGGCACACTTTACCTTTGTACTGCCCTTTAATTGGCTAGTTTCACCTTAATGTTGCCTGGTTTTACCTTACTAATGCTACTGTGAATAATTGCTTTAAATAAGTTACTGTTAATTTTATTGCTTGATATTGGCTAGGCCACATCTTAATATTACTCTTATTTTGATATTCTTCATGTTAGTTCCAATTCTTATGCTGGCTTGTTGGCACCCTGCCATTGCCCTTTTATATATAGTTTGTCATGATTTAACTCACACTTTAGTGAATTTCCATGCCTATTTGTTCCAATTCTGATATATTTAATATGAACTGGGTCTGATCACCTGTAATCAAATTTAATTTACAATGGTCTACTACAATGTAATTGGTATTTAGATAATTCACATTTGTTGCAGATAAATAGATCCAGTTCTACAGAATATGAGAAGCAGTTTCATGGTCTAGATCTGTGTTATATTTCACAGCTTTAACTCAGTGATGATTATTTGGCAATTTGTCAATTTGGGTGCTTTCTCACACTTCATGTATCATTTATATGATGCATCAGTGAGTGTGTTTGTTACTATTTGTGCTAGCCAAACTCATGGAAAAATTGTTGCATGCGAAAATGAAAGTCTTCCCTTCTGTCAACATTTCCAACCACCACTCTATATTCCTGTTTTCATTCAAATGATTCAACTCTAATATGCAATCTAATACGTTGAACAATAGTGCAAATACTAGACACTTTCTTTTTCCTTGCAGGAGACCTGGTATTGGCAAGGCGATGTATCTGCAGATGATGTCATCATGAGCGGAGTAAAGTGTTCTGGCACTGAGATGTCATTGTCACATTGCAGACACGATGGAGCAAACATCAACTGCCCAAAAGGGGGAGGACGATTTGCTGCAGGAGTGTCCTGTGCAGAGAGTAAGTGGACCACACCAGTAATAATAATGTGTGACAAGAAACAAACATTAATTCAGATCTAAAAGAAAAAAGGGTCTGTAAAACAATAGAACATTCTGGTGAGCTGTAGCGACTTTTTGCCATTTATAGTCACAGGTTTTTATTTTTAAGTAATTGAAGTGCCAAGTCAGACATTTTGTTTCATTTTTTTATTTTTATTTTTTATTTTTTAATTAAAGCAGCATACCTTTTTATCTTGAAGAGTATTGATGTGCCTCTTTTCCTTCTATGTCTTTCCTTGCATACACATATTCTATAACTAGTGAGACAAGTAAATCCTGGTTCAACCTTGGTGCACCACGAGTGCAAACCTTTACTTAGGGGTTGTGGACTTCTCTGCTTGCATTGGCCTTCTGTGAACCGTTCAAAGGTTCTGGCTTTGTAAGTTTTATTACATATGTAGGAGTAGGGAGTGGTAGAGATAGGTGGGGTGAGAGATGAGAGAGAGCGTGTGAGGTAAAGGAGAAACAGAGAAGGGGGAAAAAAAGCATTTCTTCCCCCCTTTCTCTCTCCTCTACCCCTCCTGCACTATTTGGGGTTTCATCAATATAGTTACTAAGATCAGTTATGTCTTAATCTGTACTATCAGGTCTATTAGTCAGGTCTTGTGAGTGGCGTCCCTCTTAGTGCCGTACTGTTTTACCTTACCGGTTCGTGTAGGGATTTGCCTTCAATTTCCCATCTGTCGCTTCGGGTTCATAAAATGGTGCTATGTGAGTGCCCAGTGGGGAGGGAGACCAATGAGTTCTCCTGAAAGAAAAGTATATCATCGGTGTAGGCCGCTACCCAGTGCTCCCCATGTCTTCTTTGAAACTCAGTAATCCCCCTTCCTGTCTGACTGCCTCCAGAAATGGTTCTAGAGAGAGGGCAAACAGAAGGGGGACAGGAAACAGTGCGGTGAGAACGCCATTAACTCGTACCCTTACCGTTGGTGTCATGTATAGCAATGACACCCATGTTCGGAAGTTGGGACCAAATCACATGTGTTGTAGCATGGCTGTGAGGTATCTACCCATTGGGTCTGCTAAAGTGCATTGGAATGGGATTGTCCTGGCGAACAAGATTGACACTTTTGATTTTTTTTTCGATTCACTGTGGTTTGAGTAGTAACCCAGGGGGTAGTTTCGGTCCCGCAGGGTGGGAGTGGACCCATCTTTGAAATGTGTTTCCTGTAGGAACACTACAGTCTCCCTCTGTGATCTTAGTGACCGCATGAGTGGAGTACGTTTTTTTGGTACGTTCAAGCCTTGAACATTGTTGGACCAAAGCTTCAGCGGGGCAGGTCTGAAATGGGGCATTGTGAGGAGAGGGGTAGAGACGGAGGAAAGAAGAGAAAAAGGAAAAAAAAATTAAAAAGGGAGAGGGGGAAAGAGGGTAGAACACATTTGTCTCTTAACAAATTCAGTTTCTTTAGCTAGGGAATGATACAGCCCACTAATTAAAAATGGTTATAAAACACACGTCTTGAAACCATACAAGTCAGAATAAGTCAATGCATCCCTGAGTAAAAATTAGGTACCTGTAATTTAACAGGCATAAATACACCTGTGACATTTCATTGAGAGCTTTATGTTTCTTTTCTTTAGCTGCCTCTGATCTTGTCCTGAATGCCCCATTGGTGGAGCAGACCACATATCTGGAGGACAGACCCATGTTCATGCTGCAGTGCGCCCATGAGGAACATTGCCTCTCATCTTCAGCTGAGAAAACCAGTCCTACCACTGGTTTCCGTCGTCTCCTACGTTTCAGTTCACAGATACACAACAATGGACAGGCTGACTTCAGACCTAAGAATGGGCGCCACACATGGGTGTGGCACGAGTGTCATCGGTGAGCATGACCCTTTATACTGTTGACTTTTTTGTTATTGTAATTTCTTCATTTTATTACATTATTATGAGTATAGTGTAGTTGATTAAATTTGCTGACCTCATACACTATAATATTACAATACAATACAATTACAATATGAAATATTAATACCTTGATAAAAACGTTGTTCTCTTCCTGAATGAGAATACTGCAGAACCAGGCTACATTATACACTGTTCATTCCACAGCAGGGTAAATACTTTGTGCTACCTGAGGATGAAAGATATTAAAGTCCCCTGAAGGTTGCAGTTGCAAGCCCTCATGATGACGGTTGCAGTCCCTTTAAGATAAGAGCTTTCTAAGAATCTCTATATGTGTCCTTTAAGAGGGAGAAAAGGAACATTTAACTAAAGCATCTAGTGGTCAGCAATAGCTAAAGTTGTCCTCAACCCACCTCTGTGACCTATAAAAACATTACATGTAGAATTATTCAGAGTGGACCCGCAGGAGGAATAAATTGACTGAGGTTCCCAGAACCCTCAGATAATGTTTAAAGTCTGAAAGAGGACTTTCTTTCTCTCTCTGAAAAATGTCAATAGATCTCCATAGGTAACGATTCACAAGGCAATTAGTCTTGCAGATTATAGGTGTAAAAATAGGCTGATGGTATTCTTTTTATAATTTTTTCATGAGCACTTGACTACACTAAGAGAGTTTAAGTGATATATCCTATGAAAAACTCTCTCTGTAAGCACCCAATTCCAGTTCCTTTCCCACCTTATATGCTTGTGATCAAAATTAGATTTGCTCATCTAAATTTAAAATCTTTAACAAACAAACAGGTCAAAATAAAACTTAATATAGCACAGGTGCTATTCCAAGACATATCTGACCTCTAATTATATACACCAGTAAGGTAGTGTACCAGACAGAAGGGGTGCGAATTACAGTGTTGAAATAAAGACCACTCAGTGTACATGAAGCTCTCCACCCCTTGGACTGCACAGATCTGTGATTTATAAGGTGAACTCAGGACACAGAAGGTTTAGAGAGGTGTTATTAATAGTTGAGATTGCTGTATTGTAGAGGGCTTGAATATTTGCTATACGGTTTAAAGTCATTATGGTTATAATCACCATATTAAGCATGTTTACAAGTGATGCATCATCATTTTCTATAGGCAACTACAGCATATGGTTCCCATATGTTTTATGGGTGAAGGACGATAGGAGTATAGGACATAAATAGATGGGAAAAGTACGCAGAGGAGCATGTATAGGTATCCTTGGTACCCCAGGTGTTTATGAAATACATCTCCCATGATGCTTAGCCAACTTTAAGGCGGATTCTAAACTATGATTAAATATACTTTTATACCTTACAGGATATTGTCACTCACTGACTGTTACTCAACATTGCAGGAACATTTCATGTAATATGCCACATACATCAAGACAGTTATGCATGCTAGTCTAGCAGACAGGCAGAAATGGACTGCTCATGTTTTTTTGCAGTATAAGGAGACCTGTTCGCTGCTAGCAGCAAAGCCATTTTCGGATATGGCTGCTACCCACCCTTTCAATTCATCATAGCTCTAATCATACAGACTCTTCTGCACTGCTCCTTCCCCCAACTGTCTATATAAAGAAGAGATACATAGCACACATCCGCCCCTATTTAACCCTGGATGCGGCTACGGTGCTGGTCTATGCTCTTGTTCTTTCTCGCCTTGACTACTGCAATACCCTTCTCAGTGGTCTTACATGTTCCCAGATTGCACCGCTTCAATCTATAATAAATGCAGCGCTCCAACCTATTTATCCTCCCTCATAGACAAGTATGTCCCGTCGAGGCCCCTACGCTCTGCTGAAGACCAACGTCTATCCTCTGTCCGTATTCCCACCTCTAATGCTCGCCTCCAAGACTTCTCCAGGGCTGCACCTCTTCTGTGGAACTCCCTTCCCTTCTCCGTAAAACTTTCACCCAGTCTCCACTCATTCAAAAAATCATTGAAAACTCACTTCTTTAAGAAAGCATATCAATTAAACTGTTGGCAGGTTTTTATCCTCCACCCCCCATGACTCCTCTTCAGCAACTATCAAAAATGACCGACTAAGCCCTCCGTGAATACCTTTCTAACAACCTACTTCATACCCTTACTTTTACCCTTTGTGTCACTATACCCCACTGTAGGTTTATTGAGCAGGGACGTACAGGAACAGAGAGGTGGAGGACCTCTCTGTTCCTGTACGTCCAGTTGTCTGGTTACAGTTACATGTCTGTTAGTCCACCCATTGTACAGCGCTATGGAATCTGATGGCGCTTTATAAATAATATAATAATAATACAGCATGTATCTTAATATGATGGTACTTGCTGCTAAGGGTTACTATATACCAGCCTTTACTTTCTTAAAGCGACACTGTCACCATCTTGGGACTTTGATTTATTTGCAATTACCCCCGATGGTGACATTGCCGCTGGCGGTCCTGTTGCTGGGGGAACAGGCAGGGATGAGTTTAACTTACCTGAACTTGTTCTTCGTGAGCACTTCTTCCTCTTCCAGCAGGTCCTCTTCTGCTCCTGGCGCTTCAATGCCAAGAACCGACAGCACTGCGGCATTCTAATGTGCAAGAGTACAGCATTGATGTCAATGTTGGATCCTGCAAGCCCCTGGGATCCTCCATAGACAAAACCAATCCCTTGCAGCTGTCACTGATTACTGCTGGGGATTGACACTTCTAGATGGCGGTAGCTCCACTCGATATCTAGAAGTGTCAGGCATAGGAAAAATACTAAGACAAAGTCGTCCTTACTTTGTCTCAGTATATCTCTTGACTGGGTTGGAATATCAGTAGTTAGAGTATTTCATAAAGATTTCACCTTTATGAGGGAAGAGGGAGGGTGTGACAGTGCCGCTTTAATTTCACCATTCCAACTACATCTTAATGCTAGTTTGTACTGTTTAACGTTACTGCCCGTTAGTGGCGCTCTCATTCTGCAACATTATGGGTTGTCCTCTCATTTGCTATCACACTTAAAATCATATTCTCTATTACATCACCTGAATTTTCTATCCTAGAATATAGCCACAGAACGGCTTTAATACTGGAGAACCCCAAGTCATTTATTCATTAACACCTCCCCCTGTAGGAGACAAGCAGACTCTGCATTTTTTTTCCCCTTATCTCCTGCCAAAATATGATTCTTAAATCATCAGCCCCTGACGAAGGTGCAATTAAACGCACCGAAACGCGCGTCGGGTTCTTTTTTTTGTTTCCTGTCCTTTACACATGGTGGCACTAGGTGTTTAATTAACTATTTTTTTTTTTTTATCTTCAGCACTGAGTTATGTGGTCTAGGGGATAACTGAGAGAGAGTTCTTCTCGTTTCCATTTCTCATTAGGGACAGTATAGAACACCCTTGAAGGTGTTTGGCGTAGGAGCAATAGGGATTTAACTCTGGATCTGCACTGTCCTTTTTACTGCTGTTTTTTAAGCATTCTCTGATGACTGTTGCGTTTTCTCTACATTCTATTAGGGACAGCATAGAACACCCTCGAAGGTGTTTCACCTAGGAGCAATAGGGCTGATACAGTTTTATATATATCCCTACTGGTAGCCTCCTCTGGCATTTCAGATTTATCTGTATTATAGCCACCAACCCCAGTGTTGGTGTCAGTACTTCATTGAGTCTTTCTATCACCCCTATTGACTTTGGTACGTTTACCATACAATTTTGAGTCACAATTCGGATTGTTCCATACATAGTGCCTTTTTATTCATTACAATAAAGTATTTTTTATTTTTTTCTGCATTTTTTTTGAACCCTTACTTGATTTATGATATTGGCAAGTTTTAGTACCAGTACTCAGTGCTGATTTCCTGAGTCACAATATGTATTATGATATTTTCCTTTACTCTGTTTAAAACCAGTTTTGAGTCTCATTCTCATTTCGAGACTATATTATTTTCATCTTCTAATATTATATTTTGGGTACAAGCCCTTCATTTGGTGGATCTGGAACCACCATACCGACCTCTGTGTGTTCAGTTCTCACATCCCGTGAGATTTGGACACATATCTATCCTTTTGTATTTAATGATGTTTAAAATGCCAGCCGAGCTAAAGCCCATTATCTTGCTCCTTACCCAGGAAAATGGATATTGACTACAAAATGCAAACTACAGCCCTCTGGGAAAAAAAAAACGGTGGGTTAATTACTACACTATTCAGACATACATAATTCACTTCTCAAAAGATAATGAACGAGCAGCAGGGATGTGGACTTGAGTCGCATGAATTGGACTTAAGTCACAAATTTCATGACTTACGACTTGACTGAACATAATTAAAGAAGACTTGTGACTTGACTTAGATTTTGAAAGCAGTGACTCGAAACATGACTTGGACTTGAGCCCTTTGTCTTGGAAAGATTTTATACCTTTTAAAACCAAAGGTCAGAGTTGTGATCAATCTTGGCTGGACCCTGGAGAATGACAAACAAAACAACATATTTAAAATTACTAACTAATTATTATTTTTTTAATTATCACCCTAATATATTTATTTAGTAGTATATCATGTCAACAAATTGAGTAATTACTAGTTGATACTAACACCTTAGGGTCTCATTTAACCAGTGTTGTGTTTAAAATGCTGGTGCACAGGGCATATTTAAATACACTTTTGAAACAGATTTAATTCACCTATGTACATTAAATTTGGACTGGGGAGTCTATTTACGTCTGTTCCTTGTTCAATTTAGTTTGTATTGAGTTTAATAATATTCATCCCCCAGGGAGGGACATAGATTAACCAATCACGTACCGTAAAAACATAACACACACCCACAGTTCCCTCCCCTAGCTCTGGAGATAATCAAGTCTGATAAAATAATAACTTGATTATCTCCAGGCAGAAAAGGCGCTCTTCTAGCTATTCGGTAAGTAGAGTTCCAGCGTTCGTCTGTTTGAGACTGGTGTTCGTGAAGTCGAGTGTCCGATTTTAGTTCCCGACACTCGACGACCAAGTCCCGCTGCCTTTGTTCGCATGAACAAAGATGGCCGCGATTTTCTCTGCCACGTGGCATTCGGCAGTAAGAACGCTGGCCGCACAGATAGAGGAATCAATTGAAGCAGTCTTTGAAGTTTAACGAGCCAGGGGGGTGGTCTTTGTTTGGTAGTTACATCTACCAAATGCAATAGGAAGAAAATATTGTAATAAAAGGGAGATTTCTTCACACCGAACAAGCACTAAATGAATGCTTGGGAACAAACGTAAACGCACTTAAATTTATACTGTATTGTAAGAGACAAGAAGGGGAAGGAGAAGGAAGGTTTACAAATAAGACTATATATATATATAGAGAGAGAGTTAATAAGAGATTTACATTATTCAATTTTATTATTAAAAAATATATTACAATTTCCCTCAGCACTGACGCCTAGACCATGCGAGGGAGGGACAGGACATGACACCCGGGTCCCACAGAGAATACCACATAGCCTAATGACCAACCAATGTGTGGCAGGTAGTGGGCGCTGGACCCGTTAAGAGATGACCGAACCCCTCCTATACTATACGCCTCTGAGAGTTAAGCACTCTCACCACACCTAAGCTCACGCCCACGATCATTGAGTTTACACCGATACATAGCCACGATCATTGAGTTTACACCGATACATAGCCGAGCTTAGTGTGCCGATAATGACGCAGACACTCTGGGTCCTAAACCTGACATTCGGCACCCGACACGGAAACACTTCAGAAAAGCCAGAGCATGGCTATCTACAACTAAACATGGCTTTACACCCTGCAGTGTATTTACAAAAGCTTTAGGGCAAGAGGCAACGGTTGGGTTTTTAGCTCCTTACTCTACTGTACCCCTGACCCCTAACTTTACAAAAACCAGTGTGCGTCATACGAATGTTATGCCGTTCTAATGTGTCATTTTTGGTATATGTAACTTGCAACCATTTACAATGTTATCTCTTTCTTTCCATTTGCACGACTAAAAATAAATATTTTTTAGTTGCAACTGTCTTAACTCAGTTAGCATAGGGAAATATATGCCAGCCCTGATTGGAAAGGCTAAAATTTTAATTTTGAGCTCCCGGTTTAACACTCTAACAGGAGGGGTGTATAAAAGGATGGTACACATTGTGAACCATATCATAATCAAGGGGCCCCAGGAGTTTTGTGACTTTCAAACAGACAAGACCACAACAATCTGCAACTACAGTATTTATCGTATGCGTAGCAGCAGAAATATAGAAGGAACCACATTCCTAGTAGGGAGCCAGACAACAGAAATCCAGCTCTGTCTTCCACTGAATGAATGAATACTGTTACCACTAGGCTTCTGGATTTCCTTATTCTTGTAAGACCGTATTCGCTCATCGTGTAGGAATTCCTGGGTTTTATAGCCTCCGCAAACCTAACCTACTCCTGAATAAACTATGCTGACAATGTACCTCTTTAATAAGATGAATGCTATTTTTCCAAATGATTTTGCAGCAGGGTTTCTTTGTCTGTCTGTTAAGATCAGTTTGCAAGACCATATTATTAAGGCCAGGGGACCTGTGTTCCAGTTCTCCATGTAGTCTGGAAAAATGAACATAAGTACAGTGACTCATTCAGTCTGATTCATTGCTTATATAGTATGACACGACTCTTCTCTATACATCATAAAACATAGGATAATCAGGGCAGGACATCTAAATGAATTAACTGCATGATTTCACACAGTAGAAATAAACTGACTTTATTTTATTATAATTCTTTCTTTGTTTTTGTAGTGCATAAAAAGGTATATAAGCTTTGCTAGACATTTTGTGGGAAAATTTACAATAATGCAAGTCAAAACGATATGACAGAATATCAAGAGAAAATGCACTGTTTTTAGTAATGTACAACAAGTTAAATCTATGCATATAGTTTGTGAGTGTAGACAGTGATGCAGGACATAGATGAGTGTATCGGAACCCCTTTGGCTGTCTCATTTATTTCCTTTTATTATTGGCACTGCAGAGTTTTCCCTGTGCCCGGATTATACAGAATTGCATACAACTATATGTAGCCACACTTTGTTCGGGTAGAAGGATATACCAGCTTGCAGGTGGACTGCTATATTCCCCATACGAACAAAATACCGAATCACCGGACCACCCTGGTGAGAAGAATGGATGTGATTTACCTCCCTGATCGCTTGTTACATTCCCTTGAACATACGAACCCTCTGCTATATTTCATGGGTGGCAGCCGAACACGTGGCGGCGGCCATCTTGAACCCGCGAACAGCAGTCGTCGAGTGTCTGGAACTCAAAACGGACACTCGACTAACCGAATACCGCTAAGACCTCCAGGGCTTCAGAAAGAACTAAGGGAAATGCACGAATGGCCTGTCGTTCGGTAGGATGAATCCACGAACTAGGGGATTCATCCGGTTACCAACTTCATTGTGGATGGTATAGCCTTTCGGGACTTTTGAGGCACGAATGGAGACCGACCACAGGGCCAGATCTCATGGAACTATTTTCGGCTACTTTACCCATGCGGTCAGTCAAAACTTTACCTTCTCATAACTACCGAACCCCTGGTCTGATCTGGGTGATTTTTGGATATGTTCCTCACCCAGATCACATATTTGGGGTACATCCAAGAATTGGGGAAAAGTGTGCACTGTATCATTATGTTAACTGTTAATCTAAGGGGAGGAGATGTGTGGGAGGTAATGTCTATGGGATTGGTTACTGTACTAATTGTAGTGAATCCCTCCCTTGCATGGGAGAATCTCATAAAAGCAGGAATGTTGTCATTAAAAGTCAGTTCTACTCCTGATACTGTGTGTCATCCAGTGATTGGGAATGGTGATGGGATACTTTTGGATTTTTTTTTAATTTTTTTAATTCTTTATTTTTCACTTTTGGTGCAACATTTAGATTGTATAGATTGTTAAAAAGTTGAGGTTCGGTACCGTTCATAGTTTGCACCGTTTTGGGTCAAGCAATAGCAATAATTTTTAAACAACAGTAACATGTTAAAACAAAACAGTATTCATTATTTAGGTGTTATGATGTTTTGTGCGTTCTTGTGTTGTGTTGGACGTGTGATATGTTGGCTCTCAGTGGCGTAGAGAGGGTGGGTGTGGCAATGGCCTGTAGTGTTTGGGAATTGTTAGCGGAGGCTAAATAGTAAATAGTGTAAAACGTAAGTAGTAAATAGTATAAAACGTAAATAGTATAAAACGTAAATAAAGTCACGGAATGAAATCAAAATATGTGTGCACCATTCCTGGTGGCAAAGCCTGCGGTGTCAGTCCACTTCAGTCATGGTACAGGGTGTTGTGACCCGCTGGGTCTCGGTTCCGGCTGGGCGTTGTTCCTGGGATCCTGGACTTCCAGTTGCGGGCTTTTTCGTGGTGGAAGCATCGGGTTGGGTAGTTTCAAAGCGGTTAGGAGATTAGGTGCTTCTTCCACGGAGGTTAGGACATGGGTAGTGCCTTCTTGGGATACCTCCAGAGTCCCGTTAGTGCCCCATTTGTATGCAATTCCCGCTGCTCGGAGTTGTGTGGTGAGCGGTCCATACGATTTTCGCCACATGAGGGTGGCCTTTGATAGGTCCTGGAAGAACGTCAGGGAAGAGTTCTCAAACAGCAGCGGTGTCTTGCCTTTCAGCCCAGCCATTATGTGTAGTTTATCTTGTACTGTGACACATCTGAGGATGACGTCTCTGGCCGTTGGGGTCTTTAGGTGGGGAGGGGTAGGCAAGCGGTATACCCCATCTATGATCATTTTCTTCACTGCCGTGTGTGGGAGTACTGTAGCTAGTAGGCGTCTGGTGTAATGCGGCAGCTCTTCGGCTGATATCTCTGCAGGGATGCCCCTGATTTTTATGTGTGAGCGGCGTTGTCGATCTTCCATGGTTGACATTTTGAGTGACAGGTACGTTTGTTGTTGCTGGATTTGTTTGATGGTGTCTTCCATCGTGTTTATGTGAGCATGTACCATCACTACTTCTGCCTCCGTGGTGTTCACCTTTTCCGTGACCGTGCGCAGTTCGATCCTCAGAAGGGCTGAGTCAGCTGCTAGGAGCTTATGGATGTCTGCTAGAAGAAGCTTTAAGTCACGTTTGGTGGTTGGTGCAGAGTCATCCGGGGACTCCAACAGTGGCTGTAGTGGTGCTTGTAAGTGCCCTTGTTCGTCAGGTCCGGTTTGTGGTGGATTGTGTACCCTTTCAGGCTGTATTGCCCATGGGTGTCCCTGGGAGTCAGGGCCTTGTGGAGCCCGGGTATGCGGCTGCTGATTTTGGTGCTGCCCAGTAAGTTCTGGCCCCTGTGATCCTGTTTTGGGGGTCTGTGGGGGCTCCGGCGGTTCTTGCCGTTGTTGGGGTGTGGTAGGTGCCTGGGTAGCCTCCAGCGTTTCTGCCGCTGTTTTGGGTTTGGGCTGGGTAGGCTTTTGGAGCATAGTCCCAATATCCCTGCCCCCAGCCGTACCTTGTGGCCTTTGTGATCTGCGTCCCATTGCCGGCATATGAGTCAGAGCTGTGGATGGGTCCGGGGTGCAGGAGGTGTCTGTGTGCTCGGCCGGGTATCCACGCAACAGGTCCTCGAGGCCCAGGCTCGTTGGGGTGTAGTAGGCCCCGATTTTGCGTCTCCGTTTCTGCTGCCGCTGCGGTTGGAAAAAAGGCATCGGGAGACGTGGCTCGTTGTGCTGGTGCCGATAGTGCGTGTGGCGAGGTTGGATGGGTCAGAGGAAGACTGATTTTAATGGATTTTATCCGCAGGGCTTGGGAGCTGTGGAAAATGGCCTCCGCTCGTGTCGGGTAGCAAGCCCCGCCCCCCTGATACTTTTGGATTTTATTGCTGATTGTGCTGGATATTCTCTTGGATTTATTACTTGTTCCTGCATTCTTTTAATATATGAGTGGAGGTAAGCTGTGGGAAATCAGCTCTCCGCTACAATGAGAAATAAAACATCAACATTATCTTTGGTGTAGTGAAACAAGTGATAACTATGCATAGGCGCATGTTTGTTAGGCTGGGTATAGTGTCCCCCAACTCAATAAGGTAGGCTTAGAAAACTTAAAGCCAAGGCGATAGGGCGATACACTGTGGGTGCCGAGGAGGGAGTGCAAGCTTGTCTCTAAGAATTATCCTGGCTCATCATATACTCCTATGGGGCAGATAGTCCAGTTTTGGTGAGACATAGGACCTATAGTATAATCATACACATGACATGTCAGGAAGCCCTGCACTTTTGATAGATGAGGTAACAAGGCTAGATATGCATGAGGGCAAGCTAGTTGCTTGTATAGTGGAAATATTGAAGGTTTATACCTGAATTAGGTGAACAAGAGGCAATTACTACTGTGTGGTGTAAGTTAGCCTACAGCATAGCATATCAATCAACAGGAGAACAAAATAACAGTGATTATTTGTAGCTATGAAGAAAAATAAAAGGGGAAAATAAGCCTTGCTGTAGAGATGTTCCGGAGCCCACTTAGCAAATGCCTGTGGAGGGAGAGGCACGGCCATAATAAAACTGGAGTGCATTCTTGCTGATGGGATCTACTCTCTTGCAGGTAGGAGTTAGAAGCATTTGGGATATTATGCGTGGTGATGGAAGACCCAGGTAATGCAGTGCTGGTGAGGGACTGTAGATTAAGTGAGTCACTCAGCCAATGCCTCTGCGAGGCGGACTCCAGTGGTGTGCCAGGGGATCCTGATGGGTACTGGCTACAGGTGTCCCTTAGAGAGAGTCAGCAGGATCTCCGTGGAGGTGTGTAGGAGCCTACTTGTCTCAGGACTGTCCTCTTCGCTGATGGGGGGTCAAAGCAAGGTGGACACTGAGCCCGACGCCTCCTTCCTCTCGGGTGTCTCCTCTGCTTGGTCAGGATGGGTTGGGCATGCTGTTACTCCCCACTCCCGGCTCGCTACCCCTGCAATGCATGGAGGGCTCTGTCTTAGTTGAGAGCGGTTCACCTCCGCGGATCTATGTGGCAGCTCCGGTGGGGAGGAAAGTAGTGCTGGCACGTGTTGCTTGGTCTGCAGTTGTTTGCTGCAGGCTGGAGTCTGCACGCTGCCTCAGGCAGCAAAAGGCTGCGCACATAGCATTGAATGCTGCCAGGGAGCTTTCAATAGGCCTGACATGCCTCATGGAGTAGAGCTCCGACGTCATTTTGGGTGCTGGACCTAGGCCTCCTGATTTCTGCCGGATGTGCTCAGGCCAGCCCTGGATGATGGTAGGTTGCTTGGGGTGCCGTGATTAACCCTCGCCGGCATGGTGGGAGGGAAGATCGTGCAGTCCACCGCGGGTCCAACTAAAACTTGTGCTGAGGGATCAGCCACCTCCTGTACAGTCAGGTCTTAAGATCGGGCCGTCCAGCAGCTGTAGCAGTGTCGGCTTCAAAACATGCTGAGTGAGAGTTCCAGGTGTGCTGTGAGTTAGCATGGTCATGTAAAGCCAAATTTACGGTGAAAGAGTGTTCTCCTGGAGCTCAAGCAATGTACGATCGTACAGCATGTCAGGCCCCGCCCCCTAAACTAACTTCTTAAAACAAACTCTCTGATTTGCCTGTGATGGCCTTAGTTTAACTTTTATTTCTTGGCATTTACACATAAAATATTCTATATCTTAGGTATCATAAGGCAATCAAAACACCAGCTTTATACAGAATGCCTTGCAAAGTATGGAAATGGACAAATTATGCAATGCGACCCTTTTATGGCTATTTTCCCTCATTTATGTAGATTCTCTTAGCAACAACCAGCTACTTGAAAAAAATGTGTTAGATTGGAGACATATTGGGGTGAGATCTTCTTCCAGTCCTGAATAGCCTCTTTTGCTCACACTTTCTCTCTCCTGTCATGCAGACACTATCACAGCATGGAAGTGTTCACTCACTATGACTTGTTGAGCTTAAATGGAACCAAGGTTGCCGAGGGCCACAAGGCCAGTTTCTGTCTGGAAGACTCAGAGTGTGAATCAGGTGAGCAATATGGTGTGCTGGCACCAGATCTAATGTTAGAGTAATAGATAAATGGTGTTAATAACAACCCTGTATTTTCTTCTGTGCTCCAATTGCCTTTATTCCAGGCTCGCCATGTCTTTCTTGACCTAATTTCTATACCCCATAATATCTCTGTTCATAACTTTTATCACCTTTCTACTTTTTCTGCCTGCTTCTGGGCATCCCTCTAAAATGTACTAGTTTAGACAGATTCTGACAAAAAAGGGTGATGGTTATAGTCCTGGCATATGGTGTGCACCTGGTATACAGTGTCTTAAAGCATGTTGGGAATTAGGCAGATATATTTTTATTTGTGATGATTTATGGAAATTGGGTTTTCGGATCTACAGATATGGCTAGTGATATCCTTGCTCAATATGAGATGAGAAATAAAACAACTGCCTACTGTCTAACCGATGGATCTCTTATCTTTATTATTTCTCTTACCCAAGTTTTGTGAATATCATTCCTGATTTCCAGCATCATATTACCTTCCTTTCATTTCTCTCTTGTGTAAAACTCCTGTCCCAACTCACCTGCACATGTTCTTAATCATTCTTTATATGGGTTCTATTTGTAGAGAGCCAAAAGCAGTATGTGTGTGCCAATTTCGGGGAGCAAGGAATCAGTGTTGGCTGCTGGGACATCTACAGACACGATATAGATTGCCAGTGGATTGATATTACAGATGTGGCCCCAGGAGATTATTTCTTTCAGGTAACTTTAATGCAGCAAGCTATGTGAATAAGCTGTGCTTCCTTCTCTCTGCCTTTGCAGCAACACTACCACTGCTACACATTACAATGACACTCACCCAGCGGAGGCTGACACTGGCATGGTAAGGGCCATGATAAGTGCATGTTTAAAATATATATATATATACTGTATATACTCGAGTATAAGACGAGTTTTTCGGCACATTTATTGTGCTGAAAAACCCCCACTCATCTTATACTTGAGTCAGTTTCTGTATTATGGCAACTTACATTGCCATAATACAGACCAGGACCGCTGTGCTCATTACAAGCCTGCGGTCCTGTTGGGGGCCGGGAGCAAGCTGTAACTTACCTTTACAGCAGCTCCATTCAGCTCCCTTCTCCTCCATGCCGGTCAGCTCCACTGTAAGTCTCGCGAGAGCCGCAGCAACGCTCTGCGCGAGACTTACAGTGGAGCTGAATGGAGCTGCTGTAAAGGTAAGTTACAGCTTGCTCCCAGCCCCCCTCCTGCACAGTACACACCACTGAACCACCAGGGAATAATATGAGCTGTAAGCCATAATCATCACACTTATGACAAATCACGGCTTGAACTATCTTGCTTTGCATGTAATGCGTCTATCTCATATATTAGTTTTCCCTTTTACGTTCCATTACTGAAATAAATGGACTTTTGCACAATATTCACATTTTTCGAGTATCACCTGTATATGTTACAGCTAGTTTTCTTCTTCCATTTCCCATTATTAATGGCTGATGCTGAGTAACCAATCATGTCAAGATTTGGTGTTCGTTTAAAAAGAAACACCCCATTCTTTGGGTATTGATCCCTAAGTCATGCATCGACTGCTCTAACAGGATTTCTGACATTACCAGTCGACTTGCATTGGACTGTCAAATCCTGGACGTGCTAAATTACATCCATTGATAGCCCCCAGAAGACAGGACAAAAAACAGGCCTAACATCAGGAAGTGGAGTCAAACCTCTCCAAATATGTGAATGTATGTGTATGGTGTTGAACAGGGCAAGACCTCTTATTGTGTCAAAGGCATTAAATGGGCAAAGCCAAATGAGTCAGTGGGCAGTGTCAGATCCCAGAGGACATCACCACGAGAATACCTTTTTTTATTGTTATTGCTGTGGCTGGCTAGAAAGTACACCTGCTTAACCCTTGTGCCTCTGAGGGTTACATAACTATTTGTTTGTTGGCTGCTAATACTGAAAGCAGGCAAATAGTTTAAATTTGAAAAATCTGGGTCTGGATTTTAAGAATCTGTGCCCATATTTCAGCCATCTGGCAGCATTCGGTCAGGGTGAAACCCACACCAAATTCTGGCTCATTTGGAGCCTACTCTGCAAAACCTAGATCTTATTAAAAAGTGTGAAAAGGGTCTGGATTTGCATTCCGAATGGGCCCCGTACTGCACCACATGGTTTTGCCACAATCAAATTTGAATGAATTACACTGTGAATATCTGACTATATAGATTATAGAGGCAGGACACGGATTAAGTTAACCCTAAATCTAACGACAAACCGAAAACTCCTTAAATGAATACAAATGTTAATGCTATAGTGCCCTGTTAAATATTTAGGTCCCTGCGCCCCTTGTAAGGAGTTAGAATGCAGTATTATCTTTTCTCCCTTGTGTTGCCAGTTTCCATGCTGCCATCCTACCTCCTTGCCTGAGTTCATTGAGATGGATGATCACAGCAAATGCAATGCTTTCCTAGAGGACCATCTAAGTTTTGCTTGGCTGTTTTGTCAGAAGCTCCTCTCGAGGTTGTGTGAATGACCGCCACCAAAGGCATTTAAATTCTGCAATGTGAGCATTGCCCTACTGCAGAACAGCACTGTTTGACATTGCATGGAGAAAACTACAGCGACATGGCACCCACACCACTTCATTGAGATGAAGTGTACTTGGTGCCTGTAGTGTCCTTTTAAAAATATCATATGATACAAAGAATAAACGTATGATGTAACAAGCAAGATGAAGCTAATTCCATGTCTAGGTATGTGTGTTTGTGTGCTTTTTTTATTCTGGGAATTGTGAAGAGTTAACAAAATATTGATAATTTAAGGCTAAAATAAACACTTTTTGAGCCTTTTTTCATATTCATATATTTTGCACAATGCACAGTTTATTAATATGTATGGTCTTTCTTTTCTATCATATCAGATAGTTGCATTTGTTGTTTTGAACTGTACCTTTTCAGCACCCCATAACCCTTAAAGGATTTCTTAAAAGATTGCCATACTATAAAAGGATCTACCTGGTTCATTTTCTTTTTCTTAAAGGTTACATGTAAACCGTTGCAAAAATGGTAAAGGCTGCAGAACACATGCAATCCTATTGAATGTGGAGTCATTTAGTGCAGCAATCCTTCATGTGTTTTGTGAGTGATATAAGTGTTTTATTATTTTATTTTCTGTCTGCTTCAGATTATTATTAACCCCAATCAAGAAGTGGCTGAATCTGACTACACCAATAATATCATGAAATGCCGCTGCAGATATGATGGTCAACGAATATGGATGTACAACTGCCATATAGGTAAGTCCTCCTTGCACCAGAGACCTAACTCACCACGATTGGGCAGTAATGTACAAAGCTTTCTAGACACCAAACAACTATGAAAAATATGAGCTTAGAGTAAGTTGTAGGTGGACATATATACAACAGCATGTATGGCATAACTGGCTTACCCTGTACCCTAAACTTTAATAAGGTGATGCAGTTTGATGCCTCTGGGTATTATGTGCGGTTAGTGGGTAGCACAGTAGCAGTAATAAGCGCACACACACTGCACAGACGTAAGAAGTGTACTCACATGTTAAGTGCAAGTAGGAAAACAAGTTGTTTAGCAATGATGCACTCAACTCAAGCTATACCTCCCATGTAGCACCAGATAAATCTACTAGACAAAAAAAACTAACATTTATAGAGAGAGAGAGTATGTGTGTGTGTGTTCATTCCCTCCCACCCCCCCAAAGGAGTTCTATAAAAACATAACCAAAATATATCTGTACACATCATTTATCCTAACAAATAATCAGATACCTAAGGGAACACCACTTAGGATCTGTGCACCAGTAAAGACACTCCAGTTGTGTCTGCAGGGCTTAACCCTATAGATTATGAATAAAAGGAAACCAAAAAAAATGTGTAGTCACTCAAACCACAACAAAGTGGGTGAGTGAAAGCTGGAGAGTAGGTAAGTATCTTGTTTAAATAACTGTTGTTTAGCTGGACCAGCACTAAATGTACATTTATACACGTGTCTCGAAATATAGGAAAATGACCAGCCTTATAAGGCTTCTCCACTAACTTATAATGGGAGTATAGGGTCATCCAGTAAATTGCTTAAACTAATGGTAGCTTTATTAAATTGCTTGTTTTAGCCCAGGATTTACCCTGATCCCAATCTTGATTAAAATAATCATTTATCCTAAAAAGGATCTTGCAGATCATATTTAAAGGGACACTCCACACACATATAGCACTTCGGCATTCTGAAGTGCTATATGTGTCTGCAGTCTGTCACATTTGTGACTGTTTCTAAAAGACAGATTTCAGCAGGGTTCCTCTTGCGTTAGCTCCATGGCATATGCTTACCTCCCCTCTTTCTCTGCTTGGAGTATTCCCCAGTGCAGGCTCAAAGTGGATTTGCAGCGTTTGCAATCTGTTTTTAGATATACCCCCAATGAAAAAATGCTTAAACAAATGTTTTCATTGATGGTACATCTACTAAATAGAAATAAAACACAGGCAATGGAGTTTTAAAGATAATTTGCTGTATAATTGTTGGTATTTGGTAACCACTACTTTTTGTCCATAGCGCTACACAGAGGAACTTTGTATAATTGTTGTATTTATGTTCCATTGATCCTGTGCCTCTACTAGGTGGATCATACAGCATTGAGACGGAAGAGAAATTTGAGCATTACAGCGGCCTCATCAATAATCAGCTCTCCACCCGGTAGAAAGCTCAAGATTTCCCTCATCAGAAAGAGGACAGAACCAGTATCCATATACTTCTACAACCAGCAGCACCTCGGGGACATCACCAACTGATTACAGCACAACCTCCTCCTACTGCAAGGAGCAGGAATGCATTAATCCCTACAGTTATTTTTACATTCCTGGTACACTTAAAGCAGCCCTGACAGAACCCCTAGTGTATATGAGGTGGTTTACAGACATTGTCTGCTTTACCTTTAGAATGTATCATGGTATGCATAGCCACTGTGTTAATGTCCACATTCCATGCATTGACAAGATGTCTACAGACAGAGGACACTGAGATCCCACAGCCTAGTATTGTATTCAGAGGAATGTCTGAATCTGAGAATTCCCCTAGAGGAAATGAAAACCAAAACACAGGAAACATTAATTTATACAGGATTTTGGCATGACTCACATGCTCTCATAAAGTGCACATCACAAGTCAAAAGCAATAAAAAAAGATAGTACTGTTCCATTTTTACCACCTTCAATAATAACGTTTCCTACCAACACAGTAATGGGAAGGTTACTAATGTACATATTTATTCAGATAAAATGAGGTGTGCACTATTTGGCTCATGTTTTACTCATATAGGGTCCACGCCTATGTAACATGCTGGCCTTGTCCCCCTATCCCTTCTTGGACCATTGCACACAATATTAATATCCACTTGGCATTTTGGTGCTATTCTTTTTGTGCCAGTGGCGCCAACAGCACTTTTCAATTACACAAATGTAATGGTTTTATATGTTGTGCTATAAATATTGAGTGTTTTGTCCGTATTATCCTAATGGTAGGTGTGAACCAGATCAGCATTAAACAATGCATCTCTTACTCAGTGTAGCAAACCGGTTCTGGACACACTTCTCAAGGAGCCACACATTTTTCAATCTTCCTTCTCTCTTTGAATGGTAGATCAACAGAACCTAGACCACTATGGGTCCTTGATGACTGATCTAAGATACTCTGGCCTTGCTGCTAATTCACAGTCAGAGTGAGCATCCTGGAAACGTGTTCCTTATAACAACATTTTGTGAGCATTTTAGCACTGAAACATGTCACGCCATCCATTCCAATTACATAGTTCCTTACATACATGAGTGTGTGTAACCTTTCCCTCTTCAGAGTGAAACACATGTATCTGCAAGCATTCTATCTTTTTCCTCTACATATCTGCAGAGACACTATAATTGCCCCCACCTCACACTCTACAGTAGCCTTTGTAGGTCACGTTACATGATGGCATTCTAGCTACTGGAAATGGGAAGGGTGGGACTCTGTACAGTACAGGGATTGTTTTGAAGGCTGTAGTAGTTTCACTCTGAATTTTTGCAATATATAGAAATATCTTAGAACATCAAAAAAAAAGTTATCTTCAATATTTTTTATAAATAGCGAGCACATAGACAACACATTAGGTTGTGTTTGTTCTAGATTTTATATGCATTCCAGAACAGTAATTTATTTATTGTAAAAATTGCTGTTTTCCCATACAGTTATGTGCTAACTATATATTAGTATTTTTTTAAAGGAAGACTACAGGCATTATAACCACATCATTTCATTGAAATAGCTGTGGATCCAGTACATTACCAAATAGTTTTTGATTTGTATAATGTTTCCCAACTGCCCACATTAGCAGAAGAATTAGGCAGGTCAGCATTGATAGACTGAGTGCACCAGCTGAATGCTTTCAGCCCAGCAACGGCATGAGTTGGTGTAGCTAATGCAGGTTACACTATGCCTTAGCAACACTCCAGCAGCGGGAGTTTGACACTTGACAGAGGGATGGTGCCAAGGAACTTCAGGAACCAAAGCAACTTCCATGAGATGGTGTGGTTATTGTGCCTAGAGTGTAACTGTAATGAAAAAAACAAAAAACTTTGTATTGAAGAAGTTGAGTGCCAGAGCCATCAGATTGCATAGAAACCTAGAGGTGCTCACAGCAAACTGAAAAAAGCAAACTCACAAAACGTCTTACTAGGAACACTGTAGCCCAGTGACAGAGATACACTCTGTAACGAGCAGCTCTACAGCTATGCAATATAAGATATATGTGGCCTGTAAGCTGGGATGTACAGAAATGCTCTGTATTCATATCCTTTATAGGGAATAAGGAGATGTTGAAGTGCCTTGAATGCCATATATTCTTCTCCCAACAAGCTGACTGCTATAGGACAGCAGGACACACAGTACTGTGCATCCACTTCACAATCAAAGCATTTAGCAAACCAATTTCTTCTAAATCATTACAGTTTGTTTTGTGCTATTTTCATTTCTTTAAGAGGTGCTCTTGTCCACTATACAGTCTCAATATATGTCTAGGAATAAATAAGTTATTACTATTTAACCACGTTGCACTCACTTCCCTGCTATTCTGCATGTGTTCATACCAACCAAAGGCTTGATGAATTAGAGCTGCATGTGTGACAAAAGACAGGTGCAACTTTACAGAGACTACGAGCACCTAGATGATGCTTGGTTTGAAAACGTCTAGTTTTCCCCCTCCATAAAAATGATGAGATAATTGGGGAAATAAAAGTTTTGAGCAGATTGGTGTCTTTATTGCAGCGATAAAGGTCACATAGCTGAGGTTTATGTTTTGACACTGGAAAAATCAGCATTTACTATAATTTGTCATGTGACATTGACCATCAATCATGATCATCTTTCTGCCAAATAATTTTCTAAACTCTATACTGCAGAAAAACAGAAGGGCCTTTCCCTGTACAAAATATTTAAGGGATTCTATAGAACTGCAAGGGTAAAAAAAAAAATCCTTTTAGCACTCACCCGATTCCAGCGCCGATCTGTCGGCACTCCACCTCCTCCAATGTTACCAAACAGAGGAGCTAATGTGCATACACAATTAGCACATTATGCTCTCCCCATAGGAAAGCATTGCTTCAGTGCTTTCCTATAGGGATTTAACTAATGCTGGATGTGCTCATTCGGAAAGTAAGAATGTCCAGCGTCAGTTAAGCGACCTAAAGTTGCCTGACAACCAGTAGCGGCTCTTAGTTCTGCAAATAAATTATTGCAGTTTCTCGAAAACTGCAATGTTCTACATTGCAGGACTAAGAGTGATAGGGGCACTGCACCCAGACCACTTCAATGAGCTAAAGTGGTCTGGGTGCCTTTAGTGTCACTTTAAATGGTTTATTACACTTTTAGATTTTAGTGTCTGTTCTGTTTAACTATTGTACTGTGCTGCAGAATATGTTGTCATTATGTAATTGTTCTCTGCCATTCCATTTGTTTACAGGGCTAGTCAAGTACTAAAATCTGTGAAGGTATTTACAAGTACAGCACTCACTTTAAACATCATGCCAGCAATTAAACATATCGTTGCAGGTCTGTGTATACTTGCATATTTAGAGTAATGTGCATGAGCTGATGCGTGAACATACATATTTCTACATTACATTAGTATGAGAATGGCAAAATGTGGGCAAATGACTGAATGGTCTAGAATATATGCAGACTCACCTTGCAGGTGTTCTGTAATTGACTTGATCTGTGTTGATGCCAGTGTTATCTGGTACACAAGTTCACTGGACTACACAGATTTTCAAAGGCATGCATGATAGCTAAAACACAAGGAGCAGTGTCTAAATGGCAGAGAACTGTGACTGCAGAGACATGATTTATATATCAAATCTGCCTCATGAAGATGCTTAGAGTGCCCCTTTAACTAGCCGCTGACTCCATCATCCCCCTGTGTCTTTCTATGGTGTGCGCTAAGGGTGGTGTGAGAATGTTAGGGTTACTCATTACGTGTGAATTATCAGAAATTTCAAGTCCATATAGCCAAATTGGAAAAAGTTAAAACCTGTGTTTTTAGCCTTTGACCTCAAATATCTAATTCCCTATTGAATTCTTGAAAGCACTTTGAGCAGGGTCCTTAAACTATTGTTCCTGTAACATTTTGTAGCATTCTTCTCTATTGTTAAATGTCCTTCTTTATAACACTGTAAAGTGTTGCAGAATAAGGCAGCACTATATAAACACCATTA
This sequence comes from Pelobates cultripes, assembly GCA_933207985.1. NCBI lineage: Eukaryota > Metazoa > Chordata > Amphibia > Anura > Pelobatidae > Pelobates > Pelobates cultripes. The sequence continues at coordinate 130,122,844 of OW240914.1, read as the reverse complement.
ATAATTGTAAACAACTCTTTAGTTTTCAACGTTGGTGAATAACCCACAGTAAAAAGTCAAGTAGATTTGTTAAATTGCAATGAAGGGGGTTACAGAGTGGAAATAGGGGATAAAATAAAATTTAAAAAAAAAAGTTCCAGCATGAGGCACATGCTAACTTAATTTCTATTTTCATGGCTGTCTTTATAGAATAAGGAACTAAAAAGTTTGGCCAGGATTTTGCCTCCAAATGGACCCAGATCATTTTTGCAATGTAATCATTTTTTATTAAAAATACAAAATATGAAGCATTCCATAGTACCTGTAATTTAAAATTATAAATGTGAGCTATGGAATGTTTCACAACGGATTCCTTGAGTAAAAAAAAATTAGTTAAAAAAAAATAATTAAAAAAAATGATCATTTCGAATCTGAAATATAACAACACCTCTAAACTATTCAGGCAGGAATCTTATAAATTAGGTGTTTAAAACTGACTGTTTTGCTTAATTTAATTGCTTGATCTGCAACTGTGTGCATATTTCAGCAAACACTAACTTCCACAACAATTAAACCTCACAAGTTGAAGCTAAATGAGAAAGTAGGGGACTTTAATGTTCTATAGAGTATTCTATAGTACTGAAAAGTGACAGTCACCATGGAAACCAGATACATTTCAATGGTGAATCCTCCCTTTTCCATTTTATGTACCATTTTTTTAGTAAAGAATACTTTGATAAATCTCCTAAGTGAGATGCCTAGACTATTTGTGGTTGATTGTCAGCGCACTAGCTTTACTTGGTAATGTGCCTTTCATGAGAGGTGGGCAGACTCTTTGAGGGAGTGGCTTTGTCATAGGTGGACAGGTGTAGCTTGAACACTACACAACAGAAATTCTGAGTTTCTCAGCCCTATTTCCAGCTTGTAATTCAGATTTTAATAAAAGTCACAGGTTGAGCAAAAACTGGGTTAAAGGATTTCTGCTTTAAAAATTAAGGGAAAAAAGTTTTATACATCTTGTAATTATTTAATATGATGTTCCCTTTACCAAATTTTACAATTTCTTTCTCAAATATAATGAAAGGAGAAAAAGTCAAGTATCACTTTCAAAAATCAAGTACACATTCAGACCTCCGTTATACACACACACACACACACACACAAAACTTGGGTAAGTCTCCCATGCAATCTTCTACAGCTCAGCCTCAAAAGTGATCCACATGTTGGACACGGACACCACTGGTGCTCTTATCCAGTGACCTCTTCCGGAAATTTAGGAGAGAGCGGAATCGGTGTATATAGCCATAAAATGGCATAGAGCTTGGTAGTTTAAAGGTTGCATTGCTGTGTATTGTTGCAAGCAAATATAACGTGGAGTGACATTTCCCCATCACAAATCATTAATATAACGGTCAATATTAATGTTGGAGGCATCAGTCAAAAAAAATAAAAATTGAATAATGTAATTTTATTAGAAACTACACTGAAACAAAGAAAAAAAATAAGTTACACCATTTATATGGCCTAAGTGATGTGGACTGTTGGTTACAACACCATGCCACCTGCAGGCTGTCAGCCCCATGAGATAGATCTACAACATGTAGTTGCACATATTTTAATAGTTCAAACAGCTCAAATTAACTCCCAAATATGGAACAAGGGTGCAGCATGCAAGGAGATTCCTCCCTTCTCCACTGCAGGCAAATAACTATATATTCTCTGCCATGCAGGGGGGTTCCTCCTCTTGCTTCGGCAGGCCCAGGGCCCTGTTAAGCATTCGCTTTGCGACAGAAACATCTGATTGTGGTCTCTCCTTGAAAGGAAGAACATCTGGAAAACAGGAAGAGTGGTAATAACATCAAAAAGTGTCCAACATTTCCCTCTGCTGAAACGGAAATTTCAATAGATCTCTTGATCGGACAGAGTTTATTGCTAAACAAGTGAATTGTGGTAAGATGAGTGACACGAGAAAAAGCACAGGGAACATGGCCCAAGGTACTAGTCTATTAAACCCGCATCCGTTTATGGGATTTAAACATATAAATATATTATTAACTTAGGTCTATTGCGAAATAGGTGTACAGCACATTCTTGAAAATTCAGACTACAGTTAGTTACATAAAAAGTTATAGCCTGAAAAGCGGCTAACTTTAGCTTCAAATCTGATTCCAAAAAAAACAACAAAAAAAAAAAAAACAGTTTGAAGCACTTTTTTGATTTTGCAAACAAACTAGGGGAAAAAATCCTTTTTGACTTCAGAATTACAAATTATATCCCTGCACATAAAATTTTTGCAAGTATCATCCAGTTGCTGTTTAAACACCTGTACAGACTGATAAAACCACCTCTACAGGCAGAGAATTCCACATTCTTATTGTAAAAGTCCACATCCTTATTTCTTTAAAGCGACATTGCAGGCACCCAGTCCCCTTCAGCTAATTGAAGTAGTCTGGGTACACTACCCCTTTTGCACTTAGTGCTGCAATGTAAAACAGCTCTAAACCTGACCTCAGTGGATGTCTACTAGACAGCCATTTATTTATTTATAAAATATTTTACCAGGAAAGATACATTGAGACTTCTCTCGTTTTCAAGTATGTCTTGGGTCCACAAAACATTGCATTGATACAATAGGGTACAATAAAATATATTCATACACAATATATACAAAATTTAACATAGAACAGGTAGGAAATAATCAATCATGACAGGTGCGTTGTGTTTTGAGGTATATAAAGGGGGATCTCAACCACTTAGCGACCAGAGAGTTTTTCAATTTTCTTATCGTTAAGGACCAGGGCGCTCTACATTTCTGCGGTGCGTGTGTTTAGCTGTAATTGTCCTCTTAATCATTTACTGTACCCACACATTTTATATACAGTTTTCGACATTAAATTGTATTTCTAAAAATACCAATTATATCATAAATTTACTATAAAAAAAATAAATGAAAAAAGTTTTTTAAAAAAACACCTTTTCTAACTTTGAACCCCAAAATCTGTTATGCATCTACAACTGCGAAAAAACACCTGTGCTAAATAGTTTCTGAATTTTGTCCTGAGTTAAGAAATAATGTTAACATGTTCTTAGCTTTTTTTGGAAAATTATAGGGCTAAGTACAAGCAGCACTTTGCTATTTCCAAACAATTTTTTTTTTTTCAAAATGAACGCAAGTTACATTGTAACACTGATCTCGGTCAGGAATCGCTAAATAACCCTACACATGTATAGATTTTTTAAAAGAAGACAATCTAAGGTATTAAACTTGGGGTATTTTGACTCTTTTCATGCAACCATTTTACCACCAATCTATGCCAAATTTTAAAAAAATCATTTGCAATTTATTTTGACACATAGCAATTTAAGAATACATGTACTGAGAATTTTAAGGGTTACTACCAAAGAACACCCCAATATGTGTTCAGCTACATCTCCTTAATACGGTGATACCACCCATGTATAGGTGTGTCGGGTTCTCTGGGGGCAAAAATACCTTATTTGGAGGGTGAGCATTCCAGTTTTCCAACTTGGTATTTTCACAGCTGTCATCATGCACCCATGTCCTATTTGGGACATTTTTGAAGCTGGACAATGTAAATTACCCCCATCAAACCATATATTTTTGAAAATTAGACACCCTGGGGTATTTTTCCACTGGTGGTATTTTAACACTTTCCATGCACTAATTCTATTACCAGTCTTTTTCAAACTTTTGGGTAGTTATTAGTGTGTGTTATTTTTCTATAACATTGTACTTTAGGCATGGATTCTCAGTTCCTGTTATATGTTCCTAACAAACAACACCCCAATATGTGTTCAACAACAATGCCCCCAATGAACAGGTCTTATGTTTTTTTGCAAACTTACAGGGGTCAAATGTAGGGCTTTCCCCTTTTCCATGTTTGCACATTGAAATTTGCCAGATTGGTTTGCTGGGCCAATGTTGCCTTTGAGAATGAAAATTAACCCCATCATGGCATACCATTTGTAAAAAGACAACCCACGATATTCAAAATGGGGTATGTCCAGTCTTTTGTAGTAGCCACAAACGCCAAAGTTAGCGTTTTTGCATTTTTTTATAAACAAAAACTGCATTTTTATTGGTGATTTCATAGTTGTGATAAGTTTTACTGTTTTAAACACTAATATATGTGTTCAGCGAAGACTCCAGACTATAACAATACCCTCCATGTACAGGTTTTATGAAGTTTTGGAAAGTTACAGGGTCAATATAAGGCTTGCCACATTGGTTTGCTGGGTCTGTGTTGCCTTTTGAGACCATATGGTCAGTGGTGTATCCTGGTTTTGTGCTGCCCTAAGCGGGAAAAAACCCAGGCGCCCCCCTGCCGCCCCACCCTCCTGCCGTGCCTTCTAAATACACACATTCACTGACATATACACATACACTAGCTAACAGACACACACACAGACACACTCGCTAACAGACACACACTCACTAACACCGTATTTTCAGAAGGATATTGATACTTTAGAGAGAGTTCAGAGAAGGGCTACTAAACTGGTTCATGGACTGCAGGATAAAACTTACCAGGAAAGGTTAAAGGATCTTAACATGTATAGCTTGGAGGAAAGACGAGACAGGGGGATTTGATAGAGACATTTAAATACATAAAGGGAATCAACACAGTAAAGGAGGAGACTATATTTAAAAGAAGAAAAACTACCACAACAAGAGGACAAAGTCTTAAATTAGAGGGGCAAAGGTTTAAAAATAATATCAGGAAGTATTAGTTTACTGAGAGGGTAGTGAATGCATGGAATAGCCTTCCAGCTGAAGTGGTAGAGGTTACTACAGTGAAGGAGTTTAAGCATGCGTGGGATAGACATAAGGTTATCTTAGATATAAGAGACTAATGAAAGTATTTAGAAAATTGGGCAGACTAGATAGGCCAAATGGTTCTTATCTGCCGTCACATTCTATGTTACTATGTAACAGACACACACTTTTTTAATTTTATTTTTTATAATTTATACCCCCCCCCCACCCTCCTTACCTTTGGGAATGCTGGGGGGGAAGGGGGAGAGGGGTTCTCCCTCTCCCTGGGGTCTAGTGGGGCGGCGCTGGCGAGGGAGCACTGATTAGTGAATGCACCGCAGAGTGATGCCGGGAGCCGGAATATGACGTCATATTCCGGCGCGCGAGGGAACGGAGCAGTGCACTCAGGGGAAAGTGCTCCCTCGCCAGCGCCGCCCGACCGGATTGTTAGCCACAAGGCTAACAAGACATTTGCCCTGGGCATTTGGGGGCGGCTTTTTTTGCCACCCCTGGAAAGTGCCGTCCAAGGCAAATGCCTTGTTTGCCTCATGGCTAATACGTCCCTGCATATGGTAGCCCTGGAATGTGTAACAACCCCATCATGGCATACCATTTTCAAATGTAGGCAACCCAGGGTGTTCCAAGTCTTTTGAAGTAGCCACAAACGCTGGCCAAAGTTAGAGATTATATACATACATACATACACACATACATACATACATACATACATACACACACACACACACACACACACACACAAACACACACACAAACACACACACAAACACACACACAAACACACACACAAACACACACACAAACACACACACAAACACACACACAAACACCCTGTTCCAAATTATTATGCATATTCTATTTAAGTGTCACAAAGATTAAATATTTTGTTTTTCAGTTTAACTCATGGATGGCATTGTGTCTCTGGGCTCTTTTGATCACTGAAAACAATCTCGGACACCTGTGATAATTAGATTATCAGGTGAGCCCAATTTAAGGAAAAACTACTAAAGGAGGGTGTTCCACATTATTAAGCAGAGCACCATTTTCATGCAATATGGGGAAGAAAAAGGATCCCTCTGCTGCCAAAAAGAGTGAAATAGTTCAATGCCTTGGACGAGGAATGAAAACATTAGATATTTCACGAAAACTTAAGCGTGATCATCGCACTATTAAGAGATTTGTGGTTGATTCAGAGCACAGATGGGTTTGTGCAGATAAAGGCACATTGAGGAAGATTTCTGCCAGATCCATGCATCGGATCAAGAGAGCAGCTGCTAAAATACCATTACATAGCAGCAAACAGATATTTGAAGCTGCTGGTGCCTCTGGAGTCCCACGGACATCAAGGTGTAGAGTCCTCCAGAGTCTTGCAACTGTGCATAAACCTTTTATTTGGTCACCACTAACCAATGCTCACAAGCAGAAACGGCTGCATTGGGCAGAAAAATACATAAAGACTAATTTTCAAACAGTCCTGTTCACTGATGAGTGCCGTGCAACCCTGGATGGTCCAGATGGATGGAGTAGTGGATGGTTGGTGGGCAGTCACCCTGTTCCAACAAGGCTGCAACGTCAGCAAGGCTGTGGTGGAGTCATGTTTTGGTCCGGAATCATAGGACGAGAGCTGGTCGGGCCCTTTAGGGTCCCCGAAGGTGTAAGGATGACATCTGCAAAGTATGTGTAGTTTCTGACTGCCCACTTTCTTCCCTGGTACAGAAGGAAGAACTATGCTTTCCGTAATAAAATAATCTTCATGCATGACAATGCACCATCTCATGCTGCAAAGAATACCTCTGCATCAATGGCTGCTATGGGGATAAAAGGAGAGAAAGTCACGGTGTGGCCTCCATCCTCTCCTGACCTCAATCCTATTGGGAACCTTTGGAGCATCCTCAAGCAAAAGGTCTATGAGGGTGGGAGGCAGTTTAGATCCAAGCAGCTCTGGGAGGCTATTCTGACATCTTGCAAACAAATTCAAGCAGAAACTGTCCAAAAACTCACAAGTTCAATGGATGCAAGACTTGTGAAGCTGCTATCAAATAAGGGGTCATATGTTAAAATGTAACGTGACTTGTTAAAATGTTTAAAAAGTTAAAATGTTGTTATAAGTTTGATTGAAATAGCTTTTGATTTCAGTAAATATGCTGCAAACACAACAAATTACAATTTTTCAGTTCTTTACAACCTATAACGTGTTTTGAAACTTACTGTGCGTAATAATTTGGAACAGTGCATTGTAAGTTTGTTTAAAAAAAATACGGTTATCATTAGGTGATTTGTTCAATAAAATTTGAATTGTACTCTTAATAGTTGATAACATGAGAATTATGCCGACTGTTATTTACATCAATTATTTAGGTAAATGAGAAAAATATCATTTGCATAATAATTTGGAACAGGGTGCATATATTTGTAGTCGGGGCAATATTGCCGTGATAAGGTAACATAGCATAATTTCTAACCAATAAACCATTAAAACAACACAAGTCGGTTGTGCTGTGCCAGAACAGACAATGCAGTAGGCCTGTAATAAAAGAGGGCAAAAGGAGGTGTACCATAAAAAATTTATTCATATAACAAACATCAATTATTTAGACAAGTCACAAAAAGCTTGACTTAACTCTTTAACTGGGTTTGGAATATATAGAGTATAAGTGGAAGATTTCCAGCGTCCCATAGCTTTGATGATATCAGCTGGAATGTGGTTGCGGAGGATGCTGCCCCTATACAGAAGGAATGTCCTGAGAAAAGGTTTGCATTTAGGCCAAGCCTTGTTAACAGTTAACGAACATAAAGCATGAATTTAGTACTAGTAAGGATGGAGCCATGAAGTTCTAATAATGGTTTGTGTGGTTGTTTTTTGAAAGTGTTAAATTAAGTGTCCAACTTTTATGGGGCACCATTTATTGTGAGTAGGGAAAAGAGGTATATTGACCATATGTCCCATTGGGCTAGTTTTAGAATGATGAAGCGAGATTACATAATGATCTACGGTCTTGTGGATATCAGCTGTTTTCATGTATTCTGTGGCGGTTATATTTCTAGTGGTGAATTCCTTTGGACGTAAAAACCCCATAGAAAGCTAGATAGATGGCTGTTTTTATTACCATACTGGATATATGTTCAAAAGGAGCTGCATCTAACAAATCGGATTGTGAATGGAATATTTTGTTGTGGATGGGTAGTCTTTGAGATGGTACGCGTGTCTCTCTATCTTTTGGATTCCTTTCAGTAAGGTTTTTATCGGTTATGATGAAAGGAATCCTATGTTATTAGGATGTTGCAGAAGCATGTGGTATTGGATGCCCATAAGATACAGTTTGATTGTGTTAAAAGATAAATTTTAAGTTAAAGGTGGCAAAAAGAAGTGAACCCCAGTATAGATTCCAAAGCAAGCATGTCCTGAACTTGAAATTCCGCTATAAACTTAGTGAAGATGTGAAAAGCCCTATCGTATGTTTTCTTGTGCTAACTGAAAGTGCAAGGTGGGAAATGTGTCATGCACGAGTCAATAAGACATTTAATCCATGAGCATGTCTTAGAATAGCGGGGCAGGGGTAGCCAGCCGGGAAGCGGTGGGCAGAGTCTGGAGGAAAGCCTGAAAACCAAAACAAGTGATCAGCTGATATAGTGAAACCAGGAACGTGAATGCAGGTGATGAAAAAATTGGCAAGTTGCTGCTACCCCTGTGAGTTTCCTTAAAATTCTCATAATGACCAAAGATGATGATCGGCCTTTATTCACAATGTGACAAGTGGCTGGACCACTCCGCTCCCCAGGTAATGGCAGCTGCCACGATCGGATATAATTCGAACAAGGCCGATGTAGAGGAGAAGCTAGGCCACTTAACGACTCTAGGACATGAAACCCAAAAGCCATTGATTCCCACAGATGGCTGCAAAAACAGTATTTGCAGCAGCATCTGTCCAAAGTGTGGGTGAATTGTCAGAGAGAGGGGGATAAACATGGCTCGCTCATTCCAAGATGTGAGAAAAATGCGCCACATGAGTAAGTCAGCGGTTGCGTGAGTGTCTAAAGTGATTCGTCTGAAGTGAATTTTGTGAATAAAGGAACCTAGCTGTAAGTACTGCTCAAGGCTTGATAGGGTGCAGTCAATCTTATCCTGGGGAAGGCTAGCTTGCATGTGAATAGAGTCCAGTTGAATCGCCAGAAACTGCTCTGCTTCACTCCCACCTTATTTGATTGTGATTTCCTGTCTTAATGTGTTTTATACCCCATTTCCTACAGACTGTAAGCTCGTTTGAGCAGGGTCCTCTTCGACCTATTGTTCCTGTAAGTTTTCTTGTAATTGTCCTATTTATAGTTAAATCCCCCCTCTCATAATAATGTAAAAGCACTACGGAATCTGTTGGCGCTATATAAATGGCAATACTAATAATAATAATTAAATTTCATCTTCTATTTGAATTCCCAGGCACCCAATCTAAATCCCTCTGCAGCAAAGTAATAGCTTCCTTATATTGTATTAATTTACAGTTTAGTTTTGTCATTTTTTTTCAATGCCATTTATAAAAATGTTAAATAGAAGTGATCTCAGAACAGGACCCTGAGGGACAGCACTTACCACTTTTGTCCAGCTTGAAAATTTACCATTAAGTGGACACTATAGTCACCTGAACAACTTTAGCTTAATGAAACAGTTTTGGTGTATAGAACATGCCCCTGCAGCTTCACTGCTCAATCCTCTGCCATTTAGGAGTTAAATCCCTTTGTTTATGAACCCTAGTCACACCTCCCTGCATGTGACTTGCACAGCCTTCCATAAACACTTCCTGTAAAGAGAGCCCTGTTTAGGCATTCTTTATTGCAAGTTCTGTTTAATTAAGATTTTCTTATCCCCTGCTATGTTAATAGCTTGCTAGACCCTTCAAGAGCCTCATGTATGTGATAAAAGTTCAATTTAGAGATTGAGATACAATTATTTAAGGTACATTACATCTGTTTGAAAGTGAAACCAGCTTTATTTTCATGCAGGCTCTGTCAATCATAGCCAGGGGAGGTGTGGCTAGGGCTGCATAAACAGAAGCAAAGTGATTTAACTCCTAAATGACAGTGAATTGAGCAGTGAAATTGCAAGGGAATGATGTATACACTAAAACTGCTTTATTTAGCTAAAGTAATTTAGGTGACTATAGTGTTCCTTTAAAGACTCTGTACTCTATATTTAAACCAAGAGCAAGAATTTTCATCTAGACCAATTTATTTTAGTTTGACATGGTTCTGCACAATAGATTAGTAGTGTTCAAACGCCATAGCAAAATACAAGTAGATCACATCCACTGCAACACCCTAATCTATACTTCTACGTACTTCTACATAGAATGCAAATTAAGTTCGATATTATAAGTTTCATAAAACCATGCTGATTTATTGCTTCGAATTACTGAATATTTTCCCTTAAAAATCTTCAAATAAATACTTTCCAAGCCACAGGAGTTTAGCCAACAGGTCTAGAATTTTAAACCCTTTTTGAATATAGGAACCACATCTGCCTTTCTTGAATTTCCAAAAGAAAAGAATCCTGAAAGATTAAAAAAAAATCAAAAAAAAAATCAGAGGTTGGGGGGAGGAGGAGGGAGGAAGAGACAGACGACACCTAACCTTGAACCAGGGCAGATGCCATCTCTCACTGCTCCGATCACAAAGCCAAATAAAAGCTTGTTTTTGGAGAATTCAACCCCACCACAAACCCATAAACACCGGCAAACCCCGAGGTGAACAAGAGGCATTCTATGCTTTCCTACACTCCGCCAAAGTGAAATGACAGAAGCGTAGGTCGAGGCATACAGACCACCCATGGGTTTAGACTTGTCTGCACTGCTCGGAAGCCTCAAACCTATTGAAGACCTTGGAATGGAGGCTTTCCCAATCTCTCCTTTACTTGATCAGACATCGACAATAGGGCGACAAACACAAGGGCTGACTCAAGAGCCATCTTCAGGGTCCAGAGATATCAGGTCCATGCTTCCCAAGATGGCAGCCACATCCCAAGATGGCAGAGCCGGTAGGACTTGAGTTCATGTGCAGGTTCAGACTGATACCACGCAGTCTGACTCAGCCCCCGAAAAGGGTACCTCACCATGCGGGGGACTCTGATGGGTCGGCCCCATTTACGCAACATGATTTTTGCAACTTGGTCACAGAGATTAAAAGCCTATTGGCAGCCGATTTGGCAGTAATAAAAGTTGATATACAAATCAGTTACAGACAGTTTTTTTTAAACCAAAAAAAGAGGGGGGGAGAGGGGTCCTATATATTTGGAAAAAATAACATGTAGGTGTCCCCCTTGTGCTGCAAACACATTTCTGATGCGTCGAGACATGGACTCCACATGACCTGAATGTGTTCTCTGGTATCTGGCACCAAGACATTAGCAGCAAATCCTTTAATGCAAGTTGCGAGGTGGGGCCTACATGGTTTGGATTTGTTGATCCAGCACATCCCACAGATGCTCAAATTGGATGGAGATCTGGGGAATTTGGAGGCCAAGGCAACATCTTGAACTCTTTATGTTCCTCAAATAATTTCTGAACATTTTTTGCAGGGTGCATTATCCTGCTGAAAGAGGCCACTGCCGTCAGGGAGCATCATTGCCATAAAGGGGTGTACATGGTCTGCAACAATCTCTAAGTAGGTGGTACGTGTCAAAGCAACATACACATGAATGTCAGGACCCAAAGTTTCCTGGCACAGATATACGCACCCAGCAATCCACCTGATCTAATGATCTAAAAGAAAATGTGATTCATCAGATCAGGCCACCTACTTCCATTGCTCCATTGTCCAGTTCTGACACTCATGTCCCAATTGAAGGCTCTTTCGGCAAAGTATATGGGTCATCAAAGGCACTCTGGCTGGTCTGAAGGCCCCATACGCAACAAACGACAATGCACTGTGTATTCTGACACCTTTCTTTCATGGCCAGTATTACATCCTTCAGAAATTTAAACTACAGTAGCTCTACTGTGTGATCAGAACAGACGGGCTAGCCTTTGCTCCCCATGTGCATCAATGAGCTTTGAGCGTCCATGACCCTTACACCGGTTCACCAGTTGTCATTCCACGCACCACTTTTGGTCGGTACCAACTACTGCATACCGGTAACACCCCACAAGACTTGCCTTTATGGAGATGCTCTGACTCTATTGTCGAACTATAACTAGTTGCCACTTGTCAAAGTCACTCATCGTTTTACTTGCCCATTTTTCCTGCTTCCAACTCAAGAACTGGCTGTTTACTTGCTGCCTAATAAATCCCATCCCACCCCTTGATAGGCACCATTGTTATGATAAATATAATTAACTTCATCTGTCAGTGATTTTAATGTTGTGGCTGATCAGTGAAATTTATCAGATGTACATTGGAAGGATATATACATGGATGGTATCAGTATTCACGTTTCTAATTTTTTTTTTTTTTTTTTAAATTAAATGAACATTAGGAATGATTAAGAGGATTTTACAACCCTTCACAACTCACCTTATCAGTAAATAAATACCACGACATAAAATGCTGGTATTTTGTTTATGGTGTGCCATATAATGGGTACTTGGACACAATTAACAAATACTGAAAGCCTGACATTTTACTGTAAGAGAGACAAACACGATTGGTAACCCAGTAAAGCACCATGCTCACACTATAGTCACAGTTACAAAAAAAAATAAAATCCCCTCTCACCTGCTTGCTCATGAGCTACTATTTTGGACAAACGGCTGCCTTGAGAAAGTGGACGGAACTTCATTGCTGAATGCATCCGACAAGAAGCTGCATAAGCTACAAGAAAGGACAGAGTGCATAGTTCAAACCAAAGAGGATTATATATATAAAAAAAGGAAACGTCTTAGACATCTCAAATAAAACACCAGTACACCATGTGAGGAAAGTGCAGCTGCACCAGCATTACATTTAGCAGCAGTATAATTAACAAGAATGGACTATGTATACATTACTGTATAGAGAGTTAAGCATCTGAGTACTTAGTCTGTGTCCACTCTACACTAGAGAGGTTTGTTAAAGAACGTTCTGTTAATACAAACACTGGAGCATATATCACAGAGGTTTTCATTAAACACAAACTGTTTATTTTTCAGACAATTGTAAAATCATGACTGTTTATGTCCAATGCCAGATAAGAGTTAGTCACAACAGGCAAATGATGGTCAGAGCTGCATGTGTAATTTGGTACCCTGCTTTCATAACAGTTACTTAATATTAACTGGTGTTTCCATTTCTATATTAGCCCTTCACATATATTCATAAACAATGTTTATACCATCCTCTGGACTGGAGAATATCGCCAGGGCATGAGCTTCATCAACCCATTGTAGACGGAAACCTCGATCTCTGAAAAACCAAAAGGACATTTTTATTTATAAGTTCTGTCTTACTATATGAAGTCTTACTCTGGTTTCTCCCATTGCGCCACATATTCCCACCCCGTAAACACTTTGTTGCTTTAACCCCTTAAGGACACATGACATGTGTGACCTGTCATGATTCCCTTTTATTCCAGAGGGGTTAAGGCTCCATATCTCTCCTACTGTTCAACACATTCCCTTCTATTACACCATATAAAAATATCTGTACAACATATCCAGATGCTGGAACGAACACACACCCCCTTCTTGTTTACCTGTACTCCATGAAAGGTTCCTCTAGATCTTCTGTGTGGAGCTCAGGTGTAAAGCCATACACCTCAATAATATGGCCAAATTTTCCATGGTCTGTTTGAATCTCCTTGAACTCTGAGTAATCCCCGAGGAGAGGCTGAATGCACACATTTTCTTCAGATACATGAGAGCGGATCTAACCAATAGGAAAGCAAAATGTCAGTATTTTACAGGAATCCATGAGCATAAAATGTTCTATACAAAACTCACCACTGGGTGACACTAAAGTATCATGAAACATATGCATCAAGTGAAGTTGTGGCTAAAAGTAAACACAGAGTTTCAAGAAGCAGGTTATGGTTACAGGAACAAGTTGATTATTAAAGAGACTAGAGATAGCCAGGATTTTGCATTTGTTAATTCCCCTGCATTTTTTTCCTTCTTACTTATTTACAAAGTGAGAATAGTCAGGAGTTTTAAATTTAAAGGGGAACATAAGGCACATTTCTAATGTAAAGCCAAATTAGCTGAACTGGAAGTATAGCGGACATAATTTTCCATTTTGGAGTTACATTTAAAATCCCTAACAATTCACACTTTAGTGTTTAGAGTTCTGTATTGTATGGTTTCTCCTCCACATTTCTTATGGTGTGATTTAGAAATCATAAAACTACCAAAGCTCATCTCCCTCTTGTTTCTTTGTCCTACCATCTTCCCCACAGGTTCCTCTATGCTGCTCTCCACCACCAACATGCTCAATCTTATCGGTGTCTTTTCCATGTGCCCACTCCCCATTACCACATCAGGCTCATACCTTCCTCACCATCTCCCACAAATTCCTGTAGTCAGCTACACACTTTATTCTCTATTTCTCAAAAACAAATGATCTTGTCCACCATTTTATTTGATTGTGTTCCTGGTCTATCCCAAACTACCTGCTCTATTTTTTCCTGCCCATCCAACCCCACTTTCAGTAGTCAGATCTTTAATACTGTCTGCTACAAACTGCTCTTCTTGCCTCCATTGTCATTTTCTCTCCCCCAACCATTTTGCCTCTTCCATTTTGGCTCTGTCTGCTTCCATATTTTAGTAAATTAAATGCAAATGTTAAAAGGAAATAAAAAAATAAAAAAAATTAAAAACAAATATAAACATTTTGATTTGGAAAGGTTTTTCAACTCTACAGCTGTAGTCAAAGCTTGGCTACTTTAACTCACATTTTGTAATTTGGATTTAAAGGGCGACCCCAAGCAGCATGATCACTTCTGCTTTTTGTAGTGTTTATAATGGTAGGAGTCTGTATGTGCAGTGTTTTAGCTTGATTAGTTGCACTTGAGTCTGTGAGCTAGTTGCCCAGCACACAAGACACTGGCAGCCCAGAACTCTGTTCTGGATTGCCAATGTCAATTATAAGCATATTGTAGGTTTGTTGTCAGCACACACAGCTGCCAGATTTAATGTGAATTCAGAACCTGCAAAGGGAAGTCTTAGTTATCACTTACCTACTTTTTAATGTATTTCATTTTCATTTCCCTCCCTCTGGAACAGTGTGCAAGCATATACACTCTTAGCTGGGGCTGGGTAAATGGACCAATCGAAGGCTTCTCATAGAGCCTTTGATTGAACAGCTCCAAGGGGCTAATTTTGCATTATTCGTGCATTTAAAAAAAAACTAACATTTACAAGTGTATGGGTAACCCTTTACATTAGTTCCAACTAGTCAGTTTAGTAAATAACCCTGTATATGTTCCTCTTCTTGCAGAGTACAAGTTACTCCTTAATCAGTACAATATTATACCCAAACTTTCTTGCCACACAATCACCTCGCTCAAAATTTGCTCCAGTTCGTCTGGGTGTTCTATCCAGGTACTGGGTGCCAGTTTGTCTACAGTCTCCTTACTCAAATCATGTTGCTTCACGCTTCCCTCAATTTCTCCAACAGGCTCCTCTTCTGTCAGAGTACACAAAACTTCATTGGTCCTCAGCACTTTAGCACTATTAAGACACTCTGGAATTAAGTTTGCTTTTGAAAGGAGTCCAGTTTGTCCTGTAGGTTCTGTATCCACTGTATTCAGTGTCCCAAATTCCCCTGTACCCGTTTCTAAGGTTTTAGCATCCATTACATTTACTTGCATTTCACTTCCTGTGCGCCCAGAATCTGGAAGCTGTTCCAGGTGATCAGTGGACACTGTAGATTTAGTCTTTGCCAGCAGATCCAGTTCTACGGCTCCCGGACAATCATTGAAGGTAATTGTAGCCATTCCATGGGTCTTGGAAAGATTTAATTCTGCCATGCTAAGTTCACCTACTTCTGAACTATCATGCTCACAAGATGCAGGTTTACTTTTCTCCGCTTTCTTGGATTCTGAATTTTGGACCTTGTTCTTCTCTTTTTCCATATTATTACTTTTCAGTCCCTCTTCTAATTCCATTACATCATTAATTTCACAATTTTTTTCATGCATATTGTATACTCCATGTGTACACTCTTTTTCCCCATCTTTTATGCGTTCATTCTTCTCCAAAAGACCGGTTTTAAAAGGTTTTTCCTTCAAACCATCACCTGTGCTCTTTACCTCCATTACATCATCACTAGACTTCCCGGTTTCCACGTCAAGGCAACAATGGCTAGTTTCCACATCACTACTCAAATCTTGATCAGTTAGGCCTTCTATCATCTCTTTCAATCCGGTTTCATGCTTGTCCCCCTTGCAGCAGTCTCTATTCCACATTTCCAACTCTCCTACCTCCCTATTTCTGCACCTTCCATCTTTTCCATTTTTACTACCTCGACCCTCCCCTCTCTCTTCCCTCCAAACCCTATCCCTAGAATCATGTAGTGGCGCATCTGGTCTCCAATTCTTTCTCTGTTTATAGTTAGCTTTTCCTCTTCCTGACTTGTATGAATTCCATTTCCATGAAGAAGTTGTTCGGCGGGTGTTGATCCTGGGATCTTCCTCAGGTACAGGCAACCTGAAAAGAGAACATGAGGAATATGAGAGAAATTAATTGCAGTACAATTAAAAGGACCACTATAGTCACCCAGACCACCTCAGCTCAATGCCAGGTCCCCCAGGTTTTTAACCCTGCAGCTGTAAACCTAGCAGTTTCAGAGAAAATCGCATTGAGCATGCTGAACGTCCATGAGAAATGCTTTCCTATGGGCGTTTTTAATGCGCGCGCGGGAGGGGGGCCTTGAGGATTATATAGTATCAGGAAAACAAGTTAGTGATCCTTTAAGGAATTGAGATCGAGATTATATATAGATTATACAAATACACACTGTTTCCCCCAACACTTGAAAGCCATTAGGAGCTACATTGTATTGTCTAGGTGGGGGGCGGGGGAGACCAAAGTCCATCAAGTTCAACCTTGAAACCCTTTAATTTAGGTGGTTTTTCCGAGAGAATGCAAAAAAAAAAAAAAACAGTTGCTATATACAATTATGCCACAAAATAAAAATAATTTTTTTTTTAAAAAGTATTCCTTGACTCCATAATGGCCAATTTCTCCTTGTATTAACAATTTGTTTACATACTTATATCCTTGAATATTCTGTTAATGCAAAAAAATAAATCCCAGCGTTTTTTGTTTTTTTTACTTTTCTATAGAATCTGATAGGACAACCACTTTAGGAAGAGAATTACACAGATTTACTGTTCTCACTAAAAAAAAAAAAAAAAACAAAAAAAAAACTTTTACTCTGCTGTAAGCAAATAACACTTTACTGGTGGCCCCTTATCTGTTGTATATTCCTACTGAAGAACAGCAAGGGTTGGGCTAGATGGTGGTTTAAACACTATAGGGTCAGGAATACATATTTGTGTTCTTGACACTATGGTGTTCCTTTAAGGTTTTCCATCCCCCTTACTAATTTTGTAGTTCGCCTCTGCACGTTTTCTAGTTTTGCCCTAACCTTCTTTAAAACTGGTTCTCACATTTTCACTACATATTCAAGGTGGGGTCCAACCCTTGATTTGCAATGAGGCAAAATTACATTCTTATGTGAATCAATACCAATTTGTATACACAAAAAGCACCTTACATACTTTTGCAACTGCAGATCAGCATTGCATACGGTTGCCTAGTTTGAGTTCAATAGTGGTTCCCAAGACCTTTTCATTTCAAGGTTATGCCTAACTCAACCCCATTTAATGTATACGGTGTTTGTTTGACTAGGTCCGGAAGATGTTAAATGAGCTTAATTTTCCATCTCGAAAAGTCGGGCTCTTTCGATTGCATTGTTAAAAATATTAATGTTTGAGGCTCCAACACTCAAATTTCTGCATGGATATCCTCCTTGAGCTGCTCAAGTGTATGCGGTTTGGTCACGTACACCCGCTGCGTCATATGCCCACAGGAAGTAATCGTGAGCTGAATGGCTGGGTAAACATTGCAGCGAATTAATCTAGGAATTTCTTAAAATTATTTCTTCGCTGAACATTTGTCTCAGAAGGTCCATTGAGCACTGGGCTGGCTGAGCAGTAGGCCCATCCTTTTACAGGAGGATTTTCCACTACAGGATTTATACCTGCCATTTTGAAAATAAAAATCCACTATTTTTTACTCGTTCTTCCTTACTTCAGTAGTGGGGAAAGTGATGGAAACCATGTTAAAGGATAGGATTGATGAACATCTAAAAACACATGGATTTCAAGATCAGAGACAACATGGGTTTACTTCAGGGAGATCATGCTAAACTAATCTTATTGATTTTTTTGATTGGGTAATTAAAATTATAGATCAGGGTGGTGCAGTAGACATTGCTTACCTAGATTTCAGTAAGGCTTTTGACACTGTTGCACATAGAAGGCTTATCAATAAACTGCAATCTTTAAGTTTAGATTCAAATATTGTTGAATGGGTAAGGCAGTGGCTGAGTAACAGGCAACAGAGGGTTGTAGTTAATGGAATATATTCGAAGCTTGGACTTGTCACCAGTGGGGTACCTCAGGGATCTGTACTTGGACCCATTCTCTTTAATATTTTTATTAGTGATATTGCAGAAGGTCTTGATGGTAAGGTATGTCTTTTGCTGATGATACTAAGATATGTAACAGGGTTGATGTTCCAGGAGGGATAAGCCAAATGACAAATGATTTAGGTAAACTAGAAAATGGTCAGAATTGTGGCAACTGACATTTAATGTGGATAAGTGCAAGATAATGCATCTTGGACGTAAAAACCCAAGGGCAGAGTACAGAATATTTGATAGAGTCCTAACCTCAACATCTGAGGAAAGGGATTTAGGGGTGATTATTTCTGATGACTTAAAGGTAGGTAGACAATGTAATAGAGCAGCAGGAAATGACAGCAGAATGCTTGGTTGTATAGGGAGAGGCATTAGCAGTAGAAAGAAGGAAGTGCTCATGCCATTGTACAGAACACTGGTGAGACCTCACTTGGAGTATTGTACGCAGTACTGGAGACCGTATCTTCAGAAGGATATTGATACTTTAGAGAGAGTTCAGAGAAGGCTACTAAACTGGTTCATGGTTTGCAGGATAAAACTTACCAGGAAAGGTTAAAGGATCTTAACATGTATAGTTTGGAGGAAAGACGAGACAGGGGGGATATGATAGAAACATTTAAATAAATAAAGGGAATCAACACAGTAAAGGAGAAGACTATATTTAAAAGAAGAAAAACTACCACAACAAGAGGACATAGTCTTAAATTAGAGGGACAAAGGTTTAAAATAATATCAGGAAGTATTACTTTACTGAGAGGGTAGTGGATGTATGGAATAGCCTTCCAGCTGAAGTGGTAGAGGTTAACACAGTAAAGGAGTTTAAGCATGCATGGGATAGGCATAAGGTTATCCTAACTATAAGATAAGGCTAGGGACTAATGAAAGTTTTTAGAAAATTGGGCAGACTAGATGGGCCGAATGGTTCTTATCTGCCGTCACATTCTATGTTTCTATGTTTCTATGTTTCTTGAAATTACCCATGATGAATCTCCCAAGACTCCGTTATAAGATGTAGCTGCAACAAAATAAATTAACTACTAATAAGTTCATTACCCATCAAATCCTACTCTATTTTGGCACGACCTGTTTAAGTGGTTTGTGGGTTCCTTATTTCAAAATTCATGATTTTACATTTTATCTGTACTGATCTCATCAGCCACTTGCCTGCCCAGTTCCCCAATGTATCCAAATCCCTCTGTAGTGGAGTTGTATCAAGTTCAGATTGGATTTTCCTACTTCGTTTTGTGTTGTCACAAAAACTGACACAGGACTTTCAATGTCCACTTCAAAATCGTTCATAAACAGATTAAAGAGAGGTGGACCCAGGACAGAACCCTGAGGCACGCCACTTATCACTCCCCAATTCTGTTTTGAGGTTTAAAGTGACAAAATATATAAACCATTGCACAATGTAAAATTGAAGCACATAAGTATAATATTGCAAATCAGTGTACCAACCTTTTAAAACATTTTCTTTTACATTTGCAAGATATTTAAGTAGCTGCTGTAACAAACAAACTAAAAACACTATTGCACAACTATATGGTGGGAGCATGATAATCGTAAACCTAATGGACCGTGTCCAACTGAGAAAACATGGTAGCATTTAGGGAGGGACCAGCTTACAGGAATAAAGCAGGAGAGTAGCAGTTCAATCAAAAGATGAAGTTCAACCTAGCAATTGCAGATAAGTCAGGCTAACTTAGTAATTAAGTAGTTAACAGGTAGTAGTTAACAGAAGAGAAACAGTTATATTGGCAGCTAAATTAAACTTACCACCCAGGAGACCCCCCAATAGAAGCTACAATTGGGCATCAATGGTGGTATTGAGATGGGCATGAGTGCAAAACAATGATTAAGCAAGGAAATAAGCAGATAGGATGTCAGCAAGTAGAGTTACTTTGCATAGGCTCTAGGCAAGCGGCTGGTGTAACTGCCACAATGCTAGAAAGTACTGGTCCCAGAGTCCACATCAACCCTCCAATAATGGAATATAGGATCGCTGAGGAATCCACTTCAGGTTCAAAAACCCAGAACCACCGCCTCTGGTCCACAGATCCTTCTACTTCGGATATCAAAGTCATATATATATATATATATATATATATATGTGTGTATATATATATTATTGTTACAAACTGCCATTTGTAACTGTTATTTTATTTGACAAATTGCCCTGCTTCCCTGTGTTATGGAGAAGCCTAATTGCCAGCCTTCTGCCCCATGACTATGGACCTAGTGTGTATGGCGATTTGACTGTATTTGTGGGATCTGAGCGCTGTTTGGATATATTGAGCGCTCAGATCCAAGCCATCTGGGGATAGGTTGAATGTGGGGGTTCTGTTCAGTTCAATAGGAGTTATGTATTTTGTGTCTTTTTGTGTCTTTTGCTAACATGTGGTTAATGGAGTCTGCCTCTATCCCTGGATAATTGGATTACTTTCCCCATTGTCCAGGATAGAGGCCTCTGTAAAACCGGTTTGGGCCAGAAAACCATGCTGCCAGCCAGGCCCCAAAAGACACTTTTGCTAACTTTTGAACCCCTTGTCTGATTTGTGCCATTTTTTAATATGTTGCTCCCCTTAATGGATTGATTCCAAATATGTAATTTTATTAAAGACACGGAGGCTCATATTATGCATAACTCTTTCTTTATTTCCTCAGCAGCAAAGATAGAGGAATATAAATATTATCAAATTGAAAGCAAAAAACTGTATAAGTACACAGGCAACCAATAGCATAACATAGGAAGTGGCTATATAAGGCCTGTGTCTCCCACAATCCCCCTCTTTCTTTGCTGCTTCCTCAGACAGCTAAGTACCATTATTGAGCTCTCTACTCATTGCTTTTTATTAGTATTATTTGTTGTGTTTTTCTGGTTTTGCTTCATGCTCATTATTATTTATTGTTTTATTGCTTGTCTTTTACTCTTGTTGCCTGGATCGTTGGTGTATTTGGGGACCCCCCTGGGGCGTTTTGCCCGCGGCCGCGGGCTCTCTCTCTTCCCCTCCCTCCCGCCCCTATCTCTCACCGAGCGCTTCCCAGCGCTGCCCTCTGCCGCGGCGGTTTTCTCTCGGCACCGCGGCTGAGTGCGCTCGTGTTTTTCCCTTTCACAGACTACCCGCGCGGGTAGGTGCGCGCGCGCCCCTTCCCCCGCCGGGGGCCTGTACACGTGTGCAGTTTGTTATTAGACGGCGGCCATTTTGGGTGATCGCTACGCATCGCTCAGTGTCCTGCCGTGCGGTCTGTTCTCTCTGGGTCTCCCTGCTACACCAGCGATCAGGTCCTTTGTGTTGTTGCTGGGTTAATCAACCCACTTATTTAGTTTTCACCTTTATTGTTCAGTGCCGTTTTTCTAGTGTCTCTGCCATTATGCAGGATAGGGAGGATGGGCCTACTGATCCCTCTGAGGATTTTCCTAATGTTAACCCTGAGGGTGCTATGGCATCTCAGGAGTTTCAAGCCTTATTAGAGGCCACTATGGCTTCCTCCCTTCAGAAGGCTATTGCCTCAGCTATGGGGGCTGTCTCCTCCTCCTTTACCCAGTCTCTGCAATCTGGGTTTTTGCCTTCCACGGCTACCCCTGCCCCCCTGGGTGTGGGGTCCCCTTCTCCTGCCCATACTGTGCCGGGTGCCCGTAAGGCGAAGGATAAATCTCGTCATATCGGTTCCCACTCCTCGATGCAGGTTTTGCCTGCCATGACTGACTCGCCTCTGGCGGTCACAGATAGCGCGCATCCCACGCGCACAAGAGCCCCTGGCCGGGCTAAAAAGGCTAGATTGTGGAAACGGGCTAGAGCCCTGGATGATGAGTCGGATTCCGACCGGAGTGTGGAAAATGAATCCGATTTTATGGAGTACGACTCCTTTGTTGATGACGAGTCGGGAGAGGACATACCCCCTACGGGGGCTCCCCCTTCTAGGTCCTCTGCCAACCCCCGAGGTAAGGTCACTGGCCCCGCTGGGGACAATAAAGCCCTGCTAGACCCACAGGGTAACCCCATGTTTGACCCGGACGACCTCCGTCACCCGCGGTCTGCCGAATGGGTCCCTCCGGACCACATCGCCCAATATGTGGCTAAGCGAATTCGCACGCCACTATCCAAAGAAGGCCGCAATAAGCTGCGCGCCGAGTGCCCACGGCCTTCTCTCCCTGGCGCTGCCTGCAAAACCCCAGAAATCGACCCACAAATCGCCCAATTTTTAAATAAATCTGGCTGGAAACCTAAGAAGGGTCTTGATCATTCCCTGAAGGGATGCCAGGATAGGATCCTGGATACGCTGGGCCCCCTGTCGAAGCTGTACGAGCTTCTTGATGCCACTAGATCAGGGGAATCTGTTTTGGATGTGGATGTGGCCATCGGGTGGGTCCAACGGGCTATATGCCTTCTGGGTAACGCCAACACGGCGGTGTCCTCCGAGAGGCGCAAGGCCATTCTACTAAAGATTGACCCTAAATTGGCCGCCATGTCTGTGGCGGAGCCTGATTCGGCTGATGAAGGTCTGTTGTTTGGCACATCCTTCGTGAAGGACATGGGGTCATATGTCAAGACCTTTACGGCTATTGACAAGGCGCAGGCAAATATGAAGCGCGTCTTCGCGCCCAAGGTTTTCGGAGGGGCCGGGCGTAGCAGGAACCGTCCTCCCGGCCGTGGCTTCCGAGGCTCGTTCCGTGCCACCAGAGGTTCCTTTTTTCCCTCCAGAGGGTTCCAGGACCCGAAAACTCCTTCCTTCTTCCCGGCAAGGGGGAGATCGTGGGGCTCCAGATACCCCCGTGGTGGAACTTCGGGCAGACGCCCTTATGGTGAGTACCCTTTCTTCCCCTCTCGATCAGGTTCGGGTGGCGGGGAGGCTGGCCTTTTTCTACCTAAGGTGGGCAGATATAACTGCGGATGCTTGGGTTCTGCAATGCGTAAAGGGTTATCGCCTAGAGTTTGTTTCCCTGCCTGTTCAAATTTCTGTTCCCAGGGAGTTGTCTCTCCCAACGGAACAGGACGCGATGATCTCCGCGGAGGTCGAGGAGATGTTTTCAAAGGGTGCCATAGAAGAATTGCCGTTCGCCGCCCCAGGCTTTACGAGCAATCTCTTCTTAGTACCCAAGAAAGGGGGCGGGGTCCGCCCGGTTATCAATCTTCGCCCTCTCAACGCGTTTCTGCGCTACCAACACTTTCAGATGGAGGGCATCCATTGTCTCAGGGATCTGCTGCGGCAGTCGGATTGGATGGCCAAATTGGACCTGAAGGACGCGTACTTCACGGTCCCAATAGCGGTGGAATACAGGGACTACTTGCATTTCACCTGGCACGGACGGCGTTGGCGTTTTACATGCCTGCCATTCGGTCTCTCCTCGGCCCCTTGGTGTTTCACCAAGGTGATGAAGCCGGTGGTGGCGTACCTCCGTACCAGAGGGGTTCGCCTCATTATTTACCTGGACGACATTTTAATTATGTCCCAATTGAAAGAATGCCTGGAGTTGCATCTGAGCTGGACTATCAACCTTTTGCAGAATCTAGGTTTTCTAATCAACTGGGACAAGTCGGTCATGACCCCCGCCCAGTCGATGGAGTTTTTGGGGTTTCAGGTGGATTCCATACGGCAATTCCTCTACTTGCCGGAATCAAAGATGAAGGCCATTCAGAAAGAGCTCCGGCGAGCTCTACGGGCCTCAGATCTCTCGATACGTCAGTTGGCGAGGATCATCGGCCTACTGGCATCCTCCATTCAGGCGATATTCCCTGGCCCGTTGCATTATCGAGCCCTGCAGCGGCTCAAGGGGTCACACCTTCGTTCAGGCCACTCTTACGAATCACGGATTCGTTTGGACGAGGAATCCAGGGAAGAGATAGCCTGGTGGCTAGCCCACATGGAGGCCTGGAACGGAAGGGCAATTTTCGGTTCCCTTCCGGACGTAGTCATAGAATCGGACGCCAGCTTATACGGCTGGGGCGCTCGTTGTGGCAACGCCTCCACGGGAGGCAGATGGTCCGACGCAGAGAAGTCATTACACATCAATTGCCTGGAGCTCCTGGCAGGAGCCTTTGCAATCCGCAGCCTTACCCCGGGACGGGCAAACTGTTGCGTTCTCCTCAAGCTGGACAACGTATCAGCGGTCCGATACATCAATCACCTGGGTGGCACCAAATCCAAGATGTTGGCTCTTCTGGCAAAAGAGTTTTGGCAATTCTGCCTTTACAACAACGTCTCTGTGACGGCGGAGCATATTCCGGGTCTGGACAATTCGACTGCGGATTGGAATTCCAGACATTTAAGAGACTCGGGAGACTGGCGCTTGCACGGCTCGGTCTTCCGAGGCCTAGAAGGTCTATGGGG
>OW240914.1:130086278-130098035 GCA_933207985.1 Pelobates cultripes | reverse complement strand
GCTTCTTGATGCCACTAGATCAGGGGAATCTGTTTTGGATGTGGATGTGGCCATCGGGTGGGTCCAACGGGCTATATGCCTTCTGGGTAACGCCAACACGGCGGTGTCCTCCGAGAGGCGCAAGGCCATTCTACTAAAGATTGACCCTAAATTGGCCGCTATGTCTGTGGCGGAGCCGGATTCGGCTGATGAAGGTCTGTTGTTTGGCACATCCTTCGTGAAGGACATGGGGTCATATGTCAAGACCTTTACGGCTATTGACAAGGCGCAGGCAAATATGAAGCGCGTCTTCGCGCCCAAGGTTTTCGGAGGGGCCGGGCGTAGCAGGAACCGTCCTCCCGGCCGTGGTTTTTTCGGAGGGGCCGGGCGTAGCAGGAACCGTCCTCCCGGCCGTGGTTTCCGAGGCTCGTTCCGTGCCACCAGAGGTTCCTTTTTTCCCTCCAGAGGGTTCCAGGACCCGAAAACTCCTTCCTTCTTCCCGGCAAGGGGGAGATCGTGGGGCTCCAGATACCCCCGTGGTGGAACTTCGGGCAGACGCCCTTATGGTGAGTACCCTTTCTTCCCCTCTCGATCAGGTTCGGGTGGCGGGGAGGCTGGCCTTTTTCTACCTAAGGTGGGCAGATATAACTGCGGATGCTTGGGTTCTGCAATGCGTAAAGGGTTATCGCCTAGAGTTTGTTTCCCTGCCTGTTCAAATTTCTGTTCCCAGGGAGTTGTCTCTCCCACCGGAACAGGACGCGATGATCTCCGCGGAGGTCGAGGAGATGTTTTCAAAGGGTGCCATAGAAGAATTGCCGTTCGCCGCCCCAGGCTTTACGAGCAATCTCTTCTTAGTACCCAAGAAAGGGGGCGGGGTCCGCCCGGTTATCAATCTTCGCCCTCTCAACGCGTTTCTGCGCTACCAACACTTTCAGATGGAGGGCATCCATTGTCTCAGGGATCTGCTGCGGCAGTCGGATTGGATGGCCAAATTGGACCTGAAGGACGCGTACTTCACGGTCCCAATAGCGGTGGAATACAGGGACTACTTGCATTTCACCTGGCACGGACGGCGTTGGCGTTTTACATGCCTGCCATTCGGTCTCTCCTCGGCCCCTTGGTGTTTCACCAAGGTGATGAAGCCGGTGGTGGCGTACCTCCGTACCAGAGGGGTTCGCCTCATTATTTACCTGGACGACATTTTAATTATGTCCCAATTGAAAGAATGCCTGGAGTTGCATCTGAGCTGGACTATCAACCTTTTGCAGAATCTAGGTTTTCTAATCAACTGGGACAAGTCGGTCATGACCCCCGCCCAGTCGATGGAGTTTTTGGGGTTTCAGGTGGATTCCATACGGCAATTCCTCTACTTGCCGGAATCAAAGATGAAGGCCATTCAGAAAGAGCTCCGGCGAGCTCTCCGGGCCTCAGATCTCTCGATACGCCAGTTGGCGAGGATCATCGGCCTACTGGCATCCTCCATTCAGGCGATATTCCCTGGCCCGTTGCATTATCGGGCCCTACAGCGGCTCAAGGGGTCACACCTTCGTTCGGGCCACTCTTACGAATCACGGATTCGTTTGGACGAGGAATCCAGGAAGGAGATAGCCTGGTGGCTAGCCCACATGGAGGCCTGGAACGGAAGGGCAATTTTCGGTTCCCTTCCGGACGTAGTCATAGAATCGGACGCCAGCTTATACGGCTGGGGCGCTCGTTGTGGCAACGCCTCCACGGGAGGCAGATGGTCCGACGCAGAGAAGTCATTACACATCAATTGCCTGGAGCTCCTGGCAGGAGCCTTTGCAATCCGCAGCCTTACCCCGGGACGGGCAAACTGTTGCGTTCTCCTCAAGCTGGACAACGTATCAGCGGTCCGATACATCAATCACCTGGGTGGCACCAAATCCAAGATGTTGGCTCTTCTGGCAAAAGAGTTTTGGCAATTCTGCCTTTACAACAACGTCTCTGTGACGGCGGAGCATATTCCGAGTCTGGACAATTCGACTGCGGATTGGAATTCCAGACATTTAAGAGACTCGGGAGACTGGCGCTTGCACGGCTCGGTCTTCCGAGGCCTAGAAGGTCTATGGGGTCGTTTCGAGATGGACCTGTTCGCCTCTCGGCTGAACGCTCAGGTACCGAAATTCTACAGTTGGAGGCCAGATCCGGCGGCAGTGGCGACGGATGCCTTTCTTCAAGAATGGCCCCCGGGTCGCCTCTATGCCTTTCCTCCGTTCAACATGATTGCTCGCACACTCTCCAAAATGGTTCGCCACGACTGTTGTCTGGTTCTGATCACTCCCCTGTGGAGATCCCGTCCGTGGTTCCCTCGACTGATGGAGTTGTCGATAGACTTCCCACGGTTGTTACCGAACTTCCCGGATCTCCTCCTGGATCCGGATGGGAACTCGCACGAACTGGTGATGCGGCACCAGTTGCCCCTGGTGGCTTGGTTCCTTTCAGGGGACGTTGGATTGTCCCTAACGTTCCACAGACAACTCTCTTGCTCCTCGATAACGCGTGGGCCCCGGGCACACGATCAGCTTATCGAGCAGCATGGAAGTCTTGGTCGGGTTGGTGCATGGAACGGGCAATGGATCCCGTATCTGCCCCTCTCCATCTGATCATGGAATTTCTCACGTTCCTGTTCGATTCGGGCAAGGCGTACAGGACTATCAATCTTTTTCGCTCGGCCATTTCTGCCGGACACGATGGTTTAGAAGGCACACCCGTCGGTAGGCATCCTTTTATATGTCGCCTTATTAGAGGTATTCGCCTCGCCCGTCCACCCCGGTCGCGTTTTTCGGCCTTTTGGGACGTCAACATAATGTTGCAGTTCCTATCGGCTTGGTACCCTAACCAAGCATTGACTCTCAAACAGCTGTCATCCAAACTGGTTATGCTGCTTTGTCTTATCTCTTGTTAGAGAGTCTCCGATGTCAGGGCCCTGGATTGGGGTGCCATCGTGTTTACTCCTGAGGGTGTTACTTTCAACATCTCTAGGAGGACTAAGTCGGCATCCAAATCCTTCGTGTACCCTAGGTTCTCAGGGTGCCCGGCACTCTGTCCGGTGGATTGTCTTAAGGCTTATATGGATGCTACAAGAACGTTTCGTTCTTCTGATCGTCATCCCCTATTCATTTCCTTTAAGGCACCTCATCAACCGGTGTCGACTCCGACGCTAGCGCGTTGGATTCGTTGGCTTTTATCCCTAGCGGGTATAGACACTTCTACCTTTACGCCTCACTCCGTGAGGGGTGCCATGGCCTCGAAGGCATCTTTAGTGGGTTGCCGTCTGGAGGACATCATGCGAGCTGCAGACTGGTCTCGTGAGTCCACCTTCCGAGACTTCTATTTCAAACCAATTGAACACATCGCATCTCAGATAGTAGCACAGCTTTGAACTTGCATAATATGAGCCTCCGTGTCTTTAATAAAATTCCTAGATTTTACTAGTATCATGACGTAAAGTCATGATTTTATTAAAGACACGGAGGCGAGTATTATTCCCTCCCACCCTCCCGGTGTGGGGGTTTGCGAGGGAGATGCGCTTTTTTTTTTTTTTGGATTTTCCAGGTATGTTACATTTTGGTCCTCTTTTTTGTCTTGACTTTCGTTTGAAGCATATAACTGCTTGATGTCAATCATATGTTGTAATTTCAGATTTCGTTTCAGTTTCATGAATGACCAACAGTTCTGACTGGTAAGCAAACAGTTTGGGTTTAGTTATTACCATATTTCTCTCTCTCTTTTAGCTTGAAGTTGTTGAAGCGCTTCCGTTCCTGTTTCTGACCATGTGGGATATCGTTTCGTCTTAGCTGGTCCTCGGTTTTCGCAAGAAAGAGGAGGATTGTGGGAGACACAGGCCTTATATAGCCACTTCCTATGTTATGCTATTGGTTGCCTGTGTACTTATACAGTTTTTTGCTTTCAATTTGATAATATTTATATTCCTCTATCTTTGCTGCTGAGGAAATAAAGAAAGAGTTATGCATAATACTCGCCTCCGTGTCTTTAATAAAATCATGACTTTACGTCATGATACTAGTAAAATCTAGGAATTTTTATGAAGATTGGATGTGTAGTTTGGAAGTTATAGTACATGTATAAAAACTGTATTTTTACTGTTCTGTTTTAATTATGTTATGTGATTATCTGAGGGATGGGAATTTCCCCGAATGTATATTGTTCCGATTGGTTATACTGCTAATTATGTGGGTGTCTCCCTTGCATGGGCAGAATCTCATAAAAGCAGAGTGTGTGCCATTAAACATCAGATCTTCTTGACCCTCAATACGTAGCCTTGTCTCGTTATTGGAGGGAACTGCTATATCACACTGGGGATTGCTATGCTCTGCATACTCCCCTGAGCTTTTAATCACTTAGCTCTTTTAAGAGCTGTTCCTGTTACGCTCTCCTGGAGGAGAGGTCTTCCCCACACGGTCCTGGAGGACAGAAGCTGATCCAGGGTGGAAGGAAGACGGCGAGACTCCAGTTAAGCTACGGCGGTTGTGGAGTCTGCGGTGGTTGTGGTGTCGGCTGCAGTGTTTGGAGTCCTCAGGAAGCGCACGGAGGGTACTCGGTCGGAGTACAGGGAGCTCCGTTACAATTATTATTTATATATATATATATATATATATATATATATATATATATATATATATATATATATATATATATATATATATATATATATATATATATATGTGTATATATAGAGGCAGAGGGGGAAAGAGAGACTGGGAAGGAGAGGGGAGACATTGACACAGAGGAGCAGTGAGGGTGAGACAAAAAGGCACACAGAGGGGCTGGAGATAAAGACACTCATAGGGGCAGTATATATCACTGGTGGATGGGGGGGGGCAACGGGCAATTTCCCCCCCCCCTCCCCCCCGAGGCTTTCCCCTGCCGGCCGATCTCCCTCCCCGTTCCGCAGGCACCTTGCAGGCAGCCAACAGGGGAGGAAGAGAGGACCCGGGGCAACGCTCCGGCTCTCACAAGGGTGAACTCTAGCCCTGGAGCTATGGGCTAGAGTTCACTCTCACCACTTCCTGGTGGTCACAGTAGTAAGAGTGAACTCTAGCCCCATACACATTCACACACTTCCCCCCTACGCCCACACACTGAACCTTTCACACACACTGAACCTTTCACACACATTGCACCCCTCACACATTGCACCCCTCACACATTGCACCCCTCACACATTGCACCCCTCACACATTGCACCCCTCACACATTGCACCACTGCTCCTATACCCTACTACAGCCCCATATCCCAGCAGACTCCAGGTAAGTTGTCAAACTGTTCTTATTCTGGAAGGGGGTGCCGACACTCCTGGCACCATAAGCACTACACAGGAGTAGTGGTTATTGTGCATGGAATATTTCTTTAAACAATCTACAAGTGCCCCTCTCGGGCTCAGGCTCTGGATCAGCCACTGGTATGACATGTATATTAATGTGTGCATTAGTTATATATATATATATATATATATAATTATGCCCATTATAGTTACACATATTAATGTACATTTATATATGCATAATACACAGAGAAATGTCATTAATATGTACCATATGTAATGAGCAGATATTGGCCCAGTCTTTTTGCTAGGTGCATACTCCAGCACAAGAACATATTTAAAGTGAAGAGCAAACCCACAGGACTTCAAAATAAACATTTTTTACAGTTGTGCCCTACATACATTCACCATTTCAGTCCCATTAACAAGATTTCCTTAATATGGCAAGGTAGTTGGACTGAAACATTGATTACATGCAAAGGCACGTCTGCTTAAAATAAATCTGCACTTTTGTTTATTTTGAATCCTATGAGTGCGCTTTTTACGTTTAAGTACTTTTTAATTTTAAGTTATCTGTTCTAACTCTGCGCGACGCATTATGGGGCTGGTAAATATTTTTTTCCAGAGCTGCTTTTAATTCCCAGTCCGGACACTGACACTGACACACACTATATATTATGGAACTTCTATCTTCTAAAGACCGTGAGAGCTAGTCAATTCATGTATGAATCTATACACACACACACACACACACATATTTGTGTTAGGTGCTTATGATAGTACAGAGTAAAATACCATAATGAACGTAGGATGGTATAAAAGAGCAAGTCAGTTGTGGTGTGCCAGAACCGACTATGAGGTAGGCCTGAGAAAGAAGAGGGCAAAATTAAATAATCAAATTTATTACAGACAACCAATTCAAATACACATATCAACTAGACATGTCTTTGAATGCATTCCTTAATTCTTGTACTGGGTTCGGTATGTACCGTGAGTAAGCGGATGATTTCCAGCGCCTCAGTGCTTTTATAACATGAACTGGAATGTTAACACTGGAGGCCGTGGATGCTGCCCCTATACGGAAGGAGTGCCCCGAGTAGTTAGCTGGGTTGAGGCCCAGCTGCATGAGTAAAGACCTGACGTAGATCATGAAGGTCGTAGTGGTGAGTACCTAACTTTGTAAAATGAATAATGGTTGTGATGGTAGTGAGTTTTGATGCTGTATGTATGCATCAAAGATAGTGACTGGGCACCACCTGTTGTGCGCAGGATAGTATGGTATTTTTACTGGTGCATGCTGACTGGTCTTGGAGTGAGGTAGAGTCAGGATGTAATGATCCATGTGTTTTGTTAAGTGGGAATAGAGGAGAATAGGAGTAGATTGTGTGGCGTTGGTCGTAGTGAATTCTCTAGGTCTTAGGAATCCATAGAAAGCTATGTAGATTGCTGCTTTGATGACAGAATTTGTGTTGGTGTCAAAAGGTTTTAAAATCGAGCAAGTTAGATAATGCTTTGAAAATATGGTTGTCTATGGGTAGCCTTTGTGATGTACGTGTGGGTTCAGATTTCTGAATGCCCCTGAGGACAGTCTTAATCTGGTGAGAGGCCATGAAACTTGTGTTTGGTTGTAAGGTTAGCATATGGTGTTGAATGCCTCTTAGATAAAGTTTGATGGTGTTGTATGACATCTTAAGTTTAAGGTGGCAAAAAGAAGCAAACCCCAACAAAGATGTCATGACAAATGGTTGCATGATGTTCTGTTCCGAAAGGAATCTTTTGAATAATGTAAAGGCCCTGTCGTATGTTTTGTGCATATTGTTTGACAGTGCCAATTGGGACAGTGCCTTGCTATGATGCATAATGGCGTCTAGTCCAGTACTAGTTGCTGAAATGTTGGAGTAGTTGTGGCTGTGAGCACGGCTGACGGGAGAGCTTGATGGAATGCCTGGAATTTAAAACGAGATAAACTGTCAGCAGCTGTGTTACATACACCTGGAACATGGAAACAATACAGGAAGAAATTATGACAAGCAGCCAACCAAGTGAGTTTCTTCAGAAATCTCATGATCGTAGGGATTTGGAACGACCTTTGTTGATGATGTGACAGGTTGCCTGGTTATCCAAGTAGCAATGTACTGGCAAGTTTGCCCATAAATGACCCCATGCTACAGCAGCCGCCACGATGGGATAGATCTCAAAGAGAGCTGAGGTAGTGGAAAAACCCACCAAATCCTGAACTGCTGTAGGCCAGCAGCCCCAAAGCCATTCGTTCCCAAAAACTGCTGCAAAACCTGTGGTAGATGCCGCATCTGACCAAATGGTAGGTGATGAGTCAGTCAATTGAGGGAGGAACATACTTTTACCATTCAAAGTGGTTAAAAATTTCTTCCATGTGCATAAGTCTGCCGTAGCTTGGGTATCTAAGGACAACCTGTGTGTGTCGTGTAGAAAGAGTGGAAATAGATACAAGAGTCGTGATATGAAGGAGCGGCCTTGAGGTATGCTACGCATGGCAAAATTTAGAGAACCCAGCAGGGACTGTAGCTCTTTGCGGTTGCAAGTACCGAGCTAAAGGTAGTAGTTGATGTAGGTAAGAATGTTTCCTATCTTGTCGTGTGGCAGGCTTGCTTGTATTGTGGTTGAGTCTAATTGAATACCCAGGAATGTGATAATCGTGTCGGACCCCTCAGTTTTCTTTGGGGAGATTGGGACACCTAGCTGCTCGAATAGCTTGGTGGTAGCTTTGAGGCTACTGGGAGGGGAAGTGTTATCCTCGACCAGTAAGAAATCATCCAGGTAATGTAATACAGTAGGGCATCTGGCTATGTTCAATAGTAACCAGCACAATGCTTCGGCAAATGTGTTGAAAATAGCAGGGCTACTTTTGGACCCAAAAGTTAATTGGGAGAAAAAGTAGTAGTTCCAGGACCACTTGATGCCGTGCAGGTGCCACAGTGTACGGTGAATTGGCAGCAATTTAAAGGCGTGAGTAATATCGGTCTTACTAAGGCATGCTGCGGCCCCTGCCTGTATGATAGCTGTAATGACGTGATCTATGGTAGTGTATAGCAGGGAGAATTCTTCGGAGGGTATGAGGGAATTGAGACTGGGGTTAGCCGATAAGTGTGGGGCAGAGAGTTCAATAATGAGTCTTTGTTTAAGGGAAGATTTCCCTGTGACAATACCAATGGGGTTAGTGTGCCATTCGTTGAACGGAGGAGACTGGAAAGGCCCCAATAAGAAACCTTCAGCAACTTCCTGAGCTATGAGAGTGTCAACAGCTGTGGGGTTGTGCTGTGCGGATTGTAAATTAGGGCATTCCAGAATCCAGAAAGGGTTTACCTATAGTCCCTTCATTACATAATCTCTTCATAAAAAGCATGACAACTTGTAACTTTTAACTAGCACTGTAAATAATTTAACCCATCACTCATACCTCTTATATAAATCCTGTGCCAATCCCCTTAAAGTCAATTGATGTAATAGTACCATTGAATATTTTCTTCATTTATTATTAACACTGTAAAATACCAAATATGACCCTTCTTAACATTTACACAGTTAATGCATCCTCTAAGCAGGATGGCATCTGCTGATTAACTATAGGGTTATATCTCTCTGTTCCTTTACTTTGTAGCAATCATTGTAGAATAAAATTGATTAAAAGAAAAAAGTTACATTTTTCAGATAATAAAATATCTTATATATACAGCTACTTATATCTCTATCAGACAGAGTAATTTTAATAGACACTAAATGAAGCAATATATTTTAGGAATGTTTAAACATCATGACTTCCCTATTTATTCATAGACTCTTTCTAGCCCATGATCGGCGAATATATAACTTGACTCGTCAATCAAATGACGTCCATCTAACTGTCCAGCCCATTCCCTCTATCCATGGACAGCCACGTGTGGGCAATGCGTCATTATTGACGTAATTCGCCCCGCCTACAGGCTAGGTCACATGGGGTTACACGTCATTAATGACGCGAGGATATCCCGGACACATGATCTAATGACGTAGGGGGGGACCTCACATTTGATTGGGTACACGGCGATTTAAAAGTCCCGGCTTTTCCACAAGACATTTCTTAGCCCCTGACGAAGGTGTTGCTATACACCGAAACGCGCGTCGGGCGTTCAGCTCGTCACTATTTCTTCATCACTATTTGTTTGCTCACTTTAGGGACACTTCTTTTCACTATGGGTATTTAGACCCTTGTAGGTTATTTTATTATTTTTTCTTTACTTTATACAGTGCCGTTCCCACAGCTAATGTGATGGTACACTAGGCAGTATATTTCTCTCTCTCCTGCAGATTGAGTCATAGATTAGAACACCCTCGAAGGTGTTAGGAGGACAATAGGGACCAGTGCAGAACTTTTCTTCCCTTTATAAAGATATTAGAGGGGCTTTTTGGCAGTTTCCCCCCCCCCCCCATAATAAGTATATAACCCACACCAAGGGGTTATTATTTTTTCTTGCACTATTGATTGCAATGCTGTAGTCAAAACCTCCTCCCCTTCTTTATTTATACTATTCTAGTGGCTCTATGGGAAATTCTCTTTTGTTAACCCCTGATGGGCGACTTTTTAGCTGGTGATATCTTGCTAACAATAAGGATCTAATAAAGACAATTGTCAGGTGATCACTTTGCAGGAACACCAATTTATAAGACATTAAGGAGCTGATTCTTTTCCGTTTTGGCTACCCTTCTCTTTTCCCAATAGATACACATCGCATTACTGTAGGGCTTTGTAGGTACAGACCTCCAATTTGTCCAATATATACTATTATTTTTGCCAGTCAAATAGTTTCTTTCTATATACATACTATAAAGTATCCCCTCATATAGTTATTTATGAGTTTTAAATTCGCTTATTTAATTTTAATTCTGATTGGCTGGACCATTTTTGGCGCCAATATTCTAATTACTTGTGTTCTTATAGAACACTAAAATGCCAGGTATTGTATGTTATTCCATTTGAAAAAGTCTTGACGAAACGCGTTATGGAAATTTTATATTTTTTTTTGTATTAAAAGTATATTTGGTCATTTGTTTGTGCCAATTATCTTTTTTACACATAACTTTTAATTTATTTTTAACCCTGGCTTTTTATCATTTTATTAAATTTTTTATCCCTTTGGTTTTAAAACTGTTTGGAAGCTTCCTGCACCCCAAGAAATCCTAGGTGGGGATAAATCCACTTATGCTGATATCACAGAGCAGTCCGTCTGCTCTCCATTTGTAAGTACGTTTTTATTTAATTTATACTGACACTGTTATACAGTGAGCACTATTGGCTGTTCCTTCTTTCCTGAGAACTGGACACCATTGACAGAGAGGTACCCATTACATATCCCATAAGCGGGGATTATACCGCTGTACGCGCCTTACCCTAGAGCTGGATATAAGCTCTTGGAAATGTGAGTTCTCTACCATTATTTTCTATCACATCCATATTTGAGCCATACATATTGCACTATTGGTTGTCCCTCTCTTTTATCTTCTATATAAGTGGAACCACTACTATATCTGAAGACCCTACCACTGTACCAGCCTCCTTAAAAGACTATTCGTAAGGACATACAAGTTGGACTTTTTTATCTGGACTTTGTTTTCTTTACTCTGTTTAATATTTTATGTGGCGCAGGCCTTTCTATTGTTGCTTTTACAGGTCTAACTTACGGTTTAGGAGTCCCTGGGGCACGATCTACGACGATGACCGGGGGTCAGAAGAGGCTGGACGAACGGAAAGGCCTGTAACAGGATTCCTGGACACAGCTTGCCGCGGAAAAAAACTTGTGGATACTGAAAACCAAGATGGCGTCTGAGACAACCCGGAAGTGGATCCTCATTCAATGCTGACCTCGAACGGTATGGAGCCACGTAAGGGGGTGTCTCTTAAGTAGGCTAATAGTGAACAACAAGCACCTCCCACAATTACAGGCCAAACGGCCTTAATACATACATACACACACTAAATATATATATATATATATATATATATATATATATATATATATAGTGTATAGAGTCATACATGAATTGACTAGCTCTCATGGTCTTTAGAAGATAGTTTAATAATTATATATATATATACATACACACATATACACACACACACACACACACACACATATATATATACACACGGTCTTTAGAAGATAGTTTAATATATATATATATATATATATA
The DNA here is from genome assembly GCA_933207985.1 of Pelobates cultripes. Taxonomy (NCBI): domain Eukaryota; kingdom Metazoa; phylum Chordata; class Amphibia; order Anura; family Pelobatidae; genus Pelobates; species Pelobates cultripes. Next base: position 130,086,546 of record OW240914.1, on the reverse strand, counting down.
TATATATATATACACACACACACATATATATATATATTATAGAGTCATACATGAATTGACTAGCTCTCACGGTCTTTAGAAGATAGTTTAATATATATATATATACACACACACACACACACACACATATACACATATATATACACACACATATATATATATATAGTATAGAGTCATACATGAATTGACTAGCTCTCACGGTCTTTAGAAGATAGAGATAGATTATATATATATATATATATATATATATATATATATATATATATAT
>OW240914.1:129993062-130079914 GCA_933207985.1 Pelobates cultripes | reverse complement strand
ACACACACACACACACACACACTTAAATCAGTCGAGCATCATTCTTGTTCCCAAACCTGACAGGGACCTTGAGGCTCTGGCATTCTATCATCCAATTTCATTGCTTAACAAAGACATTAAAAGGAACACTACAGGGTCAGGTACACAAACATGTAATCCTGACCCTATAGTGTTAAAACCACCATTTAGATGGCTTGCCCCCTTAAAATTAAAAAACATACTTTTCTGCTGGCACTGGCCCGGCCTCCGATAAACCTCCTTGCTGACATCAGAATTTATGATTTCAGCCAATCCAATGCTTTCCCATAGCATATTAGTTAGCCCCATCTATACAGTTTCCCTAAACTGCTATAACCCCCTCAAAGCCTTGGTACTAAATTGTACCAATACAAAGCCAAAGGGAGGATAAACCTACCAAATGCCAGGAACAATAGCGCAACTCAGACACATGCTTGACTGGATTCAATCCCAACATGGTTTTTCTGAATTACCTCTGGAGTCCGTTCTAGTGTTGTCAGACTTGCCAACAGCTCTTATTAACAAGCCACACCATCTACTCTACATGATATTCTGTTGATTCCCCTCATAGTTATCCCTATTAAAGCCTGGAAAAGGTCTCGATCCAAATTAGAAGTCAAGCCCCTCTGGTCACTTCACCTGCCATTAACTCGTATCCCTGATTTTCCTCTGAGTGGTCACTATGCCTTCACAGTACAGCCACAACATGGGACTACAGCTCTCCACACTTTGTCGATTACACCAGTCAAAATTTCTCTCTTTTTAATGTTGCAGAGCTCAAATAACATTTCCCAGGCCTTACACTTTCAAGTACATCACTATTTTTTACATTTATTGACTGGGAGAATCCTTTAGATACCCTGTTGTGCTCCTCGGATTCCATCTCCTATTCTAACTCAAAAATACATGTGAATACGATACATCCTAGACTGAGCAGTATTGTCACGTATTCATCCGCTTGTAGAAATGTGGTTAATGACATTTACTGTCCACACAGGAAAAGTTGTGCCGAGCAGCAACCTAATCCACAGAAGGGTTAATACTGAGCAGCAATTATGCAAATGAAACCTGGTAACTGACTTTGGGGTCAAAGGCCGGTTACAGTCTATCAGAACTAAAGGAGGGGTATTTAGGCCCAGTTCTCATCCTGCTCAGTGCCCTGTCGTGGTTTCCCTTGTGGTTGTCTGAGAGCGCGTTCCTGTTATTAGTTTTCTACCTGGTTTTTGACTTTGGCTTTGTTTATTGACTTCTCTATATTCTGGTATCCTGACTCCTGGCTTTCCTCATCGCTGCGTCCCTTTCTGTGTTCCCTGACCTCGGCTAGTATTTTTGAATATTCTATGTACGTTAAATCCGGCCATACGTTACTTATTTGTCATCCATGCTATACAGTTCTACGTGCTGGATCAAACAGTAATCCTGACAAGTATCCAGACAGGTATGGGGAAGTGGAAGCAGCATTTTCCGGACACAAGTCCTAGACACATACTTCTAGCACATTTTATTTAATGTCAAGCATTGCCCATGGTTTCTTATAGGGACATGTTCCTTAAGACCTTACACTATGTGTACTATACACCTCCGCTAAATTTATCTTATAGCTAGTAGGGAGTCCAGGACCAGTTTCAAATGTACACATGGAGAGTAGATCTACATCACGGTCTGTGGGAGTGCACTCTAATCCAATTGTTCTGGACTGAATTGGAACTATATCTAGAAAATGGGGGCATGCCCATTGGGTCACTCTCTAATGAATTTGTGCAGTTGGGACCCTTACCAGATCATCCTTTAGATAATAAAGGTTTCCTTATTAAAGCAGCTGTTGGATGAAAAACCATCCTTCAAGTCTGTAACAAGTTGAGCTTGTGACAAAAGCTCCCTCCCATGTACGTTTGTCAGTACGTCAGCTGCAGGGTTAAAACCCGAGGGGACCTGGCACCCCACACTACTTCATTGAGCTGAAGTGGTCTGGGTGCCCATAGTGGTCCTTTAAGTCTAACAGCTTTGAATAGTATTTGTGAAAGGTGTCCCATTTATTCATGGTTGGGAAGAATTATTTTGGTTTTCTTTTTGTTGTTCACCGACAAGTTGGACAAAGATATTACTTTTACCATACCAGGTGAGACGTTTCTTTCTCAGCCATACTGCCTGAGCATTACTCAGGACATTAGATAAAGACATTGGTTAGAAAATGCTCCTAAAGGACAATTCTTGAGGATAAGGAGAAATTGCACTGATATAGAAACATTTAATGTACAGTCTATCAAAATTAAAGAAGACTTCTTAGAAAAAGGATATGAAGAATTTAAATTAGAAAAATCAAGATTAGAAATTAAAGAAAGAGAAAGAAAAGACCTTATAAAATATAAGGAAAAACAGATAGATGAAATGGGGAAAATACCCTTTATATGCACTTACAGCTCTGAGAATCATAAAGTCAGAAAAATAGTGTCTAGATACTGGCCTATTTTACTCCAAGACCCAGCTCTAAAAACTTTTCTGCCAGACCAGCCACATTTTATACATAGGGGAATTAATAACCTAAAAGATTCCCTAACATCAAGCTATATAAAAGAAAAACCTAAAAACAATATTACATTTTTGAATTCAGAAAAGGGGTTTTATGGATGCGGACAATGTTTAGCTTGTAAAAGAACAAATAATAAAAAAAGACAAATCAAAAAGTTTGTAACTAATGAAGGTGAGGAATATCAAATCAAAGAATTTATTACATGTCACTCAAAAAATTTAATTTATATCCTACGATATCCTTGTGGTTTAAATTACATAGGAAAAACTACCAGACCCTTGCATATAAGAATAGAGGAACATGGCCGTAATATAAGTAAAGGATTCGAGAAACATAGTGTGTCTCTGCATTATAAAAACCATCATGACTGCGAATTAAAAGGAACTATATTTTTAGGAATTAAGAAAGTAACTAAAGATTGGAGGGGAGGAGATTTTAATCAAAAATTAAGTAAGATAGAGATGGAATGGATATTCAAACTAAATAGTCTGATTCCAAATGGTCTAAATGCAGACTTTGAAATGTGCCATTTCCTCCTTTAACTTTAAAATAAGGGCTTTAAAAATAAACGTTTAATCTGTTGTACACTGTACCATGATTCTAAATTAAAAATAGAAATAAAATGGTTTTTAGATAGATATATATTACATATACTATATAATAATTGGTTTTTATTTAACCCCAGTCTGTACATTGTTCTTATATTGATTTTATATCAATCTCAATCTAGAATCATGGTAATTAAACCTTTTTCTATCTTTTACTCTTTAAACTACAATAATAGATACTTTTTATCTCTCACCCTTGAAGTTTTATCCCTCTGCAATGACAAATGTATGATTATTGTGTTTTACTAATGTAAAATCTTAAACAATTAGTCTGAATGAATTAGTAATTACAAAAGATATATAAAGTCAAATATTACACACAAATAATTCTTTGTATAAGGAAAATAGTAAATTGTCCGTGCAAAATGAATTAAATGTGAACAGAATGTACCAATCTAAAAGTATAACAACTGTTTACATGTCCTTCAAATCTATTTTTAATGCCTATGACTGAGAGATACCAGACCCGATTGCAATAACCACAGTGGAACGCACTGTGGAACGCATGGCTATGAAAACTGCCGAAACCGGAAGTGACGTATCGGCCGAAAAAGAGGAAACAGAAAGAGACCAGAATGAGGCTTGGAACGCAGGGTATCTCCGTTACCATGGAGAATACCCGCGAAAATCCAAGCATCAACAGCTGTTTCTACAAACGAAGAAGGGTATTTAAAGCAGGAGAAGAGGTCCAGGAGAATATCACAGAATTTAACCAGCTGAAGAAGCCACCTGGCGAAACGCGTTCTGGAAAGCGAAGTGAGCACTGAAAACTTCATTTTGGACTTTATTGGACTTTATTTTAGCCATATAAGTGTTTTATTTTTATTTATTTATATATATATATATTTTTTTTTTTTTTTATAATGTGCTACAATTTTTATAGTCAATAAATGAGATATATTTTTTAATACACTTATGGCTTTTTCCTGCTAATTTAAAGAAGGAGTGTGGTCCTTAAACCACATATGCGCATTGAAGTAAGCCTACAGACTGGCTCTGGGTTTGTGAGTACCTCATTTACTATTTTAAAATACTCATAATAATACCAACTATACTACACTATATACCCCCTCCTGTATCCATATAGGACTGGATCAAAGAAAGGAGAAGAAGGGAGAGGGTCGCCTATACGGATCCTAAAGCACCTAATTCTGAGCTAGATTTATAGCTCAGAAAATTGTGAGTTGCCATTTGGCCCTTACTTTAAAATTGTTCTCACCTATTTACATACAATCTGCACTATGTTATGTATTTTTTCTATTTTACCTTAAGGTTAACAAAGAATAACTGATAAACATAGAAGAAAAATTGGGTAAACTTTTTTATATTCAATTCTGCACATAAGCGCTACACCGTTACTACCTACTACTTTCTATTACTCAGGACATATTCTCGTTTTGTTTTCCTTCTGTTACATTGTTCAACTTAAAACGTGCTTTTGCAAATGAACAATTTTTGCCAGTCTATTAGTTGTAAAGGTGCCATTAGCCTATTGTATTTAATATTTTAAAAAATTAAAAAAAAAAAAAAAAGTTTTGTACAACCCATATAAAATTTGTTATTTTGAGTTTATCATAAATGATACCATATTATGGGTACTATTTCCTAAGTGCACCCTAATTGGAAAGTTTGAATACAAGTTAACATTATTACCTTTGACAAGATCCAGACAAGCATCTATTCTAGTAATTGAGACATGAAATCATCATTTATCAGCTTCAAAACTGTAGTGGAGCTGCAATTCTGAGACCAAATATCTCTGCTGAAGTTCTCAAGCACTGCTTAGTGAGAATAGCCCATTTCCCCAGTAACTGGACGGCACAGAGTTCTGGGAGTCAACTGAGGCTTATTGAGCCACAACAATCTTTTTATGCACAGAGCCCCAGCATGGAGTCTCCACTGAACATAGCACAAACCCCTCCCAGGCGTCTCGTTTAACCCCTTAAGGACACATGACATGTGTGACATGTCATGATTCCCTTTTATTCCAGAGGTTTGGTCCTTAAGGGGTTAAGGGAGATAATGGAGACAAAAGAAGGATAACTCAATTAGCTCTTAATTACAGGAAACCATACAAAAAATATACAAAATACCCCCAAACCATATCTAAAATATACAGGAACCCCACAAGTCTTACATCCTCAAATAGCCCAGATCTGAGTGCCCAAGTTGTCCACATACATTTGGTATAGCTTAATTGCCATCCGGGTTAAGATCTGACCAGCCCGACAAGGCGATAGACCAAAATAGTTTTGCAGGAAAAGATGCAGAGGCCGGTCTATTTTCGTGAGTTCCTGTGTGAAGACCAATAAACACTCCCCCTGTTCAGTAGTTCCTTTATCCCGAACGGCGTTCTAACTGGTCGGTAAGAGGAACGGGCAGCGGTACAATTTTCCAGGCATTTGACGACCATGTACCGCCATTCACTAGAACACGTGTTTGGTTATACGAATGGTGACCACCCAGGGAAAGCACTTGAACTAATTGCTCCTTTGAAGTTAACGAGCCAGGGGTGGTTGGTGTACAAAGGGTGTAAAAAAGGGGACCACACAGTTAAATAGAATGAATACGTGTTATACAGCGGACCTAGACTTCTATACAAGGATGTATTCAGGAAACGTCAGAATAGTTATGGCAACAGAATGGGATAGTAGGTCCGCCACAAAAACCCATTTCCTTTAACTATACTACTAATCCCTCTGACCCAAACGAGGTCTGGATAACTGCAATCTACCATGGTTAACAAGTTACCCCGTTGTGCAGCCTTATTAATTGGCAATAGCAGTTGCTCTTCCACATCAGTATTAATGTTTGGGTGCTTGTAACATTCCTATTAATAGAAATCCTGCTTCCTCCTATGCATATTTATACCTAAAAGGCTTCCACATCCTCACTTGTATGATTACATACAATTTATTTAACACTTTGTTTCAAATCAGGTTCAATATAAAAAACAAAATGGAAATTAGACACTTTTCTATCCATTTAAATTAATATCCCAATTAAGTATTTCATCCCACCAAGTCTCAGTAATCCTAGCTATGTGGCATACTGCATCTTGGATGCCAATAGCTCACGTTCCAGCATTTTCCTACACAAGCAGACATTTAAAGTCACCAGTGGTTTCTTGAACATGTAATACCTGCTTGCTAATCTTACCACTTCCCCCAACTCCACCCTCCGGAACTTCATCTCAATTCCCTATTCTATCTATACTATCTACCACATTTATAAGTCTTTGACCCTCTCCCCTACTCCAATTTTGAAGTCTCCTCCAACCTTCTAGCCATAGAATACCCTCTTCTATTCAAATGCATTCCATCATGGCTATAAAGATTTAATCCAAGCGCAAAAATTGTCCCAGTGCTTTAAAAAACTAAAACCCTCCTTGCTACACCAAGATACACATTGACCTCTGATCTCCTGCTGCCTTTCCACTGCAGCACAACTAATATCTCAGAAAATACCACTTTGGAGGTACTCTTCTTGAGTTTGCAACCTAATCCCCTGAACTTATTCTTTAAAAAGGTCACTCTTACTTTATCATTGGTACCAACATGGCTTATGGCAGCTGGGTCATCCTCAGCACTTCTCAATCTATCCACTCAGTCAGCAACAGGAGACCGCAAACTGTCCAGGCGATGCGATTAGAGTGGTCAATTACCCTATCTATTCTTTTAGCAATAGAATATCCTACCAACACAATCTGTCTAGTCCTTCCCCCATTTAGGATTCCATCTATACTAGGAGGAACTGTTCCCCCAGCTATTAGAAGGAGCAACTTCCTCCAGCACAGTCACTCCTGAGCTGATGCTCCCAACATCTTCACTCAAATGTACAAATCTGTTGGGTTTTACAAAATCTAGACTAGCAACACCTTTCCTCTCCCTCCCCCGACCTCAGTATCCTTTCAAAACAGAAAGTCTTTCTACATTACCTGATATCAGCATAGCAGATTACAGTGCGACGCTGCCATCCCTCTCCCACAGAGAAGCTGCTCAGGGTAGTGTGAGGCTCTGTAAGACGGTGAATCAGGTATCGTAGACGGCTAGAAACCGGAGGGAACAGAAGGACTCTGCAAGGACACAGTCATATGTAAGGATCATAATTCCATATGAGGGGAGGCAGGATAAGAGGCAAGGTCCTGAGGTGGTAGATATGTGAAGGGACTCTAAGCTTTTTAACCAAGTTATATTGAAGATGTCTTCTGTCACCATATTCCTGTACACAGTCTAATAATTGCACTGATTAACAAAATACGTATTTTTTAAAATAATTTCTTTATTGAAAAATATATCTTCATATTTTATTATTCACATTGTGTTGTGTGTGTGTATATATATACACACACACACACAAGGTGATGTAACATATTTGATACATATTATTCATGTATTAATTTACAAATTATCTTTCTTTAGAAAAAACAGGGGGGAAAAATTATATATAACAAACAAATAAGTAACATTCAATTACATTCAAACTGCTGCTCATTCATCCTTTTGATTATGGGGTCTCTGTGGGATTTGAGGGGGGTTCCCAAGTGATTTATCTGTTGTACTATGCTATCAGGAGAGAGAAACCGAACACAACTAAGAATTTGTGTGTCAGATTCATTATAAAATTGTCAGAATCTATGTTTCTATGCATTTCTTCCAAGGTAACCACAAGGTCTCAAATTTCTCTACGGTCTTTAATTGTATAAAAGTTGCGTTGCATCCTATATTGATATGAGTTCTGGTTACATATAGATGGCCAGTTTAGGTCTGAAGCTTTCCAGTACAGGCTATAGCAATTTTAGTTGCAATCAAAAATACATTTCAGTAAAAATCCACCATCTCAAAGAGATCACATGAAGAAATTAAGGGACACTCCGGACACTTAAAGCACTTTGAAATACTTTGTGTGTGACTTCCTTTCATTTTACAAATAATTGTAGATTTCAATAGAAATTCGCACTTTTCTAAATTAACCTTGTTATACCCCCTTGACTTTCAAGCAGACAATCATTCCAGTTACTTCCTGGTTGCTTAACTCTGGATATAAAAACTCAAGGGGCATCAATTGTCCCGAGCACCTGCCATGCAAAGACTACTCTTATTGAACTGCATTGGGCTGAAATTTATGCCAAAATATTTTTTGCAGCCCTCAATGGAAACACCAAAAGGGAAAATGTACATTGGAAATATATATGTTTGGAGATATAGGGGGCAGCCACTGGTAGCAGTAATAAGGTAATGGGGTTCACCAAATTCTAGATGAAAACCCCTCCTGCATTATACTTACGTTTTACGGTCTCCAAGGTGCACAAAATTGTCCAGTTCAGTATACACCACCTGGTAGAATGCATTCTCCAAGCTGGAGAGATAGCACCCGTCAACACAGTGTTGTTCCAGTGTGCCAAAGAGTTTCTTACCAATGTAGATTTAAAGCTGAGGAAAAACAGAAATACAAGCATTGTTATCAGCAAACCTTCGACAGCATAACATAAAGACGCATTGAAAAAGCTCTAACGTTTTCCAAACAAAAGAATGAAGGTTACCAGTAAGAAAGTGAAGAGATACTATCCGAATAATGGAGAAAAAAAAAAAGGGGTATACGGCTCCACATTAAATACACAATATCAAAGAGATTTAGATATTTGCCCTGTTTGGGACACCTCACCAAGCAGAGCTAATCTTGTCAGGGACATAGTCAGCTTCCGAATAGAGTAACATCACGTCAATCCATTCCTATACTTCCTAGCCAGCTCTAGAAGAGCAGACTAGGGAGTTTCCATAAAAGTATTATGCTCAACCTAACGAGCATAAGTTGTTGGGATCATGACAGGTGCCCTTTAACCCCTTAAGGACCAAACTTCTGGAATAAAAAGGGAATCATGACATGTCACACATGTCATGTGTCCTTAAGGGGTTAAAGAAAAGGGAAAATGTATCCATACTTACCATAATTCTCTTTTCCTGGTCATAGGCCATGGCAGCACAACAATGGGTAGCTCCTCCCTATCCCCAATTAGACAGGAACTAATTAAAAGAAATGTATAAGTACCACCTCCTATCCCCTTCTCCTTCAGTCTTGTTACTAGCAATATTCCAGGGCAGGACCTTTGTGCTGCCATGGCCTATGACCAGGAAAAGAAAAATTACGGTAAATATGGATACATTTCCCCTTTTCCTGGCCATATCCATGGCAGCACAACAATGGGTAATACCAAAGCAATAACCAAGGGAGGGAAGAAGAAATAAAAAAAATATGGAATGCAAAGTGTATTGGTACCACAAACCAAGTGACAAAACACCCAAACTTCAGGAATCATGGTTTCATACAGAAAGGACACCCTTAACAAATTGGTCCAAATGACCGGCTCTGACATCTATTCGGTAAGGTCTGATGAAAGTATTAGCTGAGGACCAAGTGGCAGCTTTACAAATCAGCTTAGGAGAGACATTGGCAGAGGGTGCCCAACTGCAGGAAAGGGATCGTGTGGAATGGGCTTTGAGTCCATCAGGGCCTGAAGCCTTCGAGGCCTGATACAGCCCATCTGCCAATGGTAGATTTGGGAGCCTAACTGCCCTTTCTACATCCATTATGAAGGACAAAGTGACCTGGAGATGAACAAGAAGCGGTCCTGGCCTCAGATTCTGAGGCATCTCACCAGATCCAATGAAGAAAGATCTGTTGTCCCCGAGCTGGGAGAGTGCTAAAGAGTCCCACTTCAGCAACTACCGATATCCGCGGAAGTGTAGAAGCTTCTTGCAGCTCTGAGTAGAGCTAGTGATTAGCATTTCCCTACAACACGAGTAGAGGCTGCGAGTTGAGGGTAAGAAGCCTGGTTTTAATGGGTACAGGCATCAGATTTATACAAGTTTTCCAGGCCAGGGAACACCCACTGGACCTGGTGGGGCACTGAAATACCGGTAACAACCAATCACAACAATGTTTTCCAAACCCTCACCTCTATCCTGGAGATAATTGGCTTAAGTGGCCGTAGTAACTTAATTATCTCCAGGTACAGAAAATATCTCTAAGTTAAGACTGTAACAAAAACACATAACTCATATTCCAAAACACTCAACCCCATGTTTGACATATCCCCAAATAGCTTGGATCTGAACCCAACAGTGGCATATTGGCAAAGAAATGTTTCAGGGATTAGAGAACTCCAAAGAGATCCAGGAGATTGTAAGGCAAGTTGTCCGTTGGAAAATTCCATTCCTCTTGCGCAAAGTTGCGTTGACAGTGGGCTCCCCAGCCCCAATGGCTGCCATCCGTCATTATCACGATCCATGAAATTTCTCCTAAGGGAAGCCCTTGACTAAGGAGTCTCCGTTCAGCCACTAAAATCAGGGAATTGTGAACGGATAACGGAATCTTGATGGGTTGGAGCAGATGCAGAGAATTGGAGGAGGAAATCTGCTTGAAAGCTTCTCATTCTCCACTGCGCCCACCTTGTTAGTCCTATCGTGGAGGACATGGAACCCAGTAGACTCCTGGCCTTCTTTGCCGAAATCACCTTGGACCCCAACATCTCCAAAACCTGTTTCCGTATTCTCAGCATCCTCTTTTGGGAGAGTTGGACAGTTCCTGCGGATGTGTTGAACAGACCACCCAGGTATGTCATGGATTGCCTCAGGCAAAGATGGCTATTTTTGACATTTAACCTCCAGCCGTGATCTTGCAGGAACTGAAGGCAAATGAGAGCATCGGAGGACAAAGTGTCCTTGTCGTCTGCCACAAATCAGGACATAATCCACATAATGGATATGCCTTGTTTTCTCAGCTCTGCAATGAGAACGGAGTATTTTCATGAAGGTCTATGGAGCTGTGCTGAAACCAAAGGACAGGGCTCTGAATTGGAAGTTACTCTCTCCCACTGCGAACCTGAGTTATTTCTGATGTGTCAGGGCACTAGGGATGTGGAAATAGGCATCCAATAAGTCTGACAACATCCACTGATTTGGAAAGAGAGCCTTCATGATAGATTGTAGGGACTCCATTTTGAACATAGGATGTGCAAGTGTCAATTCAGTCTGTAAATCTAGAATGGGTCTCAACCCTCCTGAGGATTTCTTGGTTAGAAACAGGTGAGAATAGAAGCGGTGAGTCCTTTCTGACTCCGGGACTTTCACTATGACCCCTTCTTTTTGTAGTGATGAAATGAAGACCTGGAGGGCAAGCCTTTTCACTTCGTCTCCCAGCCACTTCGTGATTTGGAAGGATCTGAATGGCAGTTTTCTGCAAAATTCTAGAAAATATCCTCTCCAGATGATATCTGAACCCAATTGTAGTTTACAGATTCCTCCCATGCCATACAGAATTGGAGCAAGCGGGCTCCACCACCACCAGACGGGGAGATGAACCTTTTGCTACACAAAAGGATGTGACCTTTTGTGTAGCAATGAAAAAAAAAAAAAAAAATCAGAGTTCGAGGAATTTGAATCTTCCCTATCCATCTGCAGAACCGAAGGAAAGAATCACAAATTGAAATTCTTAATAAACTGATACAAATAAGGATATCACTTTAAGGGGAAAAGGTCATTTACCTTACATGAAGTGAAGACGAAACAAGGAAAAAGCTGGAAATAGGAAGAAAGAAATGCAGCATTCACCAAACGGATTCCCACGAGTGTTTGAACCTTGGCGCTTTAAATAAGCATCTGACGTCATGAGCGCGCATGCACGAACTGGCGACCCTTGCATGAATGCACCGAGAGACCCCATTCGCGCCTGCGCATTCGTGTGAATAGCCCAAGTGTTTGCGCATTAGATTTGAACCTTACACGCAAACGGGAACAGGCACACGCTAATGGGCACAAAGCCTCGCGGTAACCCGCAAGCCCATTAAACGCATGTGCATTCGAAAATACGAACGCTAAACCATCAAATGGGTGGATGCAACCTCCAGAACGGCAAGAGAAAATCAAATAGGGACTTTCCACCCAAGGAGGACAGAGGAAATGGCAGAGGGAGAATGGTAGCAGGGAAACCTCCATCCGGGTGAGTCCAAAAACCCCAGCATGTTTCACATGTCCAGATCCATAACCACCTGTCCACCGCTAGCCCTAGGGTCACCGCAGTATAAGGGAACCAGGCACAACGTCTTGCTACCCCTCAGGTTATTGCAAGTTCAAGACCCCCAGTCACTAAGGGGTTTCTCCAGGGAGTCACCTTTGCGCAGGGCCATGTAACTGGAGACTTCCCAAGGGGCCAGAGGAATAATCCCCAGGTAAGCCATAAAAGAAAAAAATATAATAGTTCCAAGAAGACACATGTCCTATAGGGATAGGACAGGAACAAAAAGACATAGGGAGGAGGGGATAGGAGATGGTACTTATACATTTCTTTTAATTAGTTCCTGTTCCTGGATGAGCTACCCATTGTTGTGCTGCCATGCATATGGCCAGGAAATCTATATATTACATGATCTGCCCACCATTTCAACAGTTGGAACATTTTCAAACCCTGTATAACCTGTGCCCATGGTTAGGGAGAGTGACTCCCTGGAGTGGTAGTTGCTATTCATCTTCTAGACTAGAGGCATTTATAATCAAGAGATCTCTACATGGAGCATGGGATTTGAAAACATGTTCCACCTCTTGAAACAGATTACGCAATATACATTTTAAATATATTCTTATAATTTTATTTTACAAACAGATGATAGCTTCTTCATGAAGAAAGCTTTTGCAGTTCTTGAAAAGGAAAAAAATTTTTTTATTTAATAATGTATTCAGTCAGAAATTGCTGTAACACTTACTACACCCACACACTTATTTTCCCTCAAAAGTATATGCCACTTATAATATTGCATGAATAAAATACAAAAGGGGTTGGCGATTAGGATGGTGAAAAAAGCCCCATAACAAACCTGTTTTGCCTTTGGTTTGTTGTGTGCATTTAAAGGTACACTTTGGGCACCATAGCTACTATAGCTTATTTTTTTTTTAATCAACATTGCTAATAAAATGGCTACCTGAGGGCGGGCGGGGCCTGACCTCGGAGCAGAGCAGCACGGTTTCACAGCTCCTGCTCCCGGGGGTGATTTTTACCCATTTACAGACCGAAATAAGCTCCTACAAGCCCAAAGCCAGCTACCAGGAACCAGGGGACGGCATAAGCTATCTATTCATCCCAAACAAGGCGAATTTCTAGCCGACCCATACCACGCAGCCTCTTCGGCCTACAAGCCTCCTGGAAAAGGGCACCTGTTCTCCCCCCCCCCCCTCAGACCAGTAGGAGGTTATCCCGGTCCAAGCGGAGACAACCCTAAAAACTCACCGCACAGACTAGCCTGGTTGAAGCAGCACCCACACGGCTCAAGATGGCAACCAACTACCCAGTCACTCAGCATTATGCAGGGGTACTCTCCTCGAAATAGGAGACTAGATTCCTGAAAACATTCTACGACATCTGCCAGCAGTTTTGGAAGATTATAGAGGCAAGGAGGCAGCAGCCGACCATACACGCACCCAAGTCAAAACCAACAGGCGGAGCTCTGGCGCAGCGCCCTACTCCCAAGCGGAGGATCAAGTGGCCCCAAACACCAACCTATAGAAGGTACAAGCAGAGGATACACCGCCATCCGAAATCACGGGACTTCCACCCTACGACAAGCCGGCGGACCCCCCCCCCAACCAAAAGAAAAAAGCATGGGACCCCAACTTGACCCAGGCTTGATAGGGTGAGAGGGCATGGTACAATCAAAGGCCCATTGGGACTGTCGACAACACCCCTCCCCACTGCCTTATACTGCCATACTTAGGGGTAGACATGCCCCCCCTGCAGGAATCGGCTAAAGCACCCGGTTGAAGGCAGCAGGAACTCCACGAACTTAAAGGTCTCACGAGACAATACCATGCCAGCACCACAAGCTGGGTCGGACTCTGACTCCAATTCCCATGACTATTAACCAGTGGCCAACACACAGAGTATTGGTTGCTCCTTGGCCCCCACAAAGTTGAATATACTAACCTATGTCTTAATCTGTATACAGCTTAGTAACTCATGGCACTTCTTGTACGACCCTACCTAGCTTGTCTGCTATGCCTAGCCTGCTACATATGTTGTACTGCTATTTGTCTCACCATACTAAACTCCTGACACCCAGGTCTAGCATGACGTACATGGCAAGCGCGCAGCTCGCAGCTTAATTCACTTCTTCATTGTTTCTTGCATAACGAACGCAGCCTTTAAAATGCCTTTACCAATATATGACTAGCCACCTGTACTAGACACGCTTGCAGGAATGCTATTATTTACTTATAAGCTACCTAACACGATTGATTTTCCTATGTTGTAAAAAATGTGCGATGCTTCTCGTAATGCCACGCTACCACTAATAATTGTTATAACTAAGCTTGTGGATGCTGTTGCTGCTAGACAAGCCTGTATTGATTTAAGCACAATAAAAATAAAGTTTTTTGTTTTTGTTTTTTTAAAATGGCTATCTGAATGTACTTGCAAAGGTAACGGTAATATATGCCAACTACAAAATTGCACATTTTGAGCACAATAAGAGTGACCAGCGGCGATGAAAAATAAGATTATGGTCATACATATGGGCTGACTTGCCAACAGAATGGTTAAATTTGTAGTTATTTTCGTAAACATTGCACAATATGACAGGACAATCAATTCGTTATAAAGAGGTTAAACAGAACAGTGGATAGCTTTTTCTATAGGTCTATACACACACATATATAAATCAATTTCACCTAGCAAAAAAAATATGAAGAAAAAAAAATTGATGGTAGGTTTTCTAAGTTACTTTACTTAACTGTTTGAACAACCAGCGATCTGAGAGGCACCCGCATCCTTCCTGCAACATTGCTAATTAGCAATGACAACTTTGGCCATATTCAGACCCCCAGTTTTGGTCAAACCACCTGAAAACTGTGTGACCATGAGCTAGGGGATGTTACCCACAGCCTACTGGCAGTATAACCACTATGTCTTTTTAAGATGCAACACTGTTCTATAATGTAACTAACTTAACCTCTGTTTCACACAGAGAGTTTAAAATTATAGTAAAGAATGGGCTCTGATTCATATAAAAATGGCCACATTTCTCATACTACTTACCATGAGACGTTGTTCCATAGGAGGCATGATTACTGCAAGGGTTATTTTGAAATAAAATGCAATGTATATGCTCACTTGCAAATTTGCTAGCATAATCATTCTAGACATTATATTCTCTGCTCAATATCACCTTTATTATATTATTAAAAGCTAGCCTTGTATGCTACACAATCACTATAGTTTTATATAGGTTTAAACTATTTCAGAAACCTTTCCTAGTAAAGCTAGCACTGAGGAACCCACAATTCATTACTAAGGGCATTCTGTCTCTTACAATGAAGCACTGTGTGCGGTCACTCTGTATCAGTCTCTGTCATGGACGCAGTACGTACAAGGCTGTCTCTTGCAATGTGTCTCAGTATGTCAGTCTCATCAGCAGCACACTCTGTATAACTCGTGCAGCAGACACTTCCTGGCCGCACAGCGTTCTATAAGGCTCCGGGTGACAGACAGCCGCTCTCTATCGCATTCTCTCCCGCAGCGGGGCTACACTGACTTAGCGCCATCTGGTGGCCTTCAAAGCTGCTGTAGTGCGATAGATTTGTAAAATAATAAAGATTAAGTGTATCACAGCATAACTGCACTCACTGTTTAGGACACAAGGGTTTATTCACTGAACAGTGAATTGTGACGAGTTAAAAATGTAAATAATTATAACATATTTAAGCTGTGACTATAGTGGAGTTATGGAATTTTTCCAAATCATCCACGTTTGACTGGATTTTGCATTGCAGTTCTCAATTCACTACAGTTAGGGTGCATTTACGTCACAATAGCTAAATGCCTTTCTGTTGTCACAATGCAGCTATTAGTTATAAGCATATTTGGTTATTTCCTTTCAAAACTTGATGAAAGGATTGTTAAAATAAAAATTAAGGTTTTGAGGGAACAGTTGTACTTTAAAGGACCACTATAGGCACCCAGACCACTTCAGCCCGGACCAGGTCCGTCATCCGGTGCTAAGTGCTTCCCCAGCATGACGGACCAAGTCCGTCATCCAGCGTTAAGGGGTTAAAGGAACACTGTATTGTTAGGAATACAAACGTGTATTCGTAACACAATACTGCTGGAGTGGTTGTTTATGTCCCCGGCCCCCTCAGATTGTAGTGAAAAGATATTTAAACATATCAATGCATGCCTATGGGTAACGTTCAGCACCTCAATGCATAGTGTACACAAGGGTGTGGGGCTACTCCATGCAGTCTGCCCTGCTGTAATGTGGGGTGAGGGCTGATTCCAGCTCCTCTAGTTTGCATATCTGCTGGGACCAGAGAGTCAAGGTTCCTACCCCCTTGCATTACCCAACACATTGGACCACAAGGGTTTAGAATGTATCCCCTCGCTGCACAGTAACAATAGGGTGGAATGCAGGGCCGGTCCATCATTGGGAATTCAAAATCAACTTAAACAAAACTAAAACCAAAGCCGACCGTAAGAATTTTTCCAATTCACCTATTTAGTCCTACAATATGAAATTCACTTTGGCATTTCTTCATAAAACTCCAAAATATAGTGAAATGGCAATATTTTGGCTAAAATAACCAATCCGTGACTATAGCCAAGTTTTTTCCATTTAAATTTAAATTCACTACAATTCACACTTTAGTGAATAACTCTGAGTAGGAGTAAAAGACTGAACAGGCTCCACATTAAAAGTCTTTTGACAAAGCAGAGATTGACCGTGTGTAACGGACCGTTTTGCCCACAAGCGGTTAAAAAACGTTTAGGCGATATTCCCCTTTTTCAGCTGCACAGACAACTACTGCAAGCACCAATCTCCCGAACTGCGAACCCACGAATTCACCAACTCCCGAACTGCAACCAAGGGAATGATCGAAACTCCCGAACTGCATACCAAGTAGCACTCCAAACTCCCGAACTGGAGACACACGAATAGCTGCTAGTAGACGAACAGGAAAAGCCCCCAAGCGGCTTACACTCCTGGCAATCAGTCTCTAACAGCATACAGTAAATCCTCCCCCAATAATGAGACGACACTTCACTTTGAGGGTTAAGCAGGAACTGATTTACTGGGGCTAACTGCCCGGCTTTTATGCAGGTCTCCCACCTGGTGGACACTCCCAAATGGGAGACTGTGACAAAAGACAGACAAGTTGACAAATAGGACACACAGTCACATTATATTCCCACAATGCATCCTGGCTTCCTCCCCTCTGCCTTGGAGATAATTGAGAAGTAATTCAATTATCTCCCAAGACAAAGGCAAACCGCCATTATGCACGTGGGGATACTAATACACAAATTACTATTAAAATACACTGTGTGAGACACATAACATTAAAAGCATACATTTAATATATACCCAGATAGCTCAGGTCTGAGCGCACATTATTAAGCGAATGGCGCTCAGACCACAGGAATACAGTTTAATCGCCATGGAGCCAAAGTCTTTACACAGTCAGTTTCATGCGAATGGGCTCCATGGGATTCCTATCTGGGGCACAACACACTCAAACAAAACTACCGAACACCGGGCCGTTCGTGCACTTTCACCGAACAAGAAGGGAGGTCGGCAGCTTCAGCGGTGTTCGCGCAAAACTGTGTCCGATTTCAGTTCCATGAATTAAGCGTCGAACACCGCTGTGCATTCGCATGTTTAAAATGGCCGCGACCTCGTGTTCGTGATACGAATGGCGGCCACCCAGCATTCGTCAATTAAGCTGCGGTTAACCGCAGCTTCAGGGAGGTTAATTGCTGGCACACTCCAGCTCCCAGGTGGTCTATTCATTCGTGCGGTTGTTCGGTAGATTGAATCTACCGAACACCCGGCAGAAAAGCACAAATAAGTCTTTTCTGCAGGGAAAAGTGATGTCTTTTAACATGGGGCCATAGTCCAAAGGCAGCAGGCGAGCAACCAGGCTTCTCCAGTGTACAGTGGCGAGGTTGGTTTCGCCACACCATGGCACACACAGGCAGTGAAGGAGGCTGGTGATGGCAGGGCCAATGTGGGTTCAGACCAGAGACCCTATAATTTGTGTTGCTTGTGGGTTTAAAAGGGACATGTCATTCCAGGTTGGCAGGAAACACTGCACAGTAGCTAACCGGGATTGCCCATAACACAGAATGCTGCTGAAGCAGTGTTGGATGGGTGGAAGTGACCTCCATTATACTTTATGAAGGACTTTCCTTGTTGACCTCTTGGCGCTGAACATCAGCAGAAATACAAAGAAGCGAGATCAAGGAACAACATTTTTTACTGTTCCAACCAATTTAATACAGCCATGCATAATTTCATACAGCTGTTTTTGAATGTGCATGACATGCTTAAGGGACCATTGTCAACAAAAAGTTAACACATTTGACAATTCAAAGATCTCTTTATTTATGTGGTTTCTTGTAACCATGTCACACACATCTTCAGCACTACACTCGCCCACCCTAGCTCCTATAGCTCACTTTGCAAAAATATGTGGAAGACAACCACCAACCTCTGCTAAAAAAAAAACAAAAAAAACACTTAGCTTTCTTTTTCTTGTGTGTGTAGATATATTTAACAGACAGTTTCTCAAATTTAGGAGGAAGATTCCATTGCTAAGGGGAACTTTGTCTGAATGTCAGACCTTGCACCCACATTAAACACAGTGCCCTTGTCAACTTTTCTCTGACACAGCTGTCACATGGCTGTATCTTTACAACTCTGGGCCATTTATTTATACATTTATTTAGTTGTATTCCTTACACTTTAGAATCCCTTTTAATGTGAGCTTTCATTAGCTCTCCTGAGCTAAGCTCATTGGCTGAGAACATCAGTTGATCGCTCTGAGTTCTGGACTGCTGGGGATCACTCAGAGAACTTTGGTCTCCATTGGTACTACTGGAAATGGGAAGCAGCATTAGAAGGACCCCAGGTAAGAAGTCATTCCAGGTTAAATTAGTTTGGCTACTTACAATGGAGAGAGGTGAAGGGTGAGCTGTAGTGGTTATGGTGCTTGTAGTGTTCATTTAAGTAGGTGCTCCCTGTAGATGGGAATTATGGCACATGTCCATTACATTGTAACCCCTCAGCAACTACACATTGTGTGAAGAGGAAGGGAGTTCATTACTGTGGATTATAATCTCCCCAGAGTCAGCGGTGAGTGTGAGAATATAGGGTACTGTAGGCTCTCTGTAACCTCATCCTATGGCCTCATGCACTGGTCTAATTCAGCAATCCATACAGCGGGAAACACTCTTGATCTCGCCTTCACCAACCTCTGTACCGCCTCTAATCTTTCCAGTATTCCTTTTCCTCTATCTGACCACCATCTGCTGACTTTTGACATCAGCACACCCAAGACCCAACTAACATCACCCTAAGCACATCAATATCACAGAAAACTGCAATGTCTATAGCGCTTCTCCCCTAACCTCCAAACTATCCTTTTACCTATCTCAAACCTCACCTGCCCTAGCTCTGCTATCTTCTTCTACAATTCCACCTTCTCCTCTCAACTAGACATCATGGCACCTCCTATACTTAAACGCAGAAAGCGCCCCTAACTACAACCTTGGCATACCAAGCTGACTCGATACAGAACTGTTGAACACTGCTGATGAAAGTCTCACTCCACATCTGACTCTTTCCACTATAAATTTATGCTGTGCTTGTACAGCTTGGCTCTTTGCTCTGCAAAAGTAAATTACTTAAATATCTTCATAATCACACTCTCCCGTGAACACGAACAACTATTTCACACTTTTAACTCTCTTCTTCGTCCTGTTGCTCCTCCTCCTCCTACCAACTTTACTGCCACAAACTTTGCAACTCACTTCACTGACAATATCTCTCCAATCAGGGAAGAGATCTCTCATCTCTCTCCTTCCCCTTACAATACTTCCCCAACTTCACTCCCTCTACTGTTCTATGTTCATTCACACCTGCTACAGCGGAAGAGGTTTCTGGTCTGCTCCGGTCCTCCCACCCCACCACCTGTTCCCTTGATCCTATTCCCTCGTATCTCATTAATATTTTATTATTTATATAGCGCCATCAGATTCCGTAGCGCTGTACAATGGGTGGACTAACAGACATGTAATCTGTACTCTGTGTCCTTCTCTTGCTTTGCCTCTCACTAAAATTGTCAATTTCTCCCTCTCATCTGGCATATTTCCATTACCCTTCAAACATGCAACTGTAACCCCGATTCTAAAAAAGCCCAACCTTGACCCTAACTCCCCGTCAAACTACCGCCCTATCTCGCTACTGCCTTTTGCGTCCAAGATCCTTGAAAGACTTGTGTATGCGAGATTGACAAACTTCCTCGAGTCCAATTTATTATCAACAGGTTCTTCTCATCCTCCGTTATCTCGGTCTACAAGATATTGCTCTCTCCTGGAGCTCCTCCTACCTCCCCAGTGCTCTTTTAGTGTCTCTTTCTCTGTCTCTGCCTCTTCCTCCCAAACTCTCTCTGTTGGTGTCCCCCATGGTTCAGTCCTTGGTTCTCGATCTATATTGCCTCCCTTGGTAAACTCATCAGCTCCTTTGCCTTCCATTATCAGTTCTATGCAGATGACACGCAAATCTATCTGTCCCCCCCTGACCTCTCCCTGCTCCTCTTGACTAGCGTCTCTGACTGTCTCTCTGCTATTTCTAACTGGATGGCTGCCCACTTCCTTAAACTCAACTTGTCCAAAACAGAACTTCTGGTCTTTCCTCCCTCTAGTGTTGCTACTCCCGTCTCTGTCTTCCTCCACGTTAATGGTACTACCATCAGTTCCATCACACAGGCTCGCTGCCTAGATGTTCTCTTTGACTCCGACCTCTCTTTCACCCCTCATGTCCAGTCAATTGCCAAATCCTGTCGCTTCCATCTCAAAAACATTGTTTCCTCCCTCTAGTGTTGCTACTCCCGTCTCTGTCTCCCTCCACGTTAATGGTACTACCATCAGTTCCCCCAAACAGGCTTGCTGCCTCGGTGTTCTCTTTGACTCCGACCTCTCTTTCACCCCTCATGTCCAGTCAATTGCTAAATCCTGTCACTTCCATCTCAAAAACATTGCGCGCATCTGCTCCTACTTAACGCCAGATGCGGCTAAGGTGCTGGTCCATGCCATTGTCCTCTCCCGCCTTGACTACTGCATTCTGCTTCTCAGTGCTCCCAACTTGTCCCAATGCAGTCTATAATGAATGCGGTGGCAAGGCTCATCTTCTTGTCTGCCCGCACCTCCCATGCCTCACCCCTCTGTCAGCCCCTGCATTGGCTTCCCATAAGATATAGGGCTCAATATAAAATTCTGGTTCTTGCTTTCAAATCGCTACATAATGCTAATCCCACCTTTCTATCCACCCTAATACACAAATATGTCCCGTCTAGGCCCCTACGCTCTGCCGAAGACCTGCGTCTATCCTCTGTTCGTACTCCCACCTCTGATGCTCACATCCAAGAATTCTCTAGGGCTGCACCGTTCCTGTGGAAATCCCTTCCCTTCTTAGTTAGATGCTCACCCAGTCTCCATTCCCTCAAAAAATCATTAAAAAATCATTTTTTCGCAAAAGCCTATCAATTACACTGTTAAAGGACCACTATAGTGCCAGGAAAACATACTCCTGGCACTATAGTGCCCTGAGGGTGCCCCCACCCTCAGGGTCCCCCTCCCGCCGGGCTGGATGGAGAGGAAGGGGTTAAACTTACCTCTTTCTCTAGTGCCGGGCGGGGAGCTCTCCTCCTCTTCGGTTGAATGCGCATGCGCGGCAGGTGCCGCGCGCGCTTTCATCCAGTCCATAGGAAAGAATTCACAATGCTTTCCTATGGACACTGGCATCTTCTCACTGTGATTTTCACAGTGAGAAACGCGGAAGCCCTCTTGCGGCTGTCAATGAGACAGCCACTAGAGGCAGGATTAACCCTAACATAAACATAGCAGTTTCTCTGAAACTGCTATGTTTATAGAAAAAAGGGTAACCCTAGATGGACCAGGCACCCAGACCACCTCATTAAGCTGAAGTGGTCTGGGTGCCTATAGTGATCCTTTAATGGCTCAAAAAAACAACACACATCATTACTTCCCTAATACTTCCCTTACCTCTTGTGTTAGTTTACCCCAATCCCTCTAGCATGTAAGCTCATTGAGCAGGGCCCTCAACCCGCTGTTCCTGTGTGTCCAACTTGTCTGGTTACAGCTACATGTCTGTTCGTCCACCCATTGTAAAGTGCTGCGGAATTTGTTGGTGCTATACAAATATAATAATAATAATGAGTGAAGACTCAATGTGCGATTGTAGAGAGCCAATATAAATGCATAGCCATTTTATATACTGAGGTACAGTTACATCAAGCACTCGCAATTATTTATATTAAACATGGAAAACATCACAGAAATGCAGCATTAAAAATAATATGTAACACAAGAAAACACAATTGTGTTCTCTTTTAAATGGTCTCCTTATGAGATTTTGTTTTGTCTGAATTGACTCGTTACTTTTTGGCATTAAAATCAGTCCTTGGTTTTCTGCTTTGCTATTATGCAGCATGTGGTTGATATAGTCCCATGATCCCTATTATAAAACAAGGTCATGGGTCAAGTAGGTAAGATGGGTGCAGACTGGGTGGGCCAAGAGAACCTGCTGTCAACGTCTATGTGGAATGTAATGGTGGCGTGGTTAAGGTCACTGCAAAGTGACAGTCACATCTTGCAATGTGAAAAGATCCTGTTGATTTGGAGAAAAAAAATGTTAGAAGGATTTGAGAGCGATCCTGAGTGAAACAATAAAGTCTCCATTCTGTGCAGCTGGGACACACACTGTGCTCTGTGTGTTTCTACAGACTCCATTGGGGAACAACTTAAATTACCCGCGTTCAGTGGAGCAGAACTGCCCTGACAGCCAATTCTCAGGACCCCCCCAATAATGGCCATTGTAATTTAACACTGAGCAAGGGGACGGAGAACTATGTGTAAGTGAGATGTCTAGGATGTTACGACCTTGACACAAACGATCATTCTTTCTCCCTACAAAATTATTATTCTGATGCAGGAACTCAGAGCCAGGAGTCTGAAAAACAAGCCTACAAGCCTGACAAGCATTTCAAAGAACAATATATACAGTATAAGTTCTGGAAGGTTTCACAGTGAGAAACGCTGTAGTTTAAGTAGATATTCCTGCATACTCCGTCCTTTTTTGGTGTCTCAGTTTGCTCAGAATTTTTTCATTTTAATTCCTGTTTGACACTAAAAGCCCCGAGGAAGTAAAGGCCAAAGCTTGTGCAGGAAATTAAAAATCATGTCCTGGCAGGCTTCATTTCCGCAATCAACACTTTTGGCAGGAGGAGCAGAGAAACTGCTCTGCATTCATTTACATTGCTCTGCATATTTACCTTGCCCTCTGCCCAATATAGTTATGCTAACACAAGTGTAATACAGCGCTGCGGAATTTGTTAGCGCTTTATAAATAATAATAATATTAATAATGGACATGATTTGGTTACAAAGTATATGGAACTCAATTTGCTATTTTCTTGTACATAACTGCAATAAAAATACTCCATCTTAATATAATATTAATATTAACCATGCATTCATCATGGAGGCTGAAGTAAAAGATTTGGTTTAATGACAATGACAATAGGAAAAAATGAACTACTGCTTACTAACCATTCTATTAGCCTATAGTGGGTGAGTGAAGCGGATGTATGTTAAAAATAAAATCCCATTTTATTAAAACACCTTTCAGACCTTGTCATAGACCTGGTAAGAAGCAGCAGCCCAACAAACGAGACGCTGTGCCCAATATGGCGTTGTTCATAAATGACTACCCAGTTTCCTTGGAAGAACAAGCTTCAAGAGACTGCAACCCTCCCGAATATCATCAACTTAACTATCTTTAACAACAGATACAGCAAGATTACAACGTGTATCTATTCGGGTTGCATGCAATCACCAATTACAAAAGACAATAGTTTGACATAACCAAAAACATGTTTGGAGAGCATTCGTAAGATAATTAAAGCTTTGTATTTCATCAATTTTTCTATTACACATTACAAGAAAATATATAGCTCAATTAAAAACATTGAAATTAATATCAAAACCAAAACGTAAAGAAAAACCTAAAAAAAAAAAAACTAAGAAAGCCACCAGTTCTGCGTTCACTCTTTTCAGTAATATACCCCTCCCAAATGTGCATTACCAGAGTGTTAAAGGGATACTTTAGGCATCAATACAACTTTAGCTTAAAGAAGCAGTTTGTTGTATAGATCATGTCCAGTGGCGGGTACTGCAGGGGTCGCACCCCAGTCAAGGAGTTGACAGGGCAGCCAGGCCCCCTGAAGTGACGGGCCCGGTCGCCCTGTTGACCCACCGGCACTGTGCTGCAGCCCTGGCCGAGCGGAACAACCGCTGGAGCAGCATTGAATGGACCCATCGGATGGCCCATGCTCTTGGGGTCACCTGAAGGCAATGTATTTCCTGGTGCCCTGTGGCGGTATACCCTCTTGAGGATAGGTTACTACCGCCTGTGGTCGCCCCTTCCCAGTTGTGCCCAGCCCAAGAGTGATTAGAGCGGCTAGCCAGTGATTATAGTCGCATGCAGGAAGGCAATCGTGGTATCACTCAAACCCTAGTTGAGTGAAGGGCAAAATAGAACTGTTTATTGCAGGCAAGATACAGTATTATATAAATACACAGTATTTATGCACAGACCCCCACAGAGGGTCTCCATTTACAGCAATACAAAACATAAGCCCACCCCGGCGTCGCTATGTCTTGGAGATAATGGTATCTCCTGGACACAGGAAGCTGAACACACAAAAAAAACAAAAATACACAATATACAGTAACGCACCCCCACATGCCATATGTTGCGGCTCCCGGCCCGCCGCATGGCGCAGCCGTGCCCGACCAATATTGCGAGCTTACCTGCGACAACGTGGTTGCGCAGACCACAAGCTCCGCCCCTCAAATTTATACGGGCGTGCGCGTGACGTCACAACGTCAACGCACACGCACATTCTGGGGTCAGAGGTCACCCTCTGACCAACCAGAGCTCAGAGAGGGATATTTAAATCCCTAATTCACTCCAGTTCCTTGCCCTGCCGTGGTTTCCTGTTCCTGGTTCCCGAGAGTGCGTTTATCTTTGTGAATCTGACTTCCTGGTATCCTGATCTTGGCTTTTTCCTGGTTATTCCGAATTCTGGTTCCCCTGACTTGACTTGTTTAAACGGTATCTCAGTATTTCTGGCTTCCTTGATCTCGGCTTTCCCTTTGACCATTCTCTATCTCTAGCGTATTAGTCCGGCCATTCTAAGGTCCAGTTTACGCTCTGTCCTTTTATTTCCTTTCCTTTTTTATGTATATGTTTACATAATTTCTGCGTGTTGGACCACACTAGCAGCCATGACACCATATCCCCGAATAGCTCCTGGTCCTATCTACGATCCCTGCAAATAGCGGAGTGATCAGATGTACAGAGCCAGAGGAATAATCATATAAAGTCTAAGCTTGAGGCTCTGTACATACCCGAAAATAGCTCCATAGAATCACTTAGTTTTGGCCGGTAATTCAAATTTCCCGTCTAAACTATGTGGTGGCCAATCAGAAGAAGGGGCGCAAACCAATTTGCCCCAATCGGCGCTCAGGGTAGGGAGGTGTCTCGCCGGCCAACTGGGAGAAAGGGCGCAAAACCAGTTTGAATGATAGCCCTTCTCCTATTGGCCAACATGGACTTCCAGGCGGCCAGCAAGACTCTGCGGCTTGTAAAGCCGACTCACAGTTCCAGGGATTCTGCTGGGGCTTGCGTCTCTCTCCGGTGGATATCTCCACGTAGGTAGCAACGGAGAGAGCACTTGTGGCGGTATTCACTGCGGTCCTTTAAGAGCATGACCTGGCCCAAGTGATGATGTCAGAGCTGGGAGGAAGCCGTCACTTCCACCCAGCTAACAGAGCCGTGCAGGAGGAGAGCACTGTCGAAGGAGAGGAGGGAGTCAGAGCTCTGACTCCCATCAGCCTAAGGCAGCCACTGGACCCCGAGGAAGTCACCAGGAAACAGGAGGGTGACTCAATTATTTTTACAGTTTGCATGTGTGTCTGCATGGGTATCAGTTTGCCTGTATATGTCTGTATCGGTATCTGTGTGTATCTATTTGCATATGTATCTGTATGAGTGTCATTTTGTGTATCTCAACGGTTGTCATTAAGTGTGTCTGTGTATCTGTTTGTCTGCATATATGTGTTTGTGTATCTGCATGTGTGTCAGTGTTAGTATCTTTAGAAATGTCCTTCTGTGTGTCGGTGTATCAGCATGTGTTATATTGTGTGTATCTGCATGTATGTCAGTGTGTTTAGCTGTATGTGTATCAGTATATGCACCTGTGTATCTGTCACCCCCACACACAGAGCTTTATGGGTCGGTGCTGCACAACGACGAGAAGCACTGACGTTTATCGCCTCCACGCTCTGCAACTTTCCGCATAAAAATTAATTGAACCAAAGCACCTCTATGAGGAGATGCGGAATGGGGCAGAGCAGAGTTTTTCCTGTGTGTGCATTAGCCTAGGAAAATATTAGATTGGCTTAGATTGTCAATTTTGATTATCTCAGCTGAGGAGCGGAGGTGGGACCAGCGCTGGCGGACCCATGCAACACAAGGAAGAAAGGTAAAATTTCTACTTATTTAAGGGGGGCTGTTAAGCTAAATAGTATTTTTAGCAATATAGGGTCAGGAATACAGGTTTGTATTTCTAACCTTATAGTGTTGTTTTTGCCCTAGCCACACCTCCCCTGGCTTAGACTGACGCAGCTTGCATGGAAAAAAATAATAATCTATTTTAATCAGTTGAACTTAATTTCCAAGTTTTTATCTCTTGCTTTATAAATAGAACTTTAATCACATACAAGAGGCTCCTGCAAGGTCTAGAGGGCTATTAACAGAGCAAGAGGTAATTCAAAATGAAACAGGATGTGCAGTATAAAGGTTTAAACATAAGATCTCTCTATCGATTAAACCATAGGTCTTGGAGACAGCATATGGTGTTCTCAAGGATCACCTGGATCCTCGGCTGGCCCGAGTGGTTTCAGAGGCCCTGTAAGTCACCTAATGCCTGAAAGAGGAATTGTCTGAGAGCCGTTAATAGGATAGACTGCATTTTTATTATGCAGAATCACATTTGTTCAACCACTTTTTTTTCCACGATTTTATGCTCATTTCCTTTAATTTGTTTTACCTTTACATTGATGTATTTTCGGCTGCACCAGTGATACTATAATTATATTACTATTTCTTATTTTTTCTATCTTTATCCTACAAAAACCTTTCACAACACAAAACAGTTTTCTCTATATTGCGTTTGCTTGACTTAATACTGTTTATTATTTCAACTATGTATATGCAATGTGGTGTGATAACATAAAATAAAAAAACAGGTATTCGATCTTAATTTACAGGACATGCACGGGGAGACTGTGCAAGTCACAGGCAGGGGGAAGTGTGACTAGGGCAGAGCTCGACAAATCCCAGGCACCAGGTCAGAGAGCGCAAGGTAGCAGAGAGGAGCTGCAGGCACAGTACTGCACCCTCGCACGCACAAAGAAAGCAGCCCCACTGGACCCCAGGGAAAGACCCACTCAGCTCTCCCAAAGGTAGGGAGGCTGAATAGGTTTCAATTAAAACAAAAATGTCAGTGTGTGCAAGTAAGCTTGTTGTCAGCGTGAGTGTGTATGGCAGAGTGTGTGCACGCTTTTAGGTATCTGCCCCCACTCAGCCTCCCAAAGCTAGGGAAGCTGAGTGGTGATCAATTAAAAGTAAGTGTGTGTGTGTGTATATGTGAGCCTGTCAGTGTGTGCAAGCCCATCAGAGTGTGTGCGTGCATGCCTGTTGTCAGCGTGAGTGTGTGCGTGTGCGCGTTTAGGTACCTGCCCCTCCGAAGTATGAGGAAGGTGTTTTTGCTCACAGTTTTTCCCACACCGTGCCAGTTTTGCCATGGCTGGTTCCAATCTTGATAATCTTAGCTAAACCAATGCTTTCCTCTTGGAAAGCATAGTGAGCAAATGTGCCAATCTGCATCACCTCATAGAGATGCATTAAATTAATTAATTTCTATGAGGAACATTCAGCGCCTCCATGCAGAGCTTGGAGACACTGAACGTGTTTATACTGAAAGGCTTGCAGGGACAGGCTATAGACACCAGAACTACATCAAGCTGCAGTGGTTCTGATGACTATAGTGTCCCTTTAAGAATTGCATTTTCTTGTTGAAAATGGTTGTCTCCTAACTTTTTAGCGGACTCCTAGATTCCAAACAAATTTGTCAAGCCCTGAACGAAGTGGTTTAACGCCTGAGTAACAGAGAATTAAGCGGTTAAAGTGCAGGACCATTATGTATACACCAAAACTGCTTCAATAAAGGGACATTATAGCCACCTGGACCACTTCAGCTCATTGAAATCCCTGACCCCTTTAGTCCTGCAATGTAAAACCATTTATGTGCCACGGGGGTGGATAGACCAGAGGGCACTATAGAGCTAGGAATACTTTTTACACTATAGAATCCTTTAAAGCTAAAGTTGTTTTGATGACTACAGAGTCTCTTCTAACGGACTGTAGCACGTAATGATGCTGCAAGGTTATTGAGAGCACATTAATTGTACCCAGAGCATTCCACTGTGGAACTTTAGCTGGCCTTATAAGCATCTAATGCAGAAAACCAATCTCTTGGAGGACCAGCAGAGGTGTACCAATCTCAAAATCTAAGGCATTCCTCTACATATTATCACCACAGAACTTCTGTGTTACCATCATAGGTTGTTTAAATGCCAATATATATTTAATTCCCTTGTAAGAATAGTATGTAACAGTTTTCAAATAAATTTGAATTTAATTTTGGGTCACCTGGTTCTATTTACTTGCAGACCTAGCTCAAAAGGAGCATCCTGCCAACAAGGTCACTTTCTTTCCAAGACAATGAGCATGGAGATATACTGCTCCCTCTGTAACCTCAATATCTGTACTACTACTTACAGATGATTTTTTTTATCCCATTTGTCTTTTTCTTCTATTTTTAATATTTATTTTTCTACTATCATTCTTTAAAGATATATTTAGACTTTCTTATCTATCAGACAGCCTTGTCCCCCTTGAGTTTCTGAATGTGTTTTGAGCAGGTTTCTTTACTGCAGTCTGCATAGATTATTATATATATTATATATAATACAAAATTGTATTCCCAACACTATAGTGCCGCCCGCACTCCATGGGCAAATAAAGAAGGGTTAAAAAAATAAATAACCTTTAAACACTTACCGGATTCCAGCACCAAGGTTCCTCGGTGCTGGGTCAGGCTCCTCCTGCTCCAATGTCAGCTAATGGGGCAACCTAAGGCACATGCAAATAAGATCTTTCCCATAGGAAATAATTTAATTAAAGGGTTTAGAAGGAGCTGGGAGTACTCATGCAAAGCGTAAGGACGTTCAACATCGTTTCACATGCCAGGAAACGCCTCTAGTGGCTGTCTGAGAGACAGCCACTAGAGGAAGGCTTTAACCCTGCAATGTAAACATTGTATTTTCACTGAAACTGCAATGTTTGCAGCTGGAGGGCTAAACTATAAGGGACACTGCACCCAGACCAATTGAACGAGATGAAGTGATAATGGTGCATATGTTTCCAAGATAAAAGAATCACTGAAATCATTCTTCTTACGGATTGTAAGAGCTTTACACTTTCTTTACTCATCTGTCTGCATATTTTGTGGTACAATACTTGCTCTTGTGATGTGAGATAACAATATTCTTAAGACCATCATGTCCCTATAAATTATATTTATTAATAATAAAGTCAATACATAAAAGCACATGGTTTGTTACAATTACTCAATATACACAAGGTGGGCAATTTCAGAAGAAAAGGGCGTGGGGTTCTATTTGACACCAGATAAGACTGATAGTTACCAAACACAGTGAAGGTGTTAACCATTTTACTGCCTGAAGCTTACACGAAGGAGCACAGTTTCAATGTTTGCCAAGTAGCTTAAGGTAACAAACATACTCATTTCACACAGTTTATGGCATGGGCTGCTTAGAACTTGTAAAATTAGTGAAATGTCAAATCACATTTAAGCTGATCACTTGTACAAGTTACCTTTGAGAAGAAAAAAAAAAAGAGGTTTTATAAAGCACATGCCAAAATAATGCATGAGTAAAGGAAGGGGGTGTTGTTTTACATAACCTCAATGGTGAAATCTGTATATTCCCTTAGTGTTTCTAAATTATTTTTCTATCCAAAAATACACCACCAAATGTTTTCATTAATCAGAAATAAATTAATACTCCTCTGATACCCAGAGAAGGCAATATTAAATGGTGGGTAATGTAGCGTAATGTAATAGGGGTAATGTAAACGAACAGTGCCATTCAAACATCTTCTAAATAATCTCTTAACATTTTAGTGAAATGTGAAGATTAGCAAATGTTTTAAAAATGTATTTGTCTCATGTTCTGGTTGCAAGTAACCTGCACAGAAGTTCCATGCAATAATTTCCCTATCCCTTCCTTTGTAATCTATTCTATGTGATCTGCTAGCTTGCAATCAAAGCGTGAAATGGAACATGAAACATGGGATAATACTTTAAAACGTTTGCTAATTTATTGGTTCAGTTAAAATTCAAAATGTAACTTAAAACATGACTCGGGCTCAAAATGACAATGTCATTTTTTAAATGAAGGTGTGTGGTTTAAAGTTGCAGCATTTTGCAGAGGATTCAACTAAGCAATAACACAAAGGGATCTTCAAGCATCCACACGTTAGATATAATGTGTAGGCTAAGTTACAGGTGGTTATGCTGTTTGTTTTTTTTAAATTTATCTGCCCATTCCTGTAAGATTTCCCTTTTCAATCCAGTATTACAGCTGTATAGTGGGCCGTGACTACAAAGTAGAAAGCAGACAATTTAACTATAACAAACTAACCTTGCTATATTCATGAACTGTATATGGATGAGCTCAGCACTGCCTTAGGAAGGTAGTTGAGCATTATGAGTCACTTTCTGCTCTTGACAGCACAAAATACAATACCAAAATACTTTGCAGAAGCTGCAAAACCCAGGAATTTACAGCAAATTCAGAAACTTCAAAATGTATCTTTTTTCCACCCTCTAATTTTGTATATCTCTCGGAATGCGTTCTTCACAGATTTAAATGTGTTAACTGAGGTGTCCCTTTAACTATGAATTTTTGAGAAAGAAGGGATATCAGACTGAAAGAAATAGTAATGTCATTGAGTAGGTGAGAGAAAGCTAGTGGATACATTTGTGTGTGAAAGAGCAAAATTGGAGAGGATGACATGAAACCCTTGTGCAATCTGGAGACAATAAACAAAAAAGTAAAACTGAATGCAAAGTGACAGATATTGGTTAATTTGACACAAAACATTCTTGTAGCTCATCCCATTGCAAAGATGCCTATTTTGTCCTTATTTATCACAAGCCTTTTCTGTTTCCTTGAACCAAACCAGCCTGTTGGTCATCCTTGCAGTTCACCAATGCCATTCAACTTCAGTTTGGAACAAAAAAAAAGGAAAGAGGGAATCTGGGTAGCATCCCTAGTACAAAATTAACTACCTACATTTCACAGAAAATTGGCACAATCCCCAACCCCCCATTAAAAAGACTCTGCCACTCTTAATTTTACTCATTTTCCCCTAATGTCCTGGAGAAGGCGAAGTCCCATGAGTTCAAAAGATGCTTAATGTTTATTGCGTCGGAGAGTGGGATGGGCACAGGTTGGCACAAAGTCAGTGGTTTAGGTCCATTACATGATAGCATAAGTGAGTTGGTGTGGGACTGCTGCAAAACACAGGAATGGCGAATGTAGGAATGTTGGGAGGGCGTCTTAGCAGAGGACAACGATATATACTGTAGAAGGACCGACCCACCTAGGGAAAGGAGACATAACATGTTACGCAAGACCATTACATACTTTTATTTAAGTGGAATCATGCATCTTTCAGATAATATATGAATCTATATATAAAAAAAAATATGTTCTTGCACAACGAGCCATTTCTTTTCAGAGGTGCCTGGATTTATGTCTGTTTTGGATTAAGGTTTTAGGTCTCCTATCCAAGTCTTATTTCCAGGAAAAAAAAGCAGAAAACAAACTAGATCAGTAAACCAAGTTACTTTCCTTAGGACTCATAGGATTCATATTTTTGGGGAATAGAACAGCTCTGTATTACTCGGATATCATTTACCATGGGTGGTTTTATATTGTGAATAAGCCTCAGACATGACTCAGCTATTCCGGAAGCACAGTATGTTAAATGAATTATTTTTTTTTTATTTAATACAAAACAATCTTACAATTAACCCCTTAAAGGGCCAAAGAGTATTCAAAGTAGTGTACAAAGAACATATGCTAGCATTCCATGATTGGCCTATTAGGAAAATGGTCACCTGTGCCA
This sequence comes from Pelobates cultripes, assembly GCA_933207985.1. Taxonomy (NCBI): domain Eukaryota; kingdom Metazoa; phylum Chordata; class Amphibia; order Anura; family Pelobatidae; genus Pelobates; species Pelobates cultripes. Next base: position 130,047,291 of record OW240914.1, on the reverse strand, counting down.
TTTGCATTCACATTGCAAAATTCATTAATTCGATAAAAGGAGCTTCTGGGCAAAGCACAAAAATCTTTGTTAAGTAAGCACTGCTTCTGACGACCTTTCTTTAAAAAAACAACAAAATACCACATAGGTCTATGACTGAGCAATAACATTTTTTTTAAATTTTTTTTATTTCTCTGTCTGCATGGTGTTTAAAAAGAGGTAACAATTGGACTGTTAAATATAGTACAAGCAATAAGATCTATGTAATGAATCTTACATATTAATTACCTGGTGTGTTCTATCTTCCAGTCAAGCTTCTGTCCTCAAAGATGGTAATCTCGATCTGGTGGTGCAGTGAAGGAATAGCGGTGATATCCGTGACATACACCATCTGTTCACTAGTGCAGATCAGCAGGGTTTGCTCTGTATATGCACTGTATAAATCTATAGACAGACCGGTAGTTACAGGTAATTATCAGTAGTGTATCACGATTAGTACTGCACTTGCCAACAGCTGTAGTTAGCATTGCTGTAGGAACCTGGCAGCTGTAGCACTCACAAGAAGATGGCATTAGTTGTGATGAAACTATAAAGCAACATGGACTATAAATGGGGCATGTGAGGGCACAATAAGTGTTCACTAGCAGGGTTAGGAAATGCAAGGAATTGGGTGAATCTAGGGCAGCATGAGGCAACAACACCTATACACGGATTGTGGCGAGGTGTGGGTAAAGCATTAAACCAGACTACAGGCAGGCTAGCAAGACATAGATGGGTAAATCTGGATCACATAATATGATTCTATTTTTCCAGATATAATTTGGCTTTCCTTGTTAGAACCTGCTTTAACGTCTGGCATTATTCAGTAGAGGGGGAATTATGGAGTACCGGATAGAGAATCACAGGTTTTATTTAAAAAAGAGACGAGCTGGAAACACTTTCCAACTCAGGTAATTGCTCAGTTCAGTTATTTTGCCATACAATTTGCCACAACTCAATGTTTAATGAATAACACGTATAGGAGTACATATGGGAAAACTGGAGTGCAATAAAAATGATAAACAGCATACATGCAATGCATGACACGTGCCCTGCCTGAATAAATACCTCTAGTTTGAAAGAAAGGAGCAGGTGTTATAGGGTTAATCTACTTAAAGGAATCCTCCAACCCCATAACACCTTGGTGTCAATGAAGTTATGGGGTCTGGAGGTCCTCAGTTCCGTCTTACCTTATATGGATAACCCATTTTTGAACAGTACAGAATTTTGCATTGAACCTCCTCCAGCCATACCAATAAGCTTTTCCTTTAGATGCTAGTCATAGGCTGAAAGCATCAGCTGACATTCTCAGACTATCACTGGCCATTCATTGCGAGAAATGCTTTAGAAAGTCACATGCACCAAAGGGAACAGCTTTCCTACAAGTGCTGGGGACAGAGAATGAGGCAGAGGGGCAGAATGCCAACAACAAAACATTCTGGAAAAGCATGCCACAAATTTTAAGAATGTTCTTCAATTTAAGAATTTTTTAAAAAGACAAAATAAAAACTAAACTAAAACCCACTGGTAGTAATTCCTGCTTTCATGTATTTGGAAACAATGGAATATATATATATATATACACACACACGCGCTAAATGGAACTCTCATGCGACACTGCCAAGACTAGATGTTACATCTGCCTGCTTGACCTGGAAAGGTGGACTATAGGTCTCCATGTGCTATTAACAGACCTATACCGTATCAGACAAATTCTGTAGAAAGAGGCTGGAGAAAAATTGTCATTTTAGATGTAAATACATCTCAGATCAGTATTTTTTTTCAATCGTTTTCAGATATGTTGTCAATAAATACTTTGCTGCACAATCACACAACTACAATGTCAAATCAATTTCAATCTCAGGGCTCCTGTTAATTTTCTGAAAAATGTCTGTAACTTGTCAGGGAAGTATTCTATTGGACGATAGTTTGTATAAAAAGGATACTACTCTGAGACCCCTCTCGATCGGGTCAGTAAGGAGTAGGCCCTGGGGAGCATATATCTTTTCATTCTGCTCTTGGATATACTTCGCGATTTTCTTCAGAACCTATGAAAATAGAATTGAAGATACAAAGGAATTAGAGCTTTCAATAAAATGTTATAAAAATAAATTTAAATAGTTTTTTTTTTTTTTTTTGTATGAAAAAAAGACAGTGTAGAAAAGACAGTTACCATTACATGTCAAGGGCTGTTCAAAAATACCTTGCAAACAAGTGGTCAGACCACCTAACCAGGGACATTGATAAAGGCCAGCCTCCATCCAAGATCATACAGAAAAGAAAAAAGTGATTTTGTTATATTCCAGTCTTAGATAGAGGCTGGCTTTTTCAGCATGCTCCCTTAGGGGTCCGACCCGTTGTTTGTATGGCAGGAAACAACATCATGCAACACTTCTCCCAACTCGTAAACGGCAACTGCTGTCAGCAAGCAGTACATTTCAATACTGCTGTTTTACTGTGGTCATGAATTCTCCAGTTTTATTAACTGCTGAAGAGATATAATTGCAACAACACCAGCATCACACCACACACCTCCCCATCAATAGGAAAATAGGATCTTGTTACTAAGGAAATATGTTACATGACTCACTTTACCCCCAATGTCAGAAGACATTATCACGAATCAAATGTATTTGTATCCACTTATAAACAATATGACTGCATCTGGTTTGGTTGTAATTTGTTTTATCCGTTAATCTTTCTCTCTAACCAAACAAACACTGGCAAATCTAGATCTGGAGCAGTGGTACATTGTATGGTTCGTTTTCTGGCTGCAACGTACAATTAATGTATAGTGTGTTAGGTCTACTCCTCTATACACCATTGGTTTTCTACTAATAATTCTATAAGATATTAGGAGTGTTCAGCGGGCTGTGACTTATTAGAATCCCAGGCCTTTTTTATGGAGCACAGATCTTTGTTACAGAACACGTTGGATAAATATTGGAACAACCACAGCATCTGTTGTTCTTACATAGAAAATACTTAAGATTTTTTTCACAACCCACACATTTTTTGAGTCAGTATTTACTGAAGCAAGGATATAAAATTTCAATCTTTCTAAAGAAAAACATGCCCAGCCTTCGTCATTTCATCAACAGGAAGAGAAAGTTTTGCTTACAACCCTAGGCAAGGAGAGAGTTAAATCGCCAATGCTGCCATCAGCAATACTGTTCTGACTATGTATGTGTATTGAAATATTACTTTGTGTATTTTAATATTATGCTGTACCCTATTGTAACAATGCAATATTTGTGGTTCCGGGACATACTTGAAAACAAGAGAAATCTCAATGTATCCTTGTTGGTAAAATAATAAATATTCTGGTGGAAGCCTCGGACATTTGTTTACTATGTACTCCTATCTTGCTGGGATGTGTCAGAGCGTCAACTTGTACAATATCTGCAGCAAGCGACAGGATATTATTTTAACCTATTTTAACCCTTTGGAGACCATTTATGTCACAATATAAAGATATCGGTCTGGTATCTGGTCTAAGGACTTGTAGCCAAAGTAGAAATATAATCAATGTATTTTTGCTCTGCATTAGCAATAGTCGTACTATGTACACTTGGGTGCTTCCCAAAAAAAAGTAGTACTTCACTTTCCATTGTGGCAGCTGGCGTTTAGCTTCAAAGCAGGTCATTATGAATTTGTATTTCTTAGCGGTCTATAGGGGGTGGACCAACCAAGTTAGGGGTTCGGCTTCGACTGAAACAACTGACCGTAACAGAACATGCTGATATTACCAACAGTGAGCCTGCTAAATGCCATTGAGGGCCATTTCTAACCAAAAGGATATATTTGGGCAGCCCTGTCACTCTCACTTTCACAACCTGGTTCAGGACTTCAGTAAGAGAAATGATGTATGATGCAAGAGCATTACATTGAAGGGTATGGATTGGTTGGAAAGTCAATGTAATCTAAAGAAAGGTGAACTAAATTATATTCTCAGATGTAAGAAGGAGAACACCTTCAGCGGAAATTGGTTTATTTTACTTCTTTAAAAACACACCTAAGATCTCATCCACTGACAGAATACATAACACAAAATGAAATGAATTATTCCAGGTGAAGATCTTAACAAGGCAACAGATGAACCAAAAGCATGGTAAAAATTAAATCCTACAAGAAAAAGAGAATCCACTTCAAAAACATGACACAGCCTGCAATAACTGACACAGAGCAATGCTACCACCTCGGTCCATACCAATTCATACCAGAGATTAGCATAGTGACTGGCTAAGAGTGCTCAACTGATGGTTTTAGCCAATCACAGCCTACTACTCCTGGTATGGCGTAAAGCGTAGCATAGCTCTTCCTCTGCCATTTCATCACTGGAGGTAAAGCTTGAGGCTGCTGGGTACAGAGAATCTTTACTAAACATAAAGTAAACTGTTTAGTAATGATACGGACACTAGAGGCTGACTTAGTGCTGCAATGTAAACATTGCAGTTTCTCTGGAGCTGCAATGTTTAACATTGCAGCACTAAGGACAATAGAGTTCATTGTACCGTGTACCTAGACGACTTCAGTGAGCTTCTGGCTGCCTACAATGTCCCTTTAAAGATTCCGCAATCACCAGGACACACAATGCATTTGAGGAGGTAAAATAAAATGGTTTCGGTTTCTTTCCCACTCTCTATGCAGAGTGACATGTGCAAAGGTAACATTTATAGCAGAGATCAACAGGGATCCAAGATGAAGGCACTCAGTAGCAAAATAGAGTAAAACAGGAGGTGTAGATTTTATTTTTTAGCCTTCCCAAATATTTGTTAAAGAAAAGGCATAAGTAAAGGGAATATAAAAACCTATAGAAAGCGACTGTTGCCCTGTAAGGAGCATGCGTAACTAACAGCGTTAATTGGGAGAGAAGGTAGGAAAGGTGAAGAAAGATAATTAAAATAGATTAGAATACGGTTGCAGAAAACAAAAAAAAAAACACAAAACCCTGTACAGACACTGTTAACGAATGTTGACATTTGTATATTCCTGTAAAAATGTAATATTTAGGATTACTGTTGATATGAGACAGAAGTGATGACGAGATAACCTACTCTGACAAAAGAATGAATAGTCTTGGAGACTTGTGATGGGAGAGTGTCTCTTGTTCATTGTGCGGGTAATGAGGGTATTAGAGGGAGGAGGAAATTGCAGGGAAATTCTAACCCTAACTATTTTTTTTAGCAGAAAAATGAGTGATTCAGATAAGCTGCCCACTGCCAGCCATTCAGGCACCACTGGGCACTAGGAGCAGAAAGGAATATTGTTGGTTTACATAAAACAATTAACTCATTTATCACCAGCTAGTTTACATCCAGTATGGGATGGTCTCCTTTGCAAGCAATGCTCTGAAGCACAGTTGTCCGGGTCTGCAGTATGGCATGTAGCTTAAGAAGTTGACAGAAGCCTACTGAAAGTTAGACCTCATCTGGAGGGTCTCAGTTGGATAGCACTTCAAATAAAATTCTCTGCACAGTCAGCTGCTGGCACTAATGATTAAAAAGGTAATCTATGGGGGCAGTATACTTCTGCTATAAACTACTGCTTGGTCATGTTTTATTAATCTCTTTCCAGTTCAAGAATGTAACTTCTACTTGACAGATTTCCATCCAATACACTGCTACATTAACACTTTTTTGAAGAATGTTTTAACCCCATGATGCCAAAATGTGAAAGGCATTTCTATAGAATGCTACAGAATTTCTAAATCCTTGTTCAATCTCTGACACAAATTAGCTGCATAAAAATGGTGCACCTTTTTAAAGCAGAAGCTAAGGGAGGCCTTAACATACACAGTGCAGGAACACTGTAGCATTAGGTATACATATATGTGTCCTCCTAAGGCTACAGTCCTGATGTTACTAGATAGTTTAAGCCCCAATCTGTACACAACAAAATGAAACCCTCCCCCTCCCCCCACAAATTACTCACCTTTTCTCCAGCGCAGGGCCTCCACCAGTGGTGCCACAACCACCCCCTCAGGTTGCGTTATTCTGGTGGCATGCCAATCCAATGCTCCTCATAGAAGAGGATCGGGGGAACATAGTCTCATGCACTGCCCTCACAGCAACAGGTCTACAATTCCTCCATAGAGAATCATACATTTTTTTTTAGAACTATTTTTATACTTGGCTATGGGGAGAGTGGTGTCGTGTAGAAGTAGCGATTCAGGTTTAAATGGGTGGCCTTTCCCAATTATGGCAGTGAAGGCCCCATGAATATAGTCTTCCAGAGTAGAACAGTAGACAGTCCTACTTCAAATGAAGAGTTACACACTAGCATAAATCAGGAATTGAGGTAAAAAGAAGGTGTAGTAACCAAGGGGAATGCTACCACCATGTTGGGTATATAAAGTTTGTTTCATGCAGTTTGGAATTAAGCAAACACTGATGAGCAGGGCACCAAAATGTCCTTCCTCATCTGTGTTAATTTAGCCTAGATTTTCGTATAACATAAGATAGGAAAGCGGATCAAACTCCAGCAGCAATATTTAAGAGTCACAAGGAACATCATGCAAAGAACACCCTTTCCTGGAAGAATACTTTGATACTGTAATTGTGAACATTGTATGAAATCAAAATATGATACAGTGTTCTTTTAACACATATCTTGCAGTTTCTGGTCACATTTTCCTTTATTCATCACAGCAGCAAAATTATAAATCTCTGTATAGATTTTAGTTGGTTAAATGACAAAGAAAAAATAAAATTGGAATAATGATAATTCTATTTTTATTCTAGTTACTGCATGCCTTCCACCTGTTCAGAAAATGGCTTGCATTCACATTCACAAGGCAGCACACTATGTAACTATACAGTCTGACAGTGTATGGGTTAACCAACAGTACTAAGCAGAGCCGAGCCGTGGAGGTTATAAATAAATAAAAGACCAATTTATTAACAGTAGGTTTGTGTGTCTGGATCACATACCTCTCACAGAGGTGAATTCATCCAAAGCGTTTGCTCTTTTCGACCACTTAGGGAGAGCTGTCCAACAGCCCAATATTTACAGTTGGTTTCAGGAGGGGATGAGGACACAAGCTGTCTGCGTGTAACCCCTTTGGTGCTAGGTAGGGATGGGTATGTGGGTGGGAATTCAGGTTTTAATGAAAAATGTGGCAGGGAGAGGGTTTTTATGCTGGCTAGTCCTTCCTGAATAAATAAATCTAAAATCTGTCTGTACATTGCAAAGCATTTCATCTGAAAGCTGCTGAAAGGCCTCAATTCATTCTCCTTAAAAAACTTCATCTAAACACAGCTGAACGGGAATAAAAAAGGTCCGTTTAATATCTGTACTCTGCTTTCTTTTAAAAGCCCCAAAAGGAACCATTTGAATGCCCTTAACATAGGGCAGGGCAACTGTGGCTCTTTGAACCAAACCACTGTATAAATGAGTCCTAGAAATGGTATTAGGAACATTTTGAAAGACAATCTTAAAGGAACTCTATAGCATTCGGAATACATGTATTCCTAACAATAGTGTTTCTACTAACTATTTAGGAGTCGTGCCCCCTCACCCCAAGAATGAAAAGATAAGCTTACTTTCAGCTACATTTTATTCCTTTCCGTGCTGGTCTCTGTGCTGCAGGTCCCACCTCATTAACTGAGATCAGCAATCTTTATGATCTCAGCCGAACCAATGCATTGAAAGGCTAGTTCGCATGTGCAGCAAATTGCCAAGGTGTGCCAATCAGCATCTCCTCATAAAGATGCATTAAATCAATGCATTGCTATAGGGAGCATTGAGCATTGCCATACAGAGAGCAAAGACACTAAACATAGATAATGCAAAAATTGCAGGACTCATGCAGGAACTCCTACTAGTGGCTATCCAAGTACCTTTTTCAAGCCATTTTTCATAATGAATGGGGAGCTACTGATTGCTCTTAACCAATCAGTGAAGACCCTTCCCAGCAGCTCTCCCAGACTTCCATTCTGAAGATTTTGAAAAAGCAGATGTGAAGGGTGCAGAGACAAACAGTGCTGGAAAGGAGATCATGAGGTTAAACCATTCATGAATGAATTTAACCTCTAAAAAGTAAGGCAACGCAATGCACCTTCTAGCACCATAACAACTTTATTTCAATTAAGTTATTATGGTGCCCAGAGTGTTCATTTAAATAAAAATATGTATCAATGTTGAAAAAAGTTTACTTTAGCATATCTGGGAAACGTGATCATCAGTTATTGTCCCTCTAAACTTAAACTTGTTTTAGATCACATATCTTCATTGTACAACACTGTAAAATAATTTTGTAAATAACTATAAATTGCCCTAAAAGGCACCTTTTTAGTTATGTGACATTTTGGCCACCCTGTTCCCTAAAATAACACCTTGGGTGGTTTTTAAGGAAATTAGTCATCTTCAGTTAGACAGGTTTTGGCAAGAACCAAGGGCTACCCCTATACATAATTTGTGGAACACATTCTTTCCCTTTTAAATAGTTAGCTTGGCAACACTAGTCCGTTTCTGTCTTTATAACATATTATCCTTTACTCATATTAGCCAGTACTGCAGAATCTGAAAATAATAAACAGGTTATTTATCAAGGATGCTTGTCTCACCTTCTCGTAGTGTGTCTCCATGCACAGAAATACTGTATATGCAGTAAGGCAGGCGAGACAGCCTTCCAGGTAAGACGGACTTCCAAGCTTCTCAGCCTCAGCATACAGATTATTCAAGGTCCGTACAGTCTCCTCAAATTGCTGCCTGTCAACCTGAGATAGAAGAGAGGGGGCAATTATTAATACAGTCTTCATCCTATGAAATTCCTCTGATTCTTAGCTTTTCAAATGGTTTGGTGTTTCTGAATAAATTACAGAGCTCCACAAAAATAGAGTTCACAGTAATGTGTGGTGTATAACGTACTCACAGGATGCAACAGTACTAAACACAGGGTTACTAACTAAAGTGGATTTTATATTTAAGTTTAAAATGGCTGATTTGGAAAAATTCTACAAGTCAAATGTGTTTTCATGTAGAAATAAAAATATGCAGGTATTAAGTGGGTGCTTAGTGCTAATGTAGAATACTCTAACGTCTAGGTGGGGTCCCCTTAACCTTCACCAATAGTATAAAACACAAATATAAATAAGACGAAATATCTTACATGCACATACAAGAACAATTCTTTCTATTAGATAAAACTCCTATAATAAAACATAAAAGACAAATAATGGTGCAATATCGTTTGAACTTGTGGGAAAAGTGTCAATATTTCCAATGAATTTACACTCACAAGTAGGGAGCCAATAAGTATTAGGCTCAAATATTCAGCTTTGTGGGATATAGGGGGTCCCACTCCCTCCTCTGTATGTAGAGGATCCTCCTTTGATTGCAGTCACAGGCATGCAGTAAAGGTAACAAAAGTGCTTTATTCAATAAAGTGCACAATATATTATGAATAAAATAAATTAAAAACCTTACAGTCTGTACTGGCAGTCCTTACAATGTAGCAAAACGCATTTCGCCTCTCCAAGAGGCTTCCTCAGTTGCTGCCTTTCTGTCCTATGAGTAGTGTTCCTTTTGAATCTGTTTCAGCTTTGTTTTTTCCCTCCTTTCTCTGTTACTTCCGGGTATCGTTTCTCTGTGACGCACTTCTGGTTCCGGGTTTTGCGTTCCATTGGAACGCATGAAAAAAAAAAAAAAAAAACGCATGTGGAACACAAGGATGAGTTCCTCTCTAAGCTGGAACGCATCCTTGTGTTCCACATATCTCCCTCCGATTTGTAGGTTGTCCTTATTCCTGTGGAGCTCATACATGCGTTCCAAATATCTTGTACATGTAATCCATAATGTCTCTCAATGCAATAAAGAGAAGGGAAAATACTTCAATAGTGTGAAGCTAAGAATATTAAAATTGTCAATTAAAAATAGATTCATGCACATTATGGTGTGAATAGGTGACAGTTTAGTGATTCCTATTATAAAGATAGATGTGCAGACTGTGCAAGAAAATAAAATATATATAATCTTATAGAATATGCCTGCTATTTTACAAACATGTATGCATGTATGCGCTCCACAGGAATAAGGACAACCTACAAATCGTAGGGAGATGATATGTGGAACGCAAGGATGCGTTCCAGCTTAGAGAGTAACAAGTGGACTTCTGGAACTGATGTCCTTGGCTGGGTCATAGTGATTAGGACGTCGTCCGCAAAGAGGCTAAGCTTGTGTTCTTCGCCTCCTATATTAATAGCATGTACGTTGGGTGTGGATCCGATCAGTTCCGCTAACAGTTAGAGTGCTAATATATACAAAATCGGAGACAGAGGGAAACCTTGCCTCGTACCGTTTGTCACCTTAAATCTGGCAGATGTGTAACCACCCGTAGAGACTACCGCTGTTGGTTCGTTGTATAGGGCCATTATTTAGGATAAAAAAAAATTGTGGGATTCCAAACCTTCCCAGGGCCGAGACCAAGAACCCCCAGCCCAGCCGGTCAAACGCTTTTTCCGCGTCTAGCGAGAACAGTAGGCCCTCGGTCCCGGCTCGTCTCATATGGCTCAACAGGTCCACCACCTTCCATGAATTATCTGCCCCTTGGCGCCCAGACACAAACCCCACTTGATCTCCCTTTATTAGGGTTGGTATGACTGAGGATAATCTAGTAGCTAGCCATTTGGCATAGATCTTTGCGTCCATGTTAAGCAGCGATATGGGTGTAAAAGTTTTGCATTCATTGGGTTGCTTCCCCGGCTTGGGTAATGTAATGATATTGGCTAGTAACAAGTCTGTCGGTAGGCCTTTTTCTTGGTTAGTGGAATTAAATAGCTTTGTCATGTATGGTTCTAAGAGGTCACCAAAAACCTTGTAATATTTGCATGTTAGACCATCTGGTCCCGGTGCTTTGTGTGGGGGTAACCCAGCTATAATTTTAAGGATTTTGTCAGTCGATATATGTGCATTTAAAGATGCTATTTGGTTGGCATTCAATTTGGGGAGGGACACCTTGTCTAGGAAGTTCTGGATCTGATCCCCCGTTGGTCGTATTTTGGGTTGGTCTGTCTCTATGTTATAGAGAGCTTTATAAAATGTTGCAAATGCTTTGCTAATGTCCTGGGGTTTGTGTACCATTTTTGTGTTGTTTATTCTTATGGATGAGATACAGTGTTTTGTTTGTCTATGTTTGAGTAAATTGGCCAGCACTTTGCCTACCCTGTTTCCCTGGTTGTAGAACCTGGCTTTTAGTTTCTGTATATGATAGTTTGTTTTCAGCAAATTGGCTTCGTCAATCTGGGATTTTAGTGTCTTAATCTGTGATGCCAATTCACTGGATGCTTCGCGTTTATTTTGTCTTGTCAATATTTCTAGTTTTTGGAGCCATTCTGTCATTTGAGATTCCCGTTCCCATTTTAGGTAAGACGCCCTCTTTATAAAAATGCCCCTAATCACCGCCTTATTGGCCAGCCATAGAGTTTCCAGGGACGTCTCCCCATTGTTGTTCCTAGCGAAATATTCTTTCAGTTCTACCCGAACGCTTTTGATAAAGTCTAGATCATGGAGTAGTGATTCGTTGAGCCTCCAGAACCCCTTCCCTGTGTGTGTGTGGGCGTCTTTAATGTATAAAAAGACTGGTGCATGATCAGACCAAGTCATCTGTCCTATCACACAATTCTCTATTTGGATCAGGTCTGTGGGTGATGTGTACAAGAGGTCGAGTAAGAGTTATGGACCACTGAGTGGAACGTATAATCTTTTTCATGGTCGTGCAGGGTGCGCCACACATCGAGCAGGTTATGGAAATGAAGACGGGTTCTTAAAGACTTGCAGGAACCCTGCAACGCCTTTAATCTTATGTTTGTAAGCTTGGCTGATGAGTCCAAGGCTGGTTCTGCTATAAAGTTGAAATCCCCACACAACACCAGGGTACCCTGTTTGATCTTATCTATCTTATTACACAGCATTTCTAAGAACTGGGCTTGGTTTGTATTTGGGAAGTAGGCATTCGTTATAGTGTATTTTATCTCGTTCACAATACAAACTATGATCAAATAACTGTCCATGCGCAATAGGGTGAATGCCATGTTGTCAGTGAGCATTCACCCTATTTTGTGAGCAGTGGAGTGCTGTATGACTACTGTATGACTGAGGGTACAGGGATTTTTGCGGTTGTTTGTTAAAGTGTGTCTCTTGTAGGCACACTATGTCGCTATGCCATTTGGACAGATCTTTGTACAGGAGAGTACGCTTGTGTTGGGTGTTTAACCCCTTAACATTGTACGTGACTATTTTCATAAATGTAGTCTTGGCTGTTGGATTGATCGGGGGCCTGGCATGACTTTACTAGCTTTATCCTGGGCACCCATGGTAGAGATTTGCAAGAGTTCTGGGGGGTGGAGAAGGATAGGGGAATGAAACAGCATAACATTTTATAACTTACATACAATAAAACTCAATGGCCCAAGAATTAACCCCTAGGGGTCTGGAGTTGCCTTCCTGAGGGCCAAGACAACTACCAGGGGTCGTGGTAATGGTAGCCTCTACCAGTGTGCGAATATTCCCACTGGTGTCGGCTATACTCTTAAACTGCAAGTTTAAGTCTCAACTACTTCCCATCTTGGTGATTGTATTCCCTTTCTACGGCGTCTATCCATCTTAATATGTTGCGCTTTTTTTTGTGTGTATTTAATTAAAACCTTATGGTAAGTAATATGCGAGCTTTCTGGTTGAGATACCAGGGCTCCCTCCGGCGGGAAATGGTACCACAATATGTATGCCCCCTCCAGGGCCCGGCGTTTTTTAATTAGCTTCTCACACAACCCCCCAGGGGGGCCACTGCACCCAGCAATTTCAAACAAACAGTTTACATTTACATTACCCATATGAGAACATCATGCCCTCTCTGTTATAAGATGTACAAAGTCATGGTAATTTCGGTGCAATTCATGGTGCTTTTTGCCACTCTGGATTTACCCACCTAGGGCCGGGCGCAGGTAGGTGCTTCGGATCCTGGATAGGGTTGTCCCAGTGTCTCAGTAATTTGCGTCCCTACTCCACCGTCCTGATCATGTGGAGAGTCCCATTTTTTAGCACCTGGATCTTGGTGGGGAATCCCCAACAGTAAGGCACGTTTTGAGCACGTAGAGAAGTCGTGATAAGCGCCAGGTTCCGGCGTTGAAGTAGTGTGGCTGGAGAGAGATCTGCGTAGATTTGCAGCGATTTGTATTCTGGGGTCGGTTTTTGCGGCTGGCTTTCATAATTTGATCTTTGACATGAAAATAATGGATCCTCATTAACACATCATGTGGTGATGAAATCGGTATGTGTTTCGGCCTCCCGACTCTGTGTATGCGGTCTAAGACCAGAAGGTCTGGGTCCACTTCCAGTATGAGCTTGGCAAAGAAGGTTGTTATGTATTGGAGCAATTGTTTGCCATCTATATCTTCCGAAATGCCCCTTATTCGCACATTATTCCTCCTGGAACGATCTTGCAGATCAGTTAGCTTATCTTCATGGGCATGTAGTTTGTGCTCCATCTCCTGCATGGCATCCGCCATGCTATTATGGGCCTCTGCATGTTCCGCCATTTTGTTTTCTATATGCAATGTGCGCTCACCCAACTCCGTCACATCTTTGTTTAGGTTGGCTATTACCTCTTTAAATTGGTGCATCAGAGAGGTATTCAATGTTTCCAGCAGAGATTTCATTCTGGACTCCATTATTGGCCCCTCACTCCCCGCCTGAGCTTCGTTCTCTGTGTCAGACGTCTGCGCCTCCGCTCCTTCTTCGGCGCCATCTTGTTCCCTTTCCGGCGTTTTTTGTGCGAAAAATGTCCCAGTCTCTCAGTAATTTGTCCAGTTTTGGTTTGTTTTTTGCCGCCATCGGGTGGAGCAGCTTGTCAGTGCTTGATGGGAGTTGTTTGGTTGTCTGTTTCTGCAGTTTAGTCGCTGTTATTTGCCGCTTTTCGCCGATCGGGTAGGAGCACAACGATTATGCGACCATTCCCATTGGCTGTCCTACTATTTTTTTTTTTTTTAAACTCACAAACGTAAGCGTTGGAGTAAATGTAAAAGTTCATTGTATTTGTACCTGATTTGGAGGTATAAATCATTTGGGGAGATCTAAAAAGGTCTGCTCTGATCTCCGCCCTCCCATTAGCAACATAAAAAAAAAAAAAAAAACACAACACACACATCTCTTAAAGGGACGCTATGGTCACCAGGACAACTTAATGAAGTTGTTCTGGTGAGTATAGTAAGTCCTTGCAGGCTTTATGCTGTAAAACCTGCCTTTTCAAGAAAATGCATTGTCTACATTGCTTACTAGGCACACATCCAGTGGCAGTCACTCAGACGGCAACTGGAGGTGCTCTGCATGGAGATGTTGAAGTTTCCCCATAGATATGCACTGATTCAATGCATCTCTATGAGGAGATGCTGATTGCCAGCAGGGTGTTTGGCCCCTCAGAATTGACAATTGCTTCCTATGGGGAAGCATTAAATTGGCTGAGATTAATTCTGATGTCAACCAAGGAGGCTGATTGGGCGCGGTGCAAGTGCGGCACTGGAATAAAGTTGCATAAACTACTATATTTAAGGGGGTAAGGTGTGGTGGGCTGGGGACCTAAATAGTGTTTTAACCTTTCTATTCCTGACCCTGTAGTGTTCATTTAATTTGATAACAGAAAAATAAACAATGTACATGGCAGCGCTCTTTAACGTATATGTATGCTTTCAATAATGCTGCCTTTTGTCGGCCGGCTGGCCTATGAGCATTCTTTTGGAGGTTGAAACATACACTTTAATTTGATTGATAAAATGAAACATTTAAAAATCAAACCAAATTCATTTTTTTTATACGTTTTTAAATAGAATTTTTAATCAAATGTTATGTTTTATCAATCAAATTAAAGTGTATGTTTCAACCTCAAAAGAAACCTATTTGGATAGGTAATTTTGTTCTAATTTCTCTAAATTTATATTATATAGCACCAACATATTCCTCAACACTTTCAATTATAGAATGGGGATATTTTACAATTTGTAACTGACATACAAAATAAGACCAGAGCTGAAGAAGGCCCTGCTAAAACAAGTGTACAATATATGAGATATACGTAGATATGTGCACTTACACATACATATTACATACCAAAACCTCATTATAACCTATTTATTTAATGAATAAATAAATAAAAATATGTATATGGAATGGAACACTTGTTTTAGTTTCTCACAAAGGATAGGTGAGGAGACTAGTGGAATTTTTTTGCCATCCCTGCATGTATTCACTAGTATGTTAAATGTGGGAAAGACAGGGTTCCTCTCCCTGAATCAAGTGTGCAGACTGTGCACCAATTATCTGCAAGAACATACACCATAAAGGAGGCGACACAATCCATCTCTACCACCAAAAGGAAAGACTTTTATTCAGCCTAAGATGAGCCAAGGAAATCAAATCTGCTTTAGGTTTTCTGCAGAAAAAAAATATTAGTTTTGTACATGGGCTATTGAGATGCCCTGAGGCTACATGTAGAGAGCAGCCTGGAATGTTTAGAAACAACACAGGAGAATGGATGAGACAGGCAAGAATTGCACAGCTTAACAAAAAGAGAACACACTTATTCACAATGGCATATTCCTATATAAAACCATGGGCTTGATCAGCGCAATTTCCCATAACCGCTCCAGACGAATTCATCACACTACCAAAGTTTTCACAGTGACAAGTTTGATCTGTAGTGTAATCAAACACCAAAACTGGAAACTTTGAAAGAATACAGCCTTTCAAATTCTGGAATTTCATTGAAATTACAATTTAATTTGAAGATAAAATACATACAATTTTATTCAAGAAGCTTTCTCCTCTGCTCAACAGATGTCAGACACCTTTTTTTGCAAATGTTGAAAATGCATGGTGAATCATGCAAAGACTCCAATTTTGAAAACATGCAAATGATTGAGAACACCAATGACACGGTCCTTGACAGATGAAGTCACGACAAGTTGATGATGAAAATGGCCATAGAAGCTCATGGAAGTATATCAGACATCCCCGTGTATTATGAATTGAGCTGCAAACTCCTTCGCAGTGATATGTGATCTCATGCAAGTTTGCATAATTATTAATACCCTCATTAGAACATTTTTATTGTAAGTCACTGCGGAATAAGCTGGAGCTATATAAATACTAATAATAATAATAAATAATAATAATAATAATATTAGAGTTAGCTGGGATTTTAAAGCCAATCCCTCTAGAATGTAAGCTCATTGAGCAGGGCTCTCCACCTCTCTGTTCCTGTACGTCCAATTTTCTGGTTACAATTACACGTCTGTTAGTCCACCCATTGTACAGCGCTACGGAATCTGATGGCGCTATATAAATAATAATTAGAACATTTTTATTGTAAAATGCTGCAGAATAAGCTGGCGCTATATAAATACCAATAATTATTATTATTATTATTAGAAGAGTTAGCTGGGATTTCCAAGCAAATGCCTTGTTTGACAGGAAGCCAATTCAGATAATGCAGAAAATCACCGGTACCCAAAACAATCCTTCCGCATCAGTGTGGCGGCTGGGAGAAAGACAGAGGAGGCAGTGTGGAAGGGCACACAAAGGCGCGAATTTGCAGTTAAAAGTTTTAAAACTGGTTTTAGCCTTAGCCCAGCAACTCCAGCTCCCATAACAACTTCATGCAGATTACGTTGTGATGGAAGCTGAAGTCTGCCATGGTGCTCCTTTCAAAACATCCCCAATTCAACTTTTTTGATCAAAATTCTGACACACAGTGTCAATTTATCTCACACTTCTGAAAGAGAGGCACTGAATAAAATAATGAATATATATTGAATTATATTTTATATATTGTGTTTTTAAAAACACCACGTAAGTGATTCGCTTTACGATACTACCTCCCTTCTTACAACAACCACTCGCTCTACAAAATTTATCTTTAGGTTGGTCTGGTTGTACCCTAAGTGGCCATAAGTAGTTTTCGGCTTCTTGTGTCATTATATAGCTGTCCTGCGAGGCCAACTCCCATCCTCAACAACGGAGGTATTCGCCACTTGGGCCAAATCATAGTTACTGCCTCGCATCTCCGCCCTCTTGGCAAAGCAGTTACGGCCTCACCTGTCATGGCCAACTTATTTTGAATCTCTTTAATCCTCACCGAGAGGCCAACACCCCGCCAAAATGCTCGGTGGCAAACATAGCCAATGGGCCAAATCAGAGGTAGAGCCTCTCATTGCCACTTGGCAACTAGTTAGGTTCCCAAGTTACCAATTTAGCTTAATTGTTTCACCACTTGGCATAACATAGGTCAGCCAGTATCTTGGTGTTATTAAGTATCTCCCACTAACCAATTTTCTCTTTCCGGTATGTTTATAAATGCTGATAAAATGTAAAGTATTGGTGGTGTTATGTAGACACGTATTAAACTTAACTTTTTGCCCTCTTTTTACAGGTCTACCCGAATGTCGGTTTCGGCACACCACAACTCAGCTTATTGTCCCTGACCACAGATAGATAGATAGATAGATAGATGGATAGAGATATATATATTTTTTATTACATACCAAGAGAATTGTGGTGGGGAAAAAAAATTTGGATGAAAACACCTTCCACCTGAAGTAAGTGGATAGTTATTACATTGCTAACAGCAGACATACTCCAAGGAATCCAGGAATAAACTGGAATTAGGAGTCAAAAATGAGCCCATTTGCATACGCCTACCCAGAATCCCTTGCCGTAGTGAGAGTACTGTTAAAGTAAGATTTCTGTGGGAAAAGCAGTCTTATGACATTGCAAAACACAAATACACACACCAGTCAAGCAATAAAACTTGCTTTTCCCACAGAAATATCACTACTGCAAGGGACTCTGGGTAGGATATGCAAATGAACTCAACTAAGAACCACATTTTTGCCTCATGATTTCACTTTATACATGAATTCCTTGGATTATGTGTCTCATGTATACAACTATTTAAAATATATATATATATATATATATATATATATATATATATATATATATATATATATATATATATATATATATATATATATATACACACACACATATACATATACATACATACACACATACATATATACACACACACACACACACACACATATACACTTGATTCAAACACAGCCCGGGCCAATCAGCATCTCCTCATAGAGATTAATTGAATCAATGAATCTCTATGAGGAAAGGTCAGTGCATTTTAGGCATGACCCATGAAGGATCTCTAACAGCCATCTAAGGAGTGGCCAGTGAAGTTATCACTAGGCTGTAATGTAAACTCTGCATTTTCTCTGAAAAGACAGTGTTTACAGCAAAAAGCCTGAAGGTAATGATTCTACTCACCAGAACACATTCAATAAGCTGTAATTGTTCTGGTGACTATAGTGTCCCTTTAAACTAATTTTTTGTTGTTGTTTTGTTTGTACATTTGATGTATGTATCTCCATATGCAATTTGACTTATATGTATTCAATATAAAAGTATTGCATATATTGATGTAAAATATAAAACCTTCATAAAATAAAAAAAAATTAAAATATTTGAAAAGAAACCCTTTACTGTGAGAGTAAGGGCAGGTAATGGTGCGCAGCCATCTTGTTCAGTTTTCTTCTAAGTCACCGCTGTACAGCATTGAAGTCTATGGAGAATCCCGCAGTGACAGCCAATTCCCTGCAGCGTCACTAATGATGGCCGTCGGAATTGACACTTAGACTCTGCCCTGGGTCTAAGAAAGTCAGACGGAGGAGAAACACAGGAAAAAAAAAAAAAAATAGCCCCAAATTTGTCTCTGTATATCTCTTGACTGGGTTGGAATTTCTGTGAAATTCCAACACAGTGAAAATGAGTATTACAGTTTATATCGAAATACTAATTTTTTCAGGTGGGACCTAAAAAAAAAAAAAAGTCACCAAGCCCACTTCATTGAGATGAGTCTGGGTACAGTCACCATGTCATTTAATCCTGCAAAAAAAAAAAAAAAAGGCACTGCAGTCTTGGTTTGCTGGAGAATACGTATGTAATCCCCCCTGCCTTTTTTTTTTTTTTTTTAAATAACATTTTTTTTTATTGCAGTTGGGGGGGCCCTGAGAACAAACTTTAGACTAGGGCACTATAGCGTTGGGAAAACAGGTTTGTATTCCTAGCACTATAGTGTTTCTTTAATTAAAGGAAAAACAAGATGAATAAATACTGATCCGTTAGTGACTTTATATTGTCCATCGTTAGCCCAGATTTTAATCTATTTTCAATGTACAAAAAGTGTAGTCCCCAATTATCCCCCAAGATAACATGACAAAACTAAAGCATTACTTTAATGAAGTATGAACAAAAAGCTTTGCTTGGTTTCCATGGGCCCCAAAATTCACCCTGTTTCAAATTCCCAATCATTAATGTCTCTGTAAATATTTTAATGCATTATCTTTAGAACATTGAAAAAAATAAATTAATAAACAAAATGAAGGAATGGCTCAACTCCACTCTAGAAGGTCTCTTCAATACAGCAATGATACAATTCATCTTTTTACATGTGTCGAATTCCATCCAAATTACAGTTTCAAGATGCTAGAGTGGTCCACAACTGCTGAGATTTAGTTTTTTGTATACACTAATATTTCAAATATAAGCTTGTCTGTTTAGAACATGGTAAAATCTACGATATAACCACGTGTTCAGTAAATTCTATTTACGTGAATGAGGAGTAAACTGATGCCCACCACTTTGTGTATGAGGGTAATGCTATGTTGCAGATAGGCCATGCCATTGTATGCTCCATTTACTCAAAAAAAAAAAAAAAGGAATCGAGATTTGAAAAACACAAACATGTAAAGTAAATACAGAAAAACATATGAAAATAGTTTTTCCTCCTCTTGTATTACTTTACATAACAGAGTATCACTTTCCCTCAAATGGACATAGTACTATGGCAGCATTTTATTGCATCTTTATTGCTGCAAACGTCAGCGGAGCAATATCTGATATTTTCTAATCAGTTTTGATAATTAACTAAAGGTTTATTCTAAGGTATGTATTCAATATTCCATTCAAAGTTTTTTATGAACAGTCATAATTTTAAATACTATAAGCCAGGAGTTGACAAGTTTCATAACATTTTCAACATTGTTCATCACTGAAAACCAGGGAGCATGATCATCAGTTAAAAGGACCACTCTAGGCACCCAGACCACTTCAGCTTAATGAAGTGGTCTGGGTGCCAGGTCCAGCTAGGATTAACCCATTATTTTATAAACATAGCAGTTTCAGAGAAACTGCTATGTTTACAAATGGGTATACCTTCCTCCAAAGCCTCTAGTGGCTGTCTCATTGACAGCCGCTAGAGGCGCTTGCGTGCTTCTCACTGTGAAAATCACAGTGAGAGCACGCAAGCGTCCATAGGAAAGCATTGTAAATGCTTTCCTATGCGACCGGCTGAATGCGCGTGCAGCTCTTGCCACGCGTGCGCATTCAGCCGAATGGGAGGAGAAGAGGAGGATCGGAGGAGGAGAGCTCCCCGCCCAGCGCTGGAGAAAGGTAAGTTTTAACCCCTTTCCTCTCCCCAGAGCCCGACGGGAGGGGGTGCCCTCAGGGCACTATAGTGCCAGGAAAACGAGTATGTTTTCCTGGCACTATAGTGGTCCTTTCAAATCTTTACATAAGGTACTCATCATAAACATGTGTTTTCTTAGACACAACAGATGCCTGCTGGCAGAATCAGTATGTAAATAGCAATGTATGAAAAGCAGTTATTTAAAGGGATGCTGTATTCCTTGAATAATAGCTCACTCTGCCTCCCCCACCCCCTGACGCAGTGAATAAAAAGGTTAATAAAATAAGTGATCCTGAGTGCCCGGACTACATTTATTGTTTTACCATGGAAAACTGCAACTGACATTCAATGCCAAATCCCCAGACTGAGATAGAAAAAACTCTGGAAATCCAAACATGGATTTAATTCTCTGAATACAGTGAAAATATCAGTTACAGTGAAGGGATCACAAAATTATGCTGCATTCACAAAGAAGTAAATATAGAAGAATTTACACATATACTTTTGTGGAGTTCAAAGCATTTTAGGCATCTTTTTCTCAAACATACCCGGGTCTCCAGCTCAGTGGGAAACTTTGTCTGGAACTGACACAGAGTGCCATTGGTGTAGTCTCTCTGTATGAAGACTTTTCCGGCCACAGCCGCCTGAGGTCTCATAGCCATGAGTGGCGCAACCTGCGGGCAAGAATACAAATCCAAAAATGTAAAATACTCGCACTATCCATTATTTTATTATTATTATTTATTTTTTACACAGCTTATGGATAATTTGGTGAACATGCTTGACTTGGGCGCATGTGCGGGCAAACCTTCGGCACTCCAACTGTTGTGGACTATACAATCCATGAATTTAAGTCAGTGTGTGCCGAATACCATACTCCAATAGATCTCTAATATAATTTTTTCCAAGTATGGACAAGCTTCCATACTGCTTCTAAATGTAGCTAAAACAATTGCTTCAGTGTGACAATTGCTGCAGATGTGCAGTAGGGGCCTCAGTGCATCTTGATGAAGAAGCATCTGATTGGCCATGATTGTCCATCCGCATAATCTCAACAGAGAAAAGAGTAGTAGCCACAGAGAGATTGGGATGCCACTAGAGGAAAGGGGAGTATGTATATGTGTTTTTGTTTTTTAAAGTGGCCCTGTTCAAGTGTCATCAAGTTGAGGCTTTACCACAAGACAAAAAAAGTGTCCATACTTTGACTAATGATATATTTTGCCTATGTTGGAATTTTGTATCTTTATGAAACACCCAAAAAAAAAAGTTTTAAAAAAATAAATAAAAAAATTGGGAGATAAAGCCACTTTAACTTATAGAGGAGGATCTATGAATACAAAACTTTATAAACACCTATATGTAATTATAATGTTAGTGTTACTTTATAATTAGTCCCAGCATTAAAACAGGTATTCCTATCAGGTTATTAATAAAACAACAACTCCATGCACCATAACAACTACAGCACACTATAGTAGTTATGGTGCAGGAGTTTCCTGTTGCTCTCCCATTTTAGAACAGTTTAACAACTTACCTTAGTCATGTGGCTTAAGATGTGGGTGCCCAGTGAGACCCAGGTAAGTTGCCAACACATTTTAACACAGAGGGTACCATGTTGTATTGTGTGTTGTCTGTTCTCAAAACGGTTTGTTTTTTCTGTGAGTATGTATATTCATGTATGGAATAAATGGCCTGGGATTTTGGTTTATATTGACTCTTTGTCTAATTATGATTTCTTACGGTTCTACTATAATAAGGGGCGTATTCTGATTTTATTTGCACTCTGTTTATGTGATCTATATATATGTACCCTGTGATTTTACTTTACGAATATCTAATAAAGTTTATATTTTTATCTATAGGTGCGGTCATTAGCATAATATGTGTTGTTGCTCTTTGAACAAGCGGTTATACATAGTTGAGCACCTGGTCTATATAAATCTTGGTTGTTTACTTTATCTATGTGCCCTCCTATTAATGGTACTCTTCCGGCACCATAACCAACACACTGTGCTGCAGTGGTTATGGTGCTTATTATTTTAAATACCAATATGTCAATATGGCTGAAAGTATTAGTAACGAGTCAAGTACCTGGGACACTGCTGAATAAGGTATTAAAAAAATAAAAATAAAAAGATGGTGTAACTCGGTCCAGAAATGGTTGTCAATCACTGACTTTCAGTAAACAACATAATACAACTCAGCCTTGGGCTACAACCAGATAGTGTAACAAATACACTCATAATAGCTGGATTCCCATGAATTGCTGTCAGAGAAACACACAGAGAGAGATAGACAGACAGAGAGACACACAGAGAGAGAGATAGACAGACATACAGAGAGATAGATAGACAGCATTAAATCCTCATACACAATAATACATGCAGTCAGAATACTGTAAGACCAATACTTACATTAAACTATTGCCCGATCTGGTAATAATCGCCGATTATTAGTAATAATACCGGAACGCCCGAACTCACTCCACTTCCGTCAGCTGGATCTGGTTTACGACCGTCGTAAACTAGCAGTGGGCCGGGAGATGATCACGTGACTGCAGAACACGTGACCCTTCAAGCATGCCTACTGTGTGATGTGTGCCAGTGCTAGTGTCACTAGTGACAGAAGGACACATCCCATGTGGGTAATGAGTGTATGTAGTGTGAGCCTGCGATTAGTTGGATCTTTTTTATGAAGTCATGTGGTTTTCACATAATGTGGTGGACAGCCTTTACGCTGGTCTGCGTCCCTTTAGTTAAAAATAAATAAAATTAAGTGTCAAAGTAACAGCACTAACTTTCTCACCGCAGATATCAGGGCGAATCTAGAAAGTACCCTAAAGATTTTATAAATGAATGTATAGTGAGAGTGCATTATTGTATATAGATTAATTTATTTAAAGGGACACTATAGGTACCCAGACCATTTCATTGAAGTGGTGTGGGTACAGTGTCCCTGTCCCCCTTAGTACTGCAATGTAAAATGTTTACATTACATGGTTAAAGGAACGCTATAGTGTTAGGAATACATAGCTATATATCTAACACTATAGTCTCTGACCCCCTGCTCTCCCCTGCCATGTAAAGGGTTAAAAGAACTTTTAAACTCCAGGGTCAGGGTCCTCTTCCAACAACGTCAGACGATGGGGGGGGAAATTTAATGGCATGCACACATGAGGACTACCCTATTGGAAAGCATGGACTAAATGCTTTTCAATGGGGGTTTCCAACATGTTTAACATCCTCATGCAAAGTGTGAGGCCATCCAGCGTCGTTTCACAGAAACAAACTCAGTGAAACTGCAGGAAGCAACTCTAGTGGCTGTCTGGTAACAATCCACTATATGCAGTCTTAACACTGCAATGAAAACATTGCAGTTTCTCTAAAAATGTAAAATGTTTTACATTGTAGGGTTAAAGGACCACTATAGGCACCCAGACCACTTCAGCTGAATTAAGTGGTCTGGGTGCCAGGTCCAGCTAGGGTTAACCCTTTTTTTTATCAACATAACAGTTTCAGAGAAACTGCTATGTTTATGTTAGGGTTAATCCAGCCTCCAGTGGCTGTCTCTTGACAGCCGCTAGAAGCGCTTGCGTGCTTCTCACTGTGAAAATCACAGTGAGAAGACGCAAGCGTCCATAGGAAAGCATTGTGAATGCTTTCCTATGGACTGGCTGAATGCGCGCGCAGCTCCTGCCGCGCATGCGCATTCAGCCGAAGAGGAGGAAAAGAGCTCCCCGCCCAGCACTGGAGAAAGAGGTACGTTTAACCCCTTCCTCTCCCCAGAGCCCGGCGGCAGGGGGACCCTGAGGGTGGGGGCACCCTCAGGGCACTATAGTGCCAGGAAAACGAGTATGTTTTCCTGCCACTATAGTGGTCCTTTAAGGGGACAGGGGCACTGCACCCAGACTATTTCAATGAGATTAAGAGGTCTGAGTGCCTATCAGTGTCCCTTTAAGACTGTGTCTAGTGGTTGTATACCAGACAGCCACTAGAGATGCTTCCTGGTCTTTCACAGAGTTTAAACCTGAAACGACACTGGGCATCCTTACACTTTGCCTGTGTCCTCAAATCCCCCATAGGAAAGCAGTGATTCAAAATACACGCGCATTAGGTTCCCCCCATTGTCGGAGGTGGTAGAGATGGAGCCAGCAACGGAAAAAGGTAAGTGTTTACATTTTTTCTTAACCCTATCAAGTATCTCTTTAACTTCTTTTATTTCACTATCTGATTAAAGGTACAATATAATCACCAGAACAACTACAGCTTATTGAATTTGTTGTGGTGAGTAGAATCATTCCCTCCAGGCTTTTTGCAGTTAATACTGTCTCTTCAGTGTTTACATTAAAACCTAGTGATAACTCCACTGGCCACTGTAAGGAAACCAAGTGTATTTAAACCTCATTCGGTAGTTTCCTCCCGAACCACCAGAGCCTTAGTGATTATAGCCCTCTGTTCTGTAGATAAAGTAGACGAAGCATATAGTAATCCCAATAGCTTCACAAGATGATTCCCTTAGTGAAACATACGAAAACATCAGCCGAAGAAGGGTACAACTGAACTGACTTTTAATGGGTGCACACAGGCTTTTATGCAAGTCCCCATGCAAGGGGACATCCCTCAGGGAGGGACAAAGATTAACCAATCACGTACTGTAAAAACATAACACACACCCACAGTTAACTCCCCTAGTTCTGGAGATAATTAAGTCTGATAAAATAATAACTTGATTATCTCCAGGCAGAAAAATCAAATTTTTCCCCAATAACTGGAACACCCCTTTATACTTGGAGTATCCCCACAATTTCACCCAGATTGGTTGAGGGGTTCTCAAAAACAATGGAAGTCTTCTGTGACCGATTCACCCTCGGTAAGTCGAGTGTCCAATTTCAGTTCCATACACTCGACGACCAAGTCCCGCTGCCTTTGTTCACATGAACAAAGATGGCCACTGTTTTCTCTGCCACGTGGCGTTCGGCAGTACGAACGCTGGCCGCACAGACAGAGGCATCAATTGAAGCAGTGTTTGATGTTTAACGAGCCAGGGGGTGGTCTTTGTTCAGTAGTTACAATAGGCAGAAAATAGTGTACTAAAAGTGAGATTTCTTCACACTGCTCCCCTATAAGTCCATAGGTCGGCATACCCGCCTAGACCCTGTCGGGTTGGCTTGGGGGTGTCCGAGAAATGTCTTTTAAGCGTCCAGTTCAGTCTGTCGGGACAGACCGTCGGCATTACCATTTTGTTTGCCTGGACGCTATTGCATTGTAAAATTGTAGGGCTGAAGGGCTAGGCTCCACCGTAATAGCCTGGGGTTGTCACCAGCTACCCGGTTTAGCCACACAAGGGGGTTGTGGTCGGTCATGAGCGTAAAGGGCCGTCCGTATAGATAGGGCTGAAGTTTCTTGAGAGCCCAAACTAGAGCGAGGCACTCTTTCTCCACAGTGGCATAGCTGACCTCTCTGGGCAGAAGTTTACGGCTGAGGTATGCCACCTGGTGCTCCCACTTGGCTCAACACGGCTCCCAACCCAAACATGGAGGCATCTGTGTGGACAAGAAATTGCTGCCAACACAGGAGCCTCGCTTAATGCCGCTTTAAGTCTCTGGAACGCGTCCGCGCACTCTGGGGTCCAGGTTACTTGCTTTGGTAGGGCCTTTTTGGTAAGGTCGGTGAGGGGTTTGGCCAGGGCGCTGTACTCTAGGACAAATTTTCAATAGTAACCGGCCGTCCCTAAGAAGGCTAGTACCTGGGTTTTGGTACAGGGTTGGGGCCAATTCGCTATGGCCTCTACTTAAGCCAGCTCTGGCCGCTGCTTACCGGAACCTACCCTGTGGCAGAGATACTGTGCCTCGGCCATGCCTACATGGCATTTGTCAGGCTTCAATGTGAGACCGGCTAGGTGAATTCGCTAGAGTACCCTGGACACGTGCCCCAGGTGGTCCTCCCAGGTGCGGCTGTAGATGGCAATTTCTTCTAGATACGCACATGCAAAGTCCTGGAACCCCTCCAGGAGCCTATCGGCCATCCTCTGAAAAGTAGCCGGAGCATTCTTCATCCCAAAGGGTATGACCTTGAACCTGTATAGCCCAAATGGGGTGACGAATGCAGACTTGGGAATGGACGCAGGCTCTAAGGGGATCTGCCAATACAAAGTCCACACAGAAGCGTGTGGTGCCGAAAACATTTTGTGGTATCCCTGAAGCAGTTGGGAAGTCTCACCTTTATCTACTGGGTTTAAGTTCTGACCCAAGTTGACTTGATCAATCATACACGGAGAGGTATCTAACAAATCCGGGAGGGGTAGTCCCTCGCTATCTTCCGAAGAGGAGGCACATACTGCGCCCACATCTTCCATTCTTTCATGATATGGTTTGAGCATGTTAACATGAAAAGCTTTGGTCAGCCTTTCATCTGAACATTTGCTCACAATATAGGTGGTATCGCTTATGCGCTCTACCACCTTAAAGGGTCCTTGCCAGGCCGCCTGCAACTTGTCCTTCTTCGCTGGCCTTAGGGCCAACACTTTCTGCCCTATTTCTAATACAATATCTCTGGCACCCCTATTGTACCACTTCTTCTGGCCTTCCTGCGCCGCCCGGAGGTTCTCCCGAACCGTTTCGGTGAGAGCCTGTAGGCGGTCCTGGAATTCCAGAATGTACTGGACAATGGTCACGGTCTCGGCCTCTATGTTGGGAAGGGCCACCGCTTCCGAGTATCTAGTGGCGTAGTCCACTACAGTTAGAATGAATCTCTTGCCGGACTGACTGGGTCGGCTGAGAGGTCCTATTAGGTCCACTGCTACGCGGTGGAAGGGTTCTTCTGTAATTGGTAAAGGGTGGAGTTTGGCTTTCTGGTGATCACCTCTCTTCCCTATTCTTTGACATATGTCACATGTCCTTCAATAATACTTCAGATCTTGTGTGATCCTAGGCCAGAAGAACGTTTGGGTCAATCGGTCCCTCGTCTTTTTGACCCCTAGATGTCCCGCTAGGGGGATATCATGGCTGAGTTTTAATAACTCAGCTCGAAATTTACAGGGTACTACCAGTTGTCTTTTAGTGACCTGCGTTGCCCCGTGTCCCACCCTTTCTGTCACTCAGTACAATAATCCCTTATACCATTCAATTTTTTTGTGGGTGGTGTCCCCCTTAGGGATCTCTACGGCCTTTCTATACCCTTCTAGAGTGGGGTCTGTCCGCTGCTCTTGTTCAAACCCCTGTGGTGTATCCCAGAAAGTGGTAGGGGGGTCTGGCAAAGGGGGTATGTCAACTCCTACCTGGTTGTCCTCAGAGTGCAGCGGTGCTTCCAGTCGGGCTTGGGCTCGGGTGGTAACGGGGTAGGCTTCCACTGTAGTGTCCTGGGTTAGTTGCGAAGTTAAACAGCCAACGTCATTTCCCAACAGGACCTCAGCTGGCAGCTCCTGCATAATGCCGACTTCCAACTGTTTGGACCCAGAACCCCAATCAACCAGTACATTGGCTGTAGGTAGCTTGTGTATAGCACCCTCAGCCACCCTTACGGCTACGGTGCGACCTGTGCGAGTTGGGGTCTTGATCGTGTGGGGTTGTACTACCGTTAGAGTGGCCCCAGAGTCCCTCAGCGCTCAGGCCCCCACGCCATTCACTGTAATCCATTGGCGGTGGTGGTCCCGGTTGTCGCCCCCAGCTTGCACTAGATTGACCTCATGCAACACACTCCACTGTTCTTCTTGGTTAGGTGTGTTTTCCTGCTGCACACAATGGGCGGCTGCCCTGGGGTGTTGTGGTAGTTGCCTTTCCCAGCTTCCTCTGTTTAAGCGAGGACACTGGTTCTTGTAATGTCCTGGCTGCTTACAGTAATGACACACTGCAGGGGTTCGAGGAGTTACTGCTGGACCTTGTGGTAGGTTACTTATGGTGGTTCTAGGGATGGCAGGGGGTGCTGGCACCGGGTAGTTGGGCCTAAACGGGGGTCTGCTTCCCCCCTGTTCCCTCCTCCTGTTGTCTTGATATTCATCCGCTAGTCTGGCGGCTTCCTCCACAGTTTTAGGTTTTCTGTCCTTTACCCAATCTTTGATATCCTCTGCAGTGTAATTAAAAAATTGTTCTAGCAGCATAAGTTGTAAGGCATCCTCCAGGGTAGTTTCTTGACAGCCCTACATCCAATTACATGCTGCCCTGTGTAGCCGAAACGCCCATTCAGTGTGGGAATCTCTCCCTGTCTTTCGAAGATCCCGAAACTTTTTCAGGTATGCCTCTGGGGTTACAACGTAACTAGCCAACAAAATGTCCTTTATTTTCTCATAATTATGTATGTCTCCATCCGGTACTGCCCTCAACGCCTCCGCTGCTCTTTTTGCTAGTTTGCCGCTCAGTACTGCAGCCCATTTTGTGGAGTCTAATCCCTCCAGCGCACATTGACGTTCAAAGTCTTCCAAATAACTGTCAATTTCCATTTCATTGTCATTAAAACTTTTAAACGCTGCATAGTTTACCTTTCTTGGTAGATCATTGGCACTTCCCGGGGAGTGTACTAAATCCCACTGCTGTAGCGGTCTGTCTCAGTACTCTCGCTCTTTTTGCAATTGTCTGGCTTGTGCCATGACCTGCAGAACCGCTTCCGTTGATGGATTGGGTCCCAATACACTGAGCATCCATCGGATATCTTTCTGCATCTCAGTTTCTTCCTCGTGCTCCATTTCTGTATTGCTGGTTCCGTCGCTCTGTATTAATTACGAACGCTGGCCGCACAGACAGAGGCATCAATTGAAGCAGTCTTTGATGTTTAATGAGCCGGGGGGTGGTCTTTGTTCGGTAGTTACATCTACCGAATGCAATAGGCAGAAAATAGTGTTCTAAAAGGGAGATTTCTTCACAGCCACTCCTTAGATGGCTACTAGAGGTGCTTCCTGTGGCAGTACTGCACTGTCAATCAGTGTCTCCACCCTCTGCATTAGTTAAGAATAAATATTACGTTTATGACTGGGTTTATATTTAAGATTGGTTTAGAAGTAATTTTAGGATTGGGATTAGGTTTCAGATTAGGGTTTGGATTAGGCCCAAAAAGAGTAATTTTAGGATTGGGATTAGGTTTCAGATTAGGGTTTGGATTAGGCCCAAAGAAAATAATAAATAAATGGCTCAAAATATATTATGTGATAATCCCCATTGTGTCAATTTTTTGCATATGGTATGCATTTATGGAGTAATTAATAAATATGAGCTACTAAAATGTTCCAAAATGCATGATAGACCCATCTTCAATTTGCCATTTAAAAAGAAAAAAACTGCAATCGGCAAGTTATAAATTCAGCTCTGTATTTTTACAAAAAACTTGACAAGGTATATGAAGGGGGTCATTTTGTATTCAGGAGATATAAATGAGCACAATGTAGTGATTTTTAATAGAGTAGCACTTGTCAAGTTTACAAAATATACTGCTGAATTGCAATATACATGTGAAAATAAAATAAAATAATACCATAAACTTTAAAAGAAATTAGTGCTGAAATAATAATATAATGAAGGCTCAATATACCATATATGTGATTTCTTCTTTCACAATGGTATGCATTTATGGGTAATTTTATCTGTCAAACTGCTACAATTCCCCCAAAATGGAGGGGTTTCTATTGGGGTTTTCAAGACGATAGATGCAGAGCATTGAGGACATTCAACGTTGTTTCACGGAGTCAAACACAGTGAAACTGCAGGATGCGCCTCAAGTGGCTGTCTGGTAGACAGCAGATAGCAGACCAAAGGAGGACAGGGACAGTGCACCCAGACCACTTCAATGAGATGAAGTGGTCTGGCTGCCTGCATTTATGAGGTAATGTTATCTGTCAAACTGCTACAATTCCCCCAAAATGGAGGGGTTTCCATTGGGATTTTCGTGACGCTAGATGCAGAACGTTGAGGACATCCAGCATTGCTTCACAGAGTCAAACACCGTGAAATTGCAGGAAGCGCCTCAAGTGGCTGTCTTGTAGACAGCAGATAGCTGACCAAAGGAGGATAGGGACAGTGCACCCAGACCACTTCCATTAGATTAAGTGGTCTGGGTGCCTGTAGTTACATCTACCGAATGCAATAGGCAGAAAATTGTGTACTAAAAGGGAGATTTCTTCACAGCCACTCCTTAGATGGCTACTAGAGGTGCTTCCTGTGGCAGTACTGCACTGTCAATCAGTGTCTCCACCCTCTGCATGGAGACACTAAACATTCCTCATAGAGATGCATTGATTCAATGCATCTCTATGAGAAAATGCCGATTGACCAGGGCTTTGTTTGGTTTGTGCTGGCTCTGCCCCTGATCTGCCTCCTTGACAGTCTCAGCCAATCATATGGGAAAGTATTTTGATTGGCTCAGAGAATCACTTCTGATTATGTCAGCCAAGTAAACTGATCAGGTGCAGACTTGAATACAAGTAATATTTTACTATATTGAGGAAGGACTGGGGGACTAGATGGTGGTTTTAACACTATAGGGTCAGGAATACAAGTTTTTGTTCCTGAACCTTTAGTGTTCCTATAATTTAAAATGTCTTATCTCCTGTTCTGTTAATAGCCTGCTACAGCCTGCAGGAGTCGCCTGTGTGTAATTAAAGTTCAATTTACAGAGCAGGAGATAAACACTTCTAGAGCAAATCAGCATGTGATTTAAAATTAACCATTTTTTTCATGCAGGTTGTGTCAGTCACAGCAAGAGTAGCTGTGGCTAGGGATGCATGGACAGAAACCAACGTGATTTAACTCCTAAATGGTACAGAATTGAGCAGTGAGACTGCAGGAGCATGATTGTCACTTGTGGGGTTGTTGCATTTTTTAAAATACATGCATGGTGACATGTCTCGATGTATGGTGATTGACAAAAAAGGAAGAGGTAGGGAGATGGTCTTACTTGCTATTCTCCCTCTTGACTCCACAATCTTCCTATTGTCATATTTCTTCATTTCCTGGTGCCATACCTGCCAGGGGCCTTGTCAACTGTGTACTCTCGCATGTTCAAGACCACATATGCACGAATGTATATGTGTCAAAGCTATTTTCAAACATTTTCAGAATACTTTTATTTTGGAATTTATGCGTATTATGAGCCAAAATGGCTGTGTAACATATGTGATATCTCAAACACAAAATTATCGTGAATAATGTAAGCACTGTACATTTTATTGCAGGAGAAGCAAGAGGTCTCCAGTAGATACTTAGATCCATAAATGGGGTATATGTCTTTCATGTTGCTGCAGTTGGGGAAGACTAAGGAAGGTGGGAGGAATCTTCAGTAATACCAGTTCTCAAATATCATCTGGAGCACAATTAAGTAAATTGGTGGTGGCCTCCCAGTGTGGTGGAGTTTATATGCAAACATTACAACAGGCATAACTTTTGACTGTCTGCTCATCATGGACTGAAATGAAGCCATTACAGCCCACGTCAGCATTTCATTGCTCTTCATTACAGACTCAAAAGTAGACAGTATGCAGGCCCCTCTCTTCCACCCCACCCCTGTACTTCCCACAGACCCCCTTGTTAGAAACATATGACTGTGTTTATTTTCCAGAACATCTATTCTGTCCCACTGTGCTATCCGTCAAGTAAATACTTTCTTTTACAAATTACCTTTGCCCTCCCTTTACCTTCTGGACAAACTTCATCATGCCTAAAAAAATAAACATGACTTTTTCTGTTAACAAAGATGTGATCTCTGAGATTCAACATTTTTCCTTGGAAAGTCTTCAAATGAAGTCCCCTGTAGCAAGGTGAGCATGGTGAAGCAGTATTGAGTATGTCGTACCTTCACACCAGAGGGGAGTTATCCAAGAAATTCCTGATTTTTCTAAAATGCAGCACTTTGCAAAAGCACATACACAATTTAGAAAAAGATTGGTGTTGTGTCTCCCAATAAGTCAGCAGATGGCAAGACTTCTGATTAGAAACCAGTGGCGTTCTGTCCCAGTTTGCCAGTCTGCTACCCCATTATGTCAAGAAAGTGAAAAGAAAATAGACTTATTTGTCCTTTGCTGTAGATTAAAACCTAACACTGTTTTGTGGCAGCTAAAATGTGAGGTTGGATTTGTTTAGGTCATTTTGTCCAGTGAAATAGCCTTTTACTTTTGCATCTCTTTGGCAATTACCATGTATGGAAGAAAAAATCATGCTATCAGTGAAAGTGCTGAACAATGTCTCAGCGTACAGACATTATGTCTACTCACACTTAGAATTGTGGAATGGTACTCTTTTTTGGAGTGCTTTCCTAAAGCATCTATTATAAGGTCAACTGCATACTGACATGGAAGGTGGGCCCAGTGCATGGATAGTTTCTCTGTTCTCACTCTGCTTATGAAGCCTCGTAACTCTACACACTATACAAATTCTTCACCAACCCTCTGTCCCTAAAGTTAAAGCACACCTCACAAGTGTCTCTATTTTGGAGGAACAGTCACTCTGTCCCTCTTTTTTGCCCTAATGTCCCTCTTATCCAGTAAATTGTAGGTCTGTCTGAGTGAATAATAGAACTCCTCAGCAGTAATACATACAGTAATATGTCTTTACACAACAATAAATGTGTTTTGAAATCACTCTCTATAAAGAAGATACATTGTTCTTTTTCTAAATATAATTTTAGAATGCTTAACCATTTAACAATGTTAGGACTGGGCTTTAATGCTTTTTTGGACCTAATGACATGTCATGTAGATTTGGTGTGAGAAGGGTTAAATCCCTGCTCACACCAGAAAACCCGTTTATCAATAGATACCTGGGGCTTCCCTCTGTCAGCTGGGGCCATTTTAGTGATGCGTGCAGTGCAAAAAGCCAGCACTGCATATAGCCCTTTAAAACCATAGAGAACACTGCAGGTGGGTGATCAAACTCAGCCACAGTGATCCCCTTACTGTATCTCATGTGATTGGGAGACCACTAAGTCTGATCATACCCTGTAGAGTGTCCCTCCATGCCCCAATGGTATTTTGCTCAGTGCTCGGCTTTGTCAGTTGCCCAGCACGAAACGCAATGCATTGGGCATATTGTATTTAATGTTAAAGATATAAGGCTGTCATACTTAACCTGTAGATGGCAACATACTAATCATAGATTTCCCTTTGCTAATAGTACTGATATTAGCAGAGGGAAATCTTTGGGGTTAGATTAAATTAAGGATTAAGATTATGAATTAACATTAGTTAAGAATAAATATTACATTTATGACTGGGTTTATATTTCAGATTGGTTTAGAATTAATTTTAGGATTGGGATTAGGTTTCAGATTAGGGTTTGGATTGGGCCCAAGAAGAGAATCACTTGAAATCAGCAAGGGAATTCATGTGCTAACATCAGCAGAGTTAATCCATCCAATAATATTTCTAGTGTTAGGATTGAGATTTGGATTAAGATTATAATTGGGGTTAGGTAAAAAATTACAGTATTAGTTAGGATTAAGGTGAGGTTTATTATTAGATTTAGGGTTCGATTTGGGATTAGGATTTGGTTTAGATTTACGGTTTGGTTTAGGATTAAAGATTTAGACTGGAATTAAAGATTGTTACTTTGCAAAGGTATTATTGTACTCGGGAGACGTTGCTGAGTATAGTCAAGATAATTTATTACAGTGGGGCACATTAGATTTAAAAATAAGCAGAAAAACAAAACAATAGATATGTAAAAATAAAAGTTAATACCGCAAGCTTTGGAGTAGAAAAATAATAAATAAATGGCTCAAAATATATTATGTGATAATCCCCATTGTGTCAATTTTTGCAAATGGTATGCATTTATGGAGTAATTAATAAATATGAGCTACTAAAATGTCCCACAATGCATGACAGACCCATCTTCAATTTGCCATTTAAAAAGAAAAAAAAACTGCAATCGGCAAGTTATAAATTCAGCTCTGTATTTTTACAAAAAACTTGACAAGGTATATGAAGGAGGTCATTTTGTATTCAGGAGATATAAATGAGCACAATGTAGTGATTTTTAATAGAGTAGCACTTGTCAAGTTTACAAAATATACTGCTGAATTGCAATATACATGTGAAAATAAAATAAAATAATACCATAAACTTTAAAAGAAATTAGTGCTGAAATAATAATATAATGAAGGCTCAATATACCATATATGTGATTTCTTCTTTCACAATGGTATGCATTTATGGGTAATTTTATCTGTCAAACTGCTACAATTCCCCCAAAATGGAGGGGTTTCCATTGGGATTTTCGTGACGCTAGATGCAGAACGTTGAGGACATCCAGCATTGCTTCACAGAGTCAAACACTGTGAAATTGCAGGAAGCGCCTCAAGTGGCTGTCTTGTAGACAGCAGATAGCAGACCAAAGGAGGACAGGGACAGTGCACCCAGACCACTTCCATTAGATTAAGTGGTCTGGGTGCCTGTAGTGTCCATTTAAATCAAGTTTACAGTGAAGCAGGTTTATAAACAACAGTGCACTTCAGTTGTCATTGTAGAGTTATTCTATCGCTGAACAGGGGAACTTCATAAAGTGTTCCAAAGAACCAACCTGAAAATGGAATGCCCTTCATCAAGATGGTCACTTAGGATATAGAAAAGTGGATACGTATTGAATTAACAATAGTAGTTGCAGGACTCTGTGGAAATGATGAAATGTTATATATTTGCAACGATATAGATTAGGCAACAATGTTCCAAAAGGATAATTTGTATCAGCCTGTTATACCTGTCCTTCCCATATAAGGGTAGGAGGAATAAACGATAGCTGAATAATTGATCTAGTAAAGGTTTTGAATAATATTATAGATCAAATACCAATACACTCAGGGATTAATAGATAAATAACCAAATATTGATCCCACTATATAAGAAATGTAGAGAACTGGTTCATTTATCTAGTGCAGCCGACAGGTAGCTAATATTAAAAATATATAATTTATTAGCACCAATTGTCAGACAAATACACAAATAAAATAAATGACTAAAAAAATCCCCCAATTAAGGAGAGCAATAAATGGTCGATATACAGTCTGAGGATCCAACTTGTTTTAGCACTCTAACTCATCGGCCGGATGAAATCGGTTATGGACCTCATCGTGCTGTATGAACAGCTGTCTATCAGCCGCGTGTGTTCCACTGCGCCTTCGGAGCCTCCATTTTGTTTAAATGTACATGGGGATTTAGGCCAGAGCACAGGAGAGCAAGCTGGAACGCATCCGAAGCCGCAGTGGAATGCATGCGGCTGATAGACAGCTGTTCATACAGCACGAGGAGGTCCATAACCGATTTCATCCGGCCGGTGAGTTAGAGTGCTAAAACAAGTTGGATCCTCAGACTGTATATCGACCATTTATTGCTCTCCTTAATTGGGGGATTTTTTTAGTCATTTATTTTATTTGTGTATTTGTCTGACAATTGGTGCTAATAAATTTTATATTTTTAATATTAGCTACCTGTCGACTGCACTAGATAAATGAACCAGTTCTCTACATTTCTTATATAGTGGGATCAATATTTGGTTATTTATCTATTAATCCCTGAGTGTATTGGTATTTGATCTATAATATTATTCAAAACCTTTACTAGATCAATTATTCAGCTATCGTTTATTCCTCCTACCCTTATATGGGAAGGACAGGTATAACAGGCTGATACAAATTATCATTTTGGAACATTGTTGCCTAATCTATATCGTTGCAAATATATAACATTTAATTATTTCCACAGAGTCCTGCAACTACTATGGTTAATTCAATACGTATCCACTTTTTTATATTTTTGAACCGCAGGTGGCGGTCATTTTAGCAGTGACACAGTGGTTTTGATAACCATTCAGATCTCATAGCTCAACTTTTTTTTTTTAGCCACACACCAGGATTTAGTGGTGCCTATCTACTAAGTTGCTTTCATTTATTTCCACTTAGGATATAGAACTAGATCCATCCAGTTCAAAATAAAAACAATTCTGTTTTAAGTAATGGGTTTTTTCTGTAATATATTTCTAGCTAATTTTCTCCCTGGATGTGCTCTTTTCAGAATGCCCCTCGAGCACAATGAGACCTCTGTCACCCTCACACCATCCCTGCCCATGCCTGGATTTTGTTTTGTTAGGAATCTTAAACTCTGAGAATTGAGCGACCTTCATGCTGCAGGTCCTGGGTGTACTCAGTTGATAAAACCCTTATCACAAAAACGGTTAACCTCTGACCTCTTAACTCTGTGTATGAGAAGCAAAGCTTAACTCTAAAAACAAAAACAATGAGCAAGACAGAAATAAGGAGAGAGAAAAAAAATACCAGTGATTACAACTGCATTTCAGCTTTCTCACATGAGAGTTTTCAAATCACTGTGCATGAAAATAAAAAATATATGTGTTTTAACCTGCTGAAATCAGGCCTGAATGCACCCTGTCAAATTAGCAAAAACAATGCGGGACTATCTGGGAGCATTCCGAGTGCAAAATCTAGACATTGTTCTGAAGATTTATCATTGCTTGTATTTTGCAGTACAGCCTCCAAATGTATTTAAATATGGACCGGATTTCAGTCTGTTTGGATTCAACCAAAAACCCCTCAAATCCAGAACTGAAATACACAAATGAATGCTGAATGAGGAGCCTATCATTCTGATCTCTCTGGTTTGATATAATCCAATAAAATCCTCTCCAGCAACGGCTTTTGGAAAAAGTAGTTTAACATTAGCTGCAGTTAAAACTAATCATATCGGATAAATATAACTACTTTATAAACAGCTAGCAGTTAGTTTATACAGTCTAGCTCGTTTGAGCAGGGTCTTCTTCAACCTATTGTTCCTGTAAGTGTCTTGTAATTATTTATTTATAAAATATTTTACCAGGAAAGATACATTGAGATTTCTCTCGTTTTCAAGTATGTCCTGGGACATATTGTCCTATTTATAGTTAAATCCCCCCTCTCATAACATTGTAAAGTGCGACGGAATCTGTTGGCGCTATATAAATGGCAATAATAATAGTTGATATTGTTGTGAGCCCAACTGCATGTGGTGATTGGCAGAGTAGAGCATCCAGATTATCCACACACCGCTTAAAGAAAATCAGTACAGTACTATCTGATTGACAACTGATTAGGTGATCAGCATACTCTAAAGAGCAGGTAGGACTGTGGATCCCAATTTTACCCAATCACTCCTGTGTTAGCGTTATTTGTCACTGGAGTAGCAAATGCATAGCTGGTGGTAAAACAGACTAAATTAGGGACGTCAGAGAAACAAGAAATAGAATTAAGAAATATCTGAGTAATTTTATGTTAAAGAAATCTAATTATAGTACTTTTATGTGCAATTGCTGTTTTAAAATCTATTTTAGTTATTTTTATTTTTTGTACATGAGACCATCTTGAAATCGCATCACAATTTTTAGCCCTCAAGTGACAGTTAATTATTAAAAGGAAGGTTGCTGTGG
The DNA here is from genome assembly GCA_933207985.1 of Pelobates cultripes. NCBI lineage: Eukaryota > Metazoa > Chordata > Amphibia > Anura > Pelobatidae > Pelobates > Pelobates cultripes. The sequence goes on along the minus strand of OW240914.1, from coordinate 130,009,357 downwards.
GCACATGATGTCATAAACAATCAGAATAAATAGTTGAGATTAGTTCCCAGTGCTTATAATTTCCCTTTGACTTCACTGGGCCTATTGACCTTAGTAAGTTCTTTGAACGCTACAGGAAACGAATGAAGCAATGTAATTAGCTCCTTCGATTACAAAACTTGGGCTGTGGGCCAAAAGTAAAGAATACAGACTAAAATCATTACAACATTTATCAATTAATCCAAAATAAATAACTCTACTTGGAAGGGCTAAAATAATGTTAGACATGTCAAGTAATACAATTTTCTCGTGTGACACTCAATCTACAATCTGTCCATTATTTAGGTTCTGTTATTTGGTGTCTAGAAATATACCACATGTGCTCACTTGGAGTGAATGTCGGGGCATGTGAAACCATATGTGAGCACTACAGGAGCGCTCAGAATATGGGCAGCCTCTGATCCTGGTGCTCATGCATGCCAAAATAACAGGACCCTCTTTTCAATCAGACACACTCGGGTCGGGCCCCGCCCCGCCCTGCCTCCACTTCACACTCCTTATATCAGACCTGCAAAACAAAGCAGTTTTGTAATGCACTTCCAGTAGCTCCTTAAAAATCTTAAGTAAAAAAAATGAGGTGTAATTGGCGATAGAAAGGGCAGCACAATATTCACAATGCCAGTGATCACCTACTTTAGCACAACATAGAGGATTACAACAAAAGAAACAAAGTGGGGAGTGCACACATAATACTGACAGTAAATACCTATGTATATCTTCTCAATAAATATAGTTTTTCAGATCTGTATCAGAGACATAAGAACAAGTGTTGCATAGCATAATAAAGTTTTTTTTAAAATGTTTATAGCAAGACTTTTTCCATAGAACTACTCACATTTACCAGATCCTCTTATAGCAGGCTCTGGCTGTCAGGACATGTAGTTGGGCTAAATATTTTCACCACAAAAGTCTGTTCCACGGCTCAAGGAAAAAATGTTCCAAGATACAACAGGTAAGTGTAGGTAAAATACATTTATTATCAATTTCAAATATAAAAACAATTAAAAGCACAATGCGTTTTGACAAATAGTCTTTTTCAAGTGCATATTCAACATAACATACATTAAGTTTTTTTTTGTTTTTTTATAAATTATTTCAAGGTTTTTGTATTGTAGGGTGGGGGTACAGAAAAGAAGAGGGAAAGGGTAAAAATGCAGGCTCAATTACATTGCGTATTGTACATTTGTCTCATTGATGAGTACATGCAAAATATTCCAATAAGCGATGTTTTGTTCAACCGTTGTAACATATTTCAAACTGTTAATTTTTAGCAAGTTTTAACCGTAGGGTGGGCATAGTGGGGTATTTGATGCAACTGTTGGTTGGTAATGTTGGGGAGGGTGGGTAGGCTTTTGTGGGAGGGGAGGGGGTGCTTACCTTTGTTTTTTTATAAATTCTTCGTTTCATAGGTTTTGGGGTTGCTTTCTTTTTGAGTCCTGTTTGGCCTTTAGAGGGTAGGTCAGTCTGTGGGGGTTAGTTGGGGTTTTGGTGCGATGGTGTTTGTTAGGTGTATAGTCTTGGTTTTCCAAGACCTTAGGTGTCGTTTGGTCATGGCTGTGCAGTGGTGTATGACACGATGGTCTTTGTCAGATGCTTTCTCTGCACGGTATGGCTTTAGTCATAACAGAAGTGTGGGAGGGTGGTGGAAGGGGGAGGGATGAGGAGTAGGTTAGGGATAGAGGTTCTAGGGTGGGGTTTAAGATTTAGGAGTTAGGAGAGCCTTGGTGGCGGATTTTTGTATGGGCCTCGGCCCTTCATGTAGGGAGAGGAAATTCCGATAGTCATGGCTCCCAGATTTTGTCGTAGTGTTTGGTGGTGTCATGTATTAGTGCAGATAGACCGTCCGTTTTTCTAGCTTCGTGCACTTTGCATTTTACTGTATCTATAGAGGGGACTTCTGGACTTCCCCATTTTTCTGCAATACCCCTCCTCATGGCCAGTGCGATTTTAGCGATTAGTTTGTTTTGGGGTTTCCTTGTGGGGCTTGGAGAGGAGCCATATCCATTGGTCCAAGGGGATTGTGGTGTGTAGAATTTTGGTGGTGAGTTGCGATATTTCAAGCCATAATGGTGAAATTTTGTCAGACTCCCACCATAGGTAGATATTTGTTCCTTTAGTCCCACATTTTTTCCAGCATTCGTCCGTGTCTGCACTGCCCGTCTGTTTTAGCCGAAGTGGGTAAGGTACCACCGCAACATGCTCTTTGTGATTTACGCATACCAAAATTGAGGCGTTGGCCTCCCAACTGCTACCCAACTGGAAGGGTCCCCAATAGGACCTATGTCCCTCTTCCAAGCCGACATGTAGGCCAGTGAGCCTTCAGTTTTAATCTGGGTTATGAGGGTGTAGATCATGGAGATTTGGCCCTTTTGGTGGGTTTCATGCAGGCTTTCTCAAAAATCTTAATTAATCTGAATGTAGCAGAAAAATTTGAAAGAGGTGAGTGGAATGGTTTGTGGGAGGTCAGTGAAGGGGATGAGTTTTTGATCAGAATAAAAGTTGTAGAACCTGATGAGGTCGTTGTCCTCAAAACAGGAGAAGTCTTTCAGTTGCATGCCCCGGAGGAACTGTGTATTTCGGAGGATTGGTGTAAGTGGCGAGGATTTGGAGACCAGGTCGTATTTGGTTGTTATTTTGTCCCAGATCTTTATGAAGGTGAGGGTTGCAGGTGATGTGGAGGGGAGGAGGGGTCTCGCCTGTTGTGGTAGCCATATATATATAGAGATGGAAAATCTCTTCCGAAAGTACTGTGTTTGAGGTCTACCCATCTTTTAGCACCGTACGGAGCGTGGAGGTTTTGTAGTTGTGCCATATGGGCCACGTGGAAGTAGTGTGTAAAATTTGGGAGGCCCAGTCCTCCAGCTTTGTTTGGTACATAGAGAGTTTGGCGCTTGATTCAGGCTTTTTTGTTGGCCCAAATAAATTTATCTATGTGTGTTTGGAGTCTGATGTCGAGATGGCTATGGGGAGGGCCTGGAAGAGGTATAGGAATCCTAGCCAGGAGATTGGCATGGTGGTCCAGGTCGTTAAGTCTTGTAAAGCTTTCTGTATGAGTGGGGTATAATTCTGTAAGTTTGTGTGAGGTCAGCAGGGAGGTTTTGTGCCTAAGTATTTGATTGTGGTGTGTTCAAATGTGAACGGGTATTGGCCTCGAAGGATGTTGAGAGTAGGTGGGTCTACTTATACAAAAGCGTAGTCCTGTAGTGCTGCCAGTAGCGGGGGCATTGAATTTATGGGGCTGGTTATTGTGAGCAAGTTGTCGTCAGCAAAAACTGCTGTTTTAAATACTTACCCTCGTATGTTTATGCCGGAGATATCTGTTTTGGTCCTGAGTGTCTGTAGGAGCGGTTCGAGGGAGAGACCAAAGAGTATCGGGGAGAGGGGGCAGGGAGAGGGGGCAGCCCTGTCTAGTACCATTAAGGATACAGAACGAGGGAGGTTGTGAAAAGGACAAGAGGACGTTAGCCGTTGGGGAGGAGTATAAAGTGCGTATGGTGTCCATGAAGGGTTTGGGAGATCCGAATTTCGTGAGGGCGGCGAAAAGGAAGAGCCAAAGTAACCTGTCAAAGGCTTTTTCGGCATTAAGGGAAAGGAGTAGGGTGGGGATACATCAGGAGTCTGCATACCAGATGAGGTCAAACGTTCATCTAGTGTTGTCGTTAGCTTGTCTTGTTGGTATGAACCCTACTTGGTCGGGGTGTATGAGACTGGGGAGGAAGGGGTTGAGCCTGTCTGCCATTAGTTTTGTAAATATGTTTATGTTCAACAGTGATATGGGGCGGTAGTGGCCTGGTTCCAGGTGGGTCTTGTCAGGTTTTGTCAGGTTTTGGGAGGAGGCATAGGAGGAGGCATATGTTTGCCTGTAACATATTGTGTGGTAATGTGTCCCCTTCAAGGAGCGAATTAAAAAGGGTGTTTAGGTGTGGTATCAGTAGCGGGGCGAACATTTTGTAATAGAGGCCCGAAAAGCCATCTGGGCCAGGACTTTTGTTTGGTTTGTGTGTTTTGAATGTGTTTCTTCTGGTGTGATCGGGGTGATCAGTTTGTTGGCTCCTGTTGGGGAAAGGGTCGGTAAGTTAATAGCTTTCAGGTAGTCATTGTGCAGTTTCTTCTATTTGAGGCGTGTTTGTGGGCTGTGGTCGTAGAGCGAGGAGATATACTCTTGAAATATTTGGGCTATTTTTTCAGGTAGGTCTTGTATTTTGCCCTCTGGATTTGATCTTATTTATGTGCTTGTGGGCAGCTCTGCGTTTGAGTTTGTGGGCTAGTAGTGTGTCAGCTTTGTTGGATTTCTCTTAATAAAGCTGCCTTGTCCACTGGAGGGCTTTAGCTGAGTCAGTGGCCATGAATTATTTTATCGTGTTTTGGCATTTGGCTATTTGCGTGTGTAGCTCCGGGGGTGGGGGTGCGCTTAAATGTTGTTTCTAGGGTGCGGAGCTCAGCCAGAGTGTGTTCCAGGCATTGCTTTTTGTTGTGTGATGCCAGGCTGATCAAAGTGCCCGAGGACCGTTTTGTGGGCGGCACACAATTCACTTTTAGAGGATACCGAGTCTTCAGATTCAGATTGAAGTAATCTGAGATGGCGCTAGAGGTAGATTCCCAGATTGCTGGGTTGTGCAATAGTATAGGGTTTTAGGCGCCAGGACCAGGTTTTTGCCATGTCAAGTAACGTGATCTGCATTGAGATGTCGGCATGGTCCGACCAGGTTATGGAGCCTATGGAAGTGGTTTTGAGCTGCGGTGCTAGAGAGGGGGAGATTAAAAATAAGTCTATACAAAGTTGGGAGTGGTGGAGGTGTGAATAGAAGATGTAGTCTAACAAAATAGGTATAGTCTAACAAGAGGCCCTTGTGTTATAGTGGTGTACATTAGTAGGGTTGGTTTCTGAGACGGGAATAAAAGGAGGGGTGGGCCCAGGCCAAGGTCTGTTTGGAATTTACCGCCCTTATGTCAAGGGGATACCAGGGCCCCCGGTCGGAGTCACCCGAACAAACAAACTATATACATGCAAAAATAAACAACAATAAACATATGTAACCATCCTATGCACATTTATGAGTTGTGTACCTCTTAGGGAGAGTCAGAGCACATGTCCTCGTAGTAGTGTTTAAGAGGGGGCTCAGGTTGGGTGCTGAGGGTCCCTGAGTGGGGTTGCGGGGTTGTTCGTGTGCATGTAACCTTTACCTTTTATTCCTTTTATACCGGGCCCCATCCCTTAGGGGAATGTGAGATGGGTGGGTTCATACGGTGCATAGAAGGTAAGTACTTTAGACATTAAAAGTCATCTTTGTTTAAGACTTAGTAGCCTAGTGCAGGGGAAAACTGTCCCGTTGCCCTCCCTCGGTGTGTGTCCCACAGTGGGCCTTGCCCCTGCCGGGTTAATCAGAGTTTTGGCCGCAGTGTGCCTGAGTGCTGTTTATCGGCTTGATGGGCCTCGGGTTGGCTTGGGGGTAGCCTCTTTCTGCGGGCCTTTGTGATGGTAAGGGCCTAGGGTCCAGGTTAGCGTTGTATGCTTTTTGTTAAGGGCCTAGGGCTCAGCCTTGGGGTGAGGTGCTGTTAAGGGGCCCATCGGGACGTTGATGGAGTGTGGCTGATGGCACATAAAGAGGAACAGACAAACGGGTGGCAGCCTCAGCCTAGACAAGTAGGGGTAGGTGTCCTTCTATCGATACCTTAGTAGGTCCCTGTGGTGTTTGGTGCCCGGGCGAGTACAGGGTGGGGTGGGGGGGGCCTGGATCATGGGGAGTGCAGAAGGCTAATGCCTCAAGGGGTAGTGTTAGTAGCGGGTGTGAGGCTATCTGCGGGGCCCTGTTGGCCATCAAGAGTAGCTGGTAGGGGGTAGGTGGGTATCCTCGGGCCTCTAGGGGCATGCGATGCCAATATAACCAATAAAAAGATTAAGTATAAACATCAACTCGACTAAAACATAATAATGGAAGAGTGTGAACTCGTAAGGGGTTCATAAAACCTGATCCAGGTGTATGGTGTGAACTGTTGTTCTGATGCTGGTTGTCCTTTTCTGTGTCAGGTCAGTTCAAGTTGTCCCCTGACATTTTAACTGTGAATGTCATAATACTGTTTGCTTTTACTGCAATAAAATACACATATTTGTATTCAGCGATGTCTTATGTGTAAAACAGTACCCCCTATTTACAGGTTTTATGGTGTCTTGGGAAGTTACAGGGTCAAATATAGCATGTTACATTTTTCATTTTTTTCACATTGAAATTCACCAGATTGGTTAAGTTGCCTTTGAGACCGTATGGTAGCCCAGTAATGAGAATTACCACCATGATGGCATACCATTTGCAAAAGTAGACAACCCAAGGTATTGCAAATGGGGTATGTTCAGTCTTTTTTAGTAGCCACTTGGTCACAAACACTAGCCAAAGTTAGTGTTAATATTTGTGTGTGAAAAATGCAAAAAACTAATTTGAACGCCAATTTTGGCCAGTGTTTGTGACTAAGTGGCTTCTAAAAAAGACTGGACATACCCCATTTACAATAACTTAGGTTGTCTACTATTGCAAATGGTATTAATATAATTCTACATGTATTTTGAAAGCCATTGATCTCCACACTGCTTCCAGGTAAACCAGCATGGGTCCCACAGGGTTCTGTCAGCATAAAGGAATCCTGGGGCAGTGTGGGGGTCATGGCACATATATTACTTGGTCCGTCCGCCGTCGTGCCTCTCCTCCCGGAATGCCGAGATACACGTGGCGTCCGGGAAGTGAGTAGGACATGCCAAATCCTCCCTGTGTACCGTGACATCTAATTTGACAAAATAACCTAATAGAAAAAAAATCACATTAAAACACTTAATTCTAGGTCAACGTTAAGTCCTTTAGGGGAAATTGTGTCCAAATTAAAAATCCATTTCATCTCACTTTTACTGAGATTGGATGGCACATTATTCCCTTTCCAATGTCCTACAATCTGTTGAACACAAAAAAATAAAAGTTTATTTGGATCTTTGTTGTGGTGTTATAAAAAAATGTTGGGATACACTATGGTTTGCATACCCTCTCTCAATGTTATATATATGTTCCTGTATCCAAAAATTATTGTCAAGTGATACATTTCCCTTTAACACAGTTTTTAACACTTTTAACTTGAAGTTAATTAGAAGGCATAATATATGTTTATAGACCACCCAGGTGCAGCAATATATATTAAAATAATGGTAATTACTTCCCTTAAGTTATTAGGTCGTAACAAAGGATTCCTCAAAATCCTCAAATACAGATATAAACTACAAGATACGCCTAAAGAAACAGAGGTAAAGAAAAATTCATAGGGCAACACCATACAACAAGAAATGGGCCCCTAATGATAGTAATGCACTCACAAGATGTATGGATTTTTCAAGCCCATCAGTGTCTCTTTAAGTATTCAGCTGTAGAAATTCTCAATATCCAGGGATGCATGCCAAGAGAGAAAAACTAAACATAGTACAGCAATGCTTAAAATGTAAAATGACACACTTTAATTGAATTCATTTACAAGAAGTAAAAAATGAAAATGCTCATCAGTAAATCTCTGTATCCCTCTGTCCCAGATGGTATAAAGGTGAGGTAGAAAACAGGAATAGCAAGCAGCAATAAAATTTACATTTTAAGCATTGCTGTACTATGTTTAGTTTTTTTCTTTTGGCATGCATCCCTGGATGTTGAGAATTTCTACAGCTGAATACTTAAAGAGATATTGATGAAAAATCCATACATCTTGTGAGTGCATTACTATCATTAGGGGCCCATTTCTTGTTGTATGGTGTTGCCCTATGAATTTTTCTTTACCTCTGTTTCTTTAGGCGTATCTTGTATTTTATAATTAGAAGGCATGAAATCAGGACAAGTGATAATCGGGCCTATGGAACCGTGTCAGTGATGCACAGTAACATGCCTGTGTAATACAAAAGGAAATAGAAACATAATGGGAAAAAAAAGCTCTGCACTTAAATTCCCACTACTGTTGGAGCTTATTTCTGTGTTTTTTAAAATTAATTTTTGTATTACACAGCAATTTCTTAGTTAGTTCTAAGGGTTAAATAACAATACCCTAACGCCTAGATGAGTAGGAACTACCAACGACACACTATTTCTCTCTTGTGATTATAGTTACACTGCGTTAGGCCTAGTTAATATGTCGTATCATACTGTGATAAACTTAAAATGTGCAATGTTCTCAACTGTCACATACATGTTTATACCTACTGTGCAAAGTATGATATGCTTCCCATTTCTGTTTTCTTACAACTGACACACTACGCCTGAGTAACCTATTGAAAAATGTGCAGGTCTAAACTATGCAAAGCTGATACCCTTGTTGAAACACTGATACTTCTATGCGCCGTTATGGCTTTGAATGCATAATTGTTAATCCTTTGCACAAACAAAATAAAGAATAAAATAAAAAAAAATAATAACAATACAATTTTCTGTCTAACCAGATATTTTTCCTTTCAGCTGAAAGCAGCTAGTTCAGGGGTGGGCAATCTGCGGCCCTCCAGATGTTTTGGACTACCTCTCCCTTGATGCTTTGCTAGAATTATGGGAGATGTAGTCCAAAACATCTGGAGGGCCGCAGATTGCCCACCCCTGAGCTAGGTGAATTGCTAGCATATGAGTCACCTGAAAGGTCTGCCTTGAGCGTTTCAGACTACTATTTTATTATCTAGATCTTCTGTGCTTACCCCATGCAGCAACTTTTAATCTCTTACTAAATATGAATATTTTCTATTATTTGACTTTGCCAGGAGTTTATAGGAGGGCTGGAAAGGTGGGTGTCTGCCTCCCTGGTCACTAGCACAAAGAGTTTGTGGGATGTAGCCTCACAGAACCATTCTTCAGTGGATTAGACTAGCAGGAGGTTTGTTGGGATGTTCGCTGGCTCAGTACTGCAGGAAGAAGGCACCAGACAGGATTTATCCAGGCTTTTAGCTAGCCTATCACTGTCAGTGCCATCTTATCAGCATTATGTGCGTGTTCCCAGGGAAAAGCAGTGCACTGGGGCCCTGTCTACACACAACTCACAGGAATACAAATTTAAATTAAAGATAAAATGAAGCTTATATTTATTAGTTTCTCCAACAAATGCAATACATACATACAATACATACACACAGGCTGCTGAACACAGCCACAGACTGCTGAACACATTCACACACCGACTGCTGAATACACACCCAGACAGACTGATGAATACACACACAGACTGCTGAGTACACACAGACAAATACTGCATTGAGGGGTGCAGTGTATGTGTTTGCGTGTACGAGTGTACGAGTGCTGGGTGCTGTGTGTCTGAGGAGGGGTGTGTGTGATATGTGCTCTGTGGGGGGGAGGGGTGCTGTATGTGGGGGGAGGGGGTGATGTGTGTGTGTGTGAGGTGCTTTTTAAAAAAAAAATCCTATACATTAATAAAATCTTCATCCCCCCTCCCTTCTTCTTACTTTTGGTGAAGGAGGGGGGATACAGCCAGCCTTGGTGGTCCAATGGTGGTAAGTTCAAAGTAGCCTGCTGCTTGTCTAGCTGCACGCTCTCCTGTCCTCCTGCGCTCAGAATGCTGTGTGGAGCGTTGCCATGGTAACGCACGGCAATGCTCCACACAGCCTACTCGCGGGAGGAGAGATCTGCTTCCCAGACCCCTCCCCCTGCCTCCGGGTCGTCTCTCCCTGATCGAAGGGACCTTGGGCCTGTGAGGGAGATCTCTGATCTCCTCACCGGCCCACAGCCATAAAACAGGGCAAGTTCTCCAAAGGCCAGATCAAAGGAACTCCCCTGACGGCCGGGCACACTGGGCAGTGAGGCGGGCCCCCATGCCTGTGGGGCCCCCGGTCAACTGCCCAGCGTGCCCATGGGGAAAGACGGCCCTGATCACTGTGTGTGTATGTGGGCTGATAGCCAGGGCCAGATTGGAGATTTTTTTTATAGCATCTCTATAATGTATTGCCTTAGTATAGCACGCAGACATACAGGTGGAAAGAAAAACTTAACATCGAAAATTGTTTCTGCAACATGAAGGACTGCACTCACAGGACTTCAAAATAAAAAAAAAGGTTTTATGTTAAAGGAACACTCTTAAGTTTGCTGAAGTACTTTAGCAGTTATAAACCCCCAAATTCATAAAAGTGGCAATTTCGAAAGAAGTTGGCACCTATATGAATTAATATAGGAACACCCCCTCGCAGTCAAGCTGACCGTCAGGAGGGCTTTCTGATTCATTCCAAGTGAACAATCATTGAAGTGACAGTGAGAGCTTCCACAGGTAGCTGGGCCATAGCTGCATCTGAATTGAGCATTTGCAGCAACTACTGCCTATGTGCCAATTCTCTCCTGATAAAATGGGGAGATCATTGTCTCCCCATGATGGAGTAGCAGCAAGAGAGAACTCTCTGCTGGAGTTATATTTAGGTTGTTCCTTTAGAGGAACAATATTGCATTAGGAATACAACATGTATTCCTATACTGTCACGTTACCTATCTATGCCCACTGCCACAAAGGGTTTGAAAGGTGGATTTTACTTACCTTTTAGTCCACACCTTGCTGCTATCCTCCCTGTTGCTCCTATTGTTTAACTGAACATCAATGAGGATAATTATTTCCCTTACCTGCTGCTGCCTGATGGCTTTCTGAGCTGTCACTAGGTCTGCAGGCCAGGATCTGGGGTTTGGTCTGTTCATTGTGAGGAGCGACTATGTGATTTCTCTCCTCACAGTTCGATAGAAAAGTTAGACGGAAAAAAAAGTATACATCAGCAGCCCCCAGCCGGCCCCAGCTTTCAGTAGCCCATTAACAAATTTCCAGGTGGGCCAGTCTGAACCTGCTGATGGCCTGTAATGTCAGTACTCTCAAATATCTCTAGGGTATTTCCAAGTAGACTGTAGTATCTGGGGCTAACCAGAGCATGCATGTATGACGTCCCTGGAGATGTACAAGTAAACACAGGGTGAGTTAAGACAGTTCTCATGACATTCATTATACTCGCTGGTTGTCATTGGTGGAAACATAGAATGCGTCATTTAGGCCTACAGAGATCTTTCTACATCTACCTTTTGGCATCGAAGAAATAATGCAGAACAATAGCATTTCATGTTTACCTGTATATTCTCACAGTTCTGTATAACCTCTGTCCTGTCATGGTGCTTTTTAACCAGAGAGTGCGCAGTATTACCTTGTGCTGCTTGTATCAGTTTTTACCCAGCTCTATTTGACTATTCTGATTTCTGGTATCCCTAGAACTTGGCTTGCCTAACCATTTTGTATCACTTCTGTTTCCTATACCTTGGCCTGTGTCTGACTTTGCCTCATTATTATTATTATTATTGGCATTTATATAGAGACAATATATTCCTCAGCCTTTACAATATGATAAAAGGGTGAAATTTAACAATAAATTAGACAAAATGTTACAGGAACAATAGGTTGATGAGAGCCCTTTTGAAATGAGCTTGCAGTAATCAGTACCTAACCTTTTCCTCTTATTGGTGTTCTGTTACTTTGTACTAAATCCTTACATATAGTGTTTCACGAGGCAGTTAAGGAGGAGAGGTTGGTGCCCCCCATTTTACTGTCTGGAAGGGGTTTTGGGGAACAGAAGTTTGCTGCACACCACTCTTTTAGGTAGGTAGCATGAATTCCTGGATGAGCAGGACATGCTTGTTGGGATACAGCTGTTGGGAAGACCAATTAGGAGAGGTTTACAATAATCCATGCGGGAAATGACTGGAGCATGGACAAGCTCCTTGGTAGCATCTTGCATAAGAAAGGGGCGGATGCAGGCTATGTTTTTAAGATGGAATCTACAGGATTTGGTAACATGCTGGATGTGAAGCTCAAAGGTGAGGCCAGAATCAAGTATGACGCCAAGACAGCGCACTTGCATAGATGGACTTATGTGGATACCACTAACTTGAAGGGAGAGCGAAAGAGGAGGATCATTATTAGGAGGAGGAAAGACAAGGAGCTCAGTTTTAGAGAGCAGGAGGACATCCAGTCAGAGATGGAAGAAAGGCAAGCAGTGACACATTGCAGGACGGCAGGGGAGAGGTCTGGGGAGGAGAGATATATCTGGGTGTCATTAGCGTACAGGTGGTAGTGGAATCCAAATGAGGTAATAAGTTTGCCAAGTGAGGCAGTATAAAAAGAAACTAGAAGGGGACCAAGGACAGAGCCTTGGAGGACTCCAACCGAGACAGGACTGGGGGAGGTGATATCATTAGAAAAGGAGACACTGAAGGAGCATTGGGAGAGAAAAGAGGAAAACCACGAGAGGACAGAGTCACAGAGACAGAGTGATTGAAGAGTTTGAAGAAGGAGAGCATGTTCAACGGTGTTAAACTACAGCCTAATGTAGTGGTTCTGGTGTCTATAGCCTGTCCCAGAAGACTTTTTAATGTAAACACTGCTTTATCAGAGAAAAGGGAGTATTTACATTACTGCCTAGGATGATCTCAGACAGGTCACTCAGACAGCCATTAGAGGTGTTTCCTAGATTAGTGATGCACAATGTGCAGCACTGACATCCTGCATCTCCACACTCTGCATGGAGACTCTGAATTCACCCCATATATATGAATTGATTCAATGCATCTCTATGAGGAGACGCTAATTGCTGCAGTGCAACGTTTTGCCACGCATACACAATAGCCTCCCATTACTTTCCTATGGGCAAGCATTGGATCGATTGAGATCATCGTGTTTGATGATCTTAGTCAAGGAGGCGAAGAGGGGACAGAGCCAGCTGCAAGGAGAACCACACGGTGCTGGAAAAAGGTGAGTCAATCACCTTTTGAATGGGGGCAAAGGGGGACTGGAGACTTAAGGATAACTACACTAGGCTCTGTTGTAGCTGTGAGGGCTTATAAAGATAAAGGTGGAGATTGCTACTTTTTCTGTTAGTTCTCATATTGTTACATTTGTATCCTTTTGAATTAGTGTGGTATGCTTTATCACCAACCATAAGCTATTGAACATTTCACTTGGTACTTAGACAGCTATCGAGAACCCGAGGGACATCACCCTAGACTGAATATAAGCACAGAACACCCATGAAGGTGTTTACAGGATATTTAGGGTACAGAGATTAAGGATGCCTTTATCATAGACCTCTAGTAATTTTAGAGAGGTGGATTCATTTGTTTATATCCCTATTTCCTATCTCCTTGTATATACCCTTCACTTTATCATTTTCTTGTGCTTTTTTCTCACTGTTTAGTATATCTCTCACTATTCCTTTTGTGTTTTGGTTTTTTGTTTCTGGATGATTACACTAGGCCAGTGATGGCGAACCTTTTTGAGCCCGAGTGCCCAAACCGCAATACATGCCAACATTTTTTGCTGTGTGTGTGCTACATGTGTAAGGGTGCTGCGGGGGGGTAGGGGTACTGTGTGTGTGGGGGGTAGGGGTACTGCTGAGAGGGTAGGGGTACTGTGTGTGGGGGGGGGGTACTGCTGGGAGGGTAGGGGTACTGTGTGAGGGGGTAGGGGTACTGTGTGTGGGGGGTAGGGGTACTGCTGGGAGGGTTGGGGTACTGTGTGTGGGTGGTAGGGGTACTGCTGGGAGGGCTGGGGGTACTGTGTGTGGGGGTTAGGGGTACTGCTGGGGGGGAGGGTTCTGCTGGGGAGGGAGGGGTTACTGCTGGGGGTGGGGGTTACTGCTGGGGGTTAGGGGTTACTACTGGGGGAGGGTAGGGGTACTGCTGGGGGGGTAGGGGGTTACTGCTGGGGGTTAGGGGTTACTACTGGGGAGGGTAGGGGGTACTGCTGGGGAGGGTAGGGGTTACTGCTGGGGAGGGTAGGGGTTACTGCTGGGGGGGTAAGGGTGCTGTGTCAGTATAACCCCCCTCCCTCCTTCTTACCTTTACTGAAGTGAGGGGAGGGGGGGAACAGCGATCCCTGGTGGTCCGGTGGTGGTAAGCACTGCAGGGGGGGGGGCTCCAGGAAGCAGCTCCCCTGTCCTCCCATGCTGTGTGGAGCGTTGCCATGGTAACGCGCGGCAACGCTCCATATAGCATCGCGCGGGAGGACAGGGGAGCTGCATCACAGAGCCCTCCCCCTGCCTCCCGACCCGGAAGCAGAGTAGGCGCCTGCCGTTTCGGGCAGGCGCCTACTCTGTATTGATGGCGAACCTGTGGCCGTGTGCCCACAGAAAGGGCCCGGCGTGCCACCTGTGGCACGCGTGCCATAGGTTCGCCATCACTGCACTAGGCTCTGCTGTAGCCAGTGCTGTACACACCTCCATGAGGGATTATAAACATAAAGGGGGGATTGCTACTTTTTAGTATTGCTACATTCGTATCCTTTTTGGATTAGTGTGATATGCTTAATCACCAACCTCAAAGGATCACTATAGTGTCAGGAAAACAAATCGGTTTTCCTGACACTATAGTGCCCTGAAGGTGCCCCCACCCTCAGGGTCCCCCTCCCTTGGTGCTGAAGGGGTTAAAACCCCTTCAGTTACTCACCTTATTCCAGCGCCGGGCTTCTTACCTCTCCTCCCCCGCCAACGTCATCTCCCCCGTCTGACGTCAGCGCATCAGGAATCCCGTCTGCCTCCAGCGTCGCAGATGCGCCTCTAGTGGCTGTCCGGAAGACAACCACTAGAGTCTGGCTTAAAGGACCACTATAGTGCCAGGAAAACATACTCGTTTTCCTGGCACTATAGTGCCCTGAGGGTGCCCCACCCTCAGGGTCCCCCTCCCGCCCGGCTCTGGAAAGAGGAAAGGGTTAAAAACTTACCTTTTTCCAGCGCTGGGCGGAGAGCTCTCCTCCTTCTCTCCTCCTCCGTTCCTCCTCCTGGGCTGAATGCGCACGCGCGGCAAGAGCTGCGCGCGCATTCAGCCCGTCGCATAGGAAAGCATTTACAATGCTTTCCTATGGACGCTGGCGTGCTCTCACTGTGAAAATCACAGTGAGAAGCACGCAAGCGCCTCTAGTGGCTGTCAATGAGACAGCCACTAGAGGATTAGGGGGAAGGCTTAACCCATTCATAAACATAGCAGTTTCTCTGAAACTGCTATGTTTATAAAAAAATGGGTTAACCCTAGAAGGACCTGGCACCCAGACCACTTCATTAAGCTGAAGTGGTCTGGGTGCCTAGAGTGGTCCTTTAACCCCAAATGTAAACATAGCAGTTTCTCTAAAACTGCTATGTTTACATCAGGCAGGGTTAACCCTAGAGGGACCTGGCACCCAGACCACTTAATTGAGCTGAAGTGGTCTGGGTGGCTATAGTGTCCCTATAAGCTATTGAGCATTTCACTTAGGGCTGGTTTCCCTTTTATCAGGCTACATTGTTTAACTTGTCTTAGTACCTTTTAGAGTTACTAATAAATTTATTTTGTTATTTATTATTATTTTTTCCTTTTAAGATTTTATTGGAGTGGATTGGAAATTTAACCTTGCGGTCACTTTCTATTCAAGTGACACCTTTACAATTTATTATTAGAACTATAATGTCAGGATAACATGTTTGTATTCCTGACACTATAGTGTTCCTTTAATTAAATATTTGGGCCATAGATGCTGTTCCTGCATGTTTGCAAATGAGAATTGTGCCATATCTGATGAAGGGCACATAATGACATTCCATAGGGGCTTTCAAAAGAAATAGATTTAGTTATTGAATCTATCTTATGTACGGCAGCAGCATTCATATTATGCGGATTCTGGGTGTACATCCAGTGCTTCTCCATGCAAGTATTGGCTTCGCACATGCACAGTATGTCCTCAGTACTTCTCTATTAGAACAGTAATCTAAAATAAACAAAGCAACACATCCAATTAAAATAACCCAACGTTATTAAAAGAGCTTGGTGGTGTACTAGCAAAACCATTAACAGATTTATTTAACCAATCATTGTTAACAGGAGTAGTCCCAGAAGATTGGAAGTTAGCGAATGTTGTGCCCATTCACAAGAATGGCAGCAGTGGCGGATCCAGAGCCTGATCTCGGGAGGGGCACTTGTAGATTATTTAAAGTGCAGTGTGTGTGTGTGTGTGTGAGGGGGACAGTGTGTGAGCAGTGTATGTGTGAAGGTTGTAGTGATTGTGAGGGCGGCAGTGTATGTGTGGGACAGTATGTGTGTGTAGTGTGTGTGTGTGTAGTATTGCAGTGTATGTGTGAGTGTGGGCAATGTGTGTGTATGGGGCAGCAGTGTATGGGGGCAGTGTGTGTGTATGGGGGTAGTTTATGTGTGTAGAGTGTGTGTGTATGGGGGGCAGTGTGTGTGTATGGGGGAGCAGTATGTGTG
>OW240914.1:129957003-129992962 GCA_933207985.1 Pelobates cultripes | reverse complement strand
TCAGAGGGGGCCGGCCGTTTGATGCTGGAGCCGCCGGACCGGTTGGCAGCCTTGCCGGTCCGGCGGCATTCCTCTCACTAACGCTGAAGAAGAAGAGGAGGAGGAGCATGTGTCTGTCATGCTCCTTTGCGGTTCCCACATCCTGTGCTGGGAATTGTGGGAACCGCAGGGAGCATGACAGACACATGCTCCTCCTCCTCCTCCTCCTCCTTCTTCAGTGTTAGTGAGAGGAATGCCGCCGGACCGGCAATGCTGCCACCCGGTCCGGCGGCTGCAGCATGAAACGCGGCCGGCCCCCTCACAGTGTGCCACCGGGCCGGCCACCCGGTGGCACCTGCAGTCCCCAAATGCCGCCCCCAATCCAGCCCTGCCGCCGGGCCCCCTGAAGGCGGCCCTGGCGGCGGGCCCCCCTCCCGGCCGGGCCCTCGGACCGTGTCCGAAGTGCCCGACCGGTCAGTCCGCCCCTGATTGTCGCTGCCTGCCCTCGCAGCAGCCCCACTGGACCACAGGTTAGTAATCCACTCCAGCTCTCCCAGGGAGGCCGGGTGGATTTAAATTAAAGTTTAAAAAAATTGTAATTTGTGAGTGTTGGTGGAAATGTGTGTGTATGTCTGTAAGTGTTTGTGTCTAAGTGAATGTTTATGTGTGTGTGTCTGTGAGAATGTGTGTGTCTAAGTGAATGTGTATGTATGTGTGTCTGTGAGTGAATGTGTGTGTATGTCTGTGAGTGAATGTGTGTGTCTCTGTAAGTGTGTGTGTGTCTGTGAGTGAATGTGTGTGTCGGTCAATGAGTATGTATGCATCGGTCAGTGAGTGAGTGCGTCTGTCAGTGAGTGAGCGTCTTTCAGTCACATGGCGGCCTTGACAGGAACGGGTGGGGAAAATTTTAATTGGGGTGGTGGATGCCCGAGCTCTGTCCTGCCTAGGGCGGCATAAATCCTAAATACACCACTGATCTCAATACACCTTGCTTCCTTCAGCTTCAGCTAAAAAGGTGGCTTAATGAAGAAAGGTAAATAGTCAGTGTAGGACCCACCTAAGAGGTTTGTCTTTATGTGGCAGGTGAGCTTATACCTAATGGCCACTGGAATGAAACAAAAAAACCTCCAGTCATTTAAATGTGCATAGGGATTTGTGGTAGTGTGCAGGTAACTCTTTTCTTTGTTTTTTATTGTATGTATTGGGGCTGATGTGTACTATGGTCATTGCTGCTGCCCAGGAGTAGTGGGAGTCTGAGCGCAGGACATATTTTTGTATATTTGCAAGTCAATACATAGCTGTTTAGTGACTGCACCAAATAATTATTCCATGTATCTTTGAGTGGAGATGGGTGATTTCTCAAGTGAGGTTGCACCAGCCTGGTGGGATAGATGATGGTTGAATTCCTGAGAGTTGACATTAAGTTCACCCTTGCTGCAATTCTCCATTTTTCTTTTGAAGTACATGCCAGTGCAGATTTTAGGGCCTGGGCCTAATGAGAGAAGCTGAATTTCCATTTCCATTGTTATAGTAGTTAAGGACTACATGTGTGACTACGTCTGGACCACACAGTCTCTTGTCTCTCCGTCCTATGTTATTGCAGATTCACATATCTGGTTTTAAGGCTGCGCACACAACATGAAATCCATGAAAAACTGTATCCTGATTATCATCACAACAGTAATTTTCAAGATGGAGCAGGACGGGGGGCTGGCCTAGCTACAAAAAGGGCCATTTACTTATACTCCCTGCATGACATGAGCACAGTTGCCTTGTCGGCCTCTGCTTAAGAACCCCCACCAAATACCCCAATCCCCAATAAAGCACAGACACCATGGTTTTGGCAACATTATATCACAGCTTTATTTGTAATTAACATAAATTTAAAGGTCATTGTCAACAGCAGGCCAACGTTGGCCTGCACAATTAACATCCTGCATTTACAATTAACCCCTTGACAATGACCCACCCCCACATAACATAACACCCAAACATTGAACATTTTATTTAACATGAACATGATCATTGCCACCAAAGGGCACCATCCATTGCCACCAAAGGGCACCACAAGTGTAGGGGCATACCGAGACACCCCATACACACCCCAGTTTGGAGCTACCTACAAGCTTGAACCTACCAAACCAGTCCAAAGGCCTACCTATTAGCCCTGAACGCCAAACCTTTTCCCCATCTCACTCTTTTCTCCCCCCAACGTTACTCTCCATCCCCCACTGCCGTGACCAAACGGGAAACACCTGAAAGCAAAGGGAGGGTGGGTGGGACAACAAACAGGTAGTGTAACTTAGATTAAAGTGATCCTTGGATCTAAAATGGCCACTACTTATACTCCCCTTGAAACTCCACCCCAGCATTACCAGTGACCAAACCCTGACCCCCTGACCTTTAGATGGCCTGTCTCCTGGCAATGTCAAGGCTACGCTGCTCCATGGGCTACAGTCTTGTTCTGTGATAACGATAGATGGCAGGGACATGAGTCTAAATTCATGGCATTACCTGGTACTGTTTGGAAGCTGTTCCACAGTCAAGGCTCAGGATTAAGCAGCTTTAAATGAATAAAAGCATTGCCAACGTACATAACTTATCAAAAGAATTTTGGCAAATCTATGTCCTTCCTCTAATTTTATCTTCATTTTCGCGCAATCTTTTGTGATTTAAATTTTCTTCCTGTCCTCCCCACTCCTTGCTGTTAGACATATCTTCTGCTTACCTAATTGTATTTTTCATTTTGTTACTATTTCTAAATAAAGAATTTACAAAACCAAAAAAAGATAGGAAGAAGAAGAGGAATTGCTGGCAGTAGATAATTTACTGCGTAAATAAAACTCCTGGGGGAATCATCTATTATGCTTCTGTTTAGTGTGAGGCTGCATCATGGTATTTTAATCGGAATCCTGATCCCTTAAACATGAAACAGAACCTGTGAGGTGGGCGGATGAGGAGAAGTCCTATAAACACACATGGGGCTGTTGATTTGTGGCTGACACACAGTTTCTGTATGAGACAGATGGTCTGGCAACATGCACAAGTTTTTTCAGATGTGAACATAGATTATGATTATTAGCATATTTATAAAGCCTACGCTAAATTTGGCAGTACTGATTTCTGTGACTCCCCAGAGTGTTTGCTGTCAAATACACAACAGTAGCCTAGGTTGGGCACCCAGTGCCCTAAGGTTTTTTTTTCCTGGATCACAATTTTCAATTCATGCCAAAAAGAAAAGTTTTCGACCAGCTATGACATTAGGGGCTATATTTTATAAGATATATTTCAAGTCGCTATATACTGGTAAACATATACAGTTATTTGCTGCAAGGGTTACTTACTGGATAAAAGGTCTGGCAATTATTTTTGGAACAATTTCTTACTAGCTGTACATGAGTGCAAAAATATATTTTTTTAAAAATTGAGAAGCACAGAGTTAAAAGACCACTATTGTCAACCAGACTACTTCACGTCAATGAAGTGGTCTGGGTGCAGTGGTCCTTTCATGTTAACCCTGCAAACTAAAATGTTGCAGTTTTTTATTTAGAACTTGCAATAATTACATTGCTTCTGTCGCAGTAAAAAAATGTATTCCGTGCTTTCCTGAGAAAAACATTTGGATGTGTGCATGGCACTTGCCGCGCATGCACATCAGTTTCCAGTGCTCCTGTATGACGAGCATTGGACTAGACACCTGCAAGAGGGTCTGATGACGTTGCGGGAAGTTGTGAAGTAAAGGGGAGTAGAAAATATTTAACAAACCTGAACATAGGGCACTATAGTGTTTGGAATACAGGTTTGTTTATTGCAGAGTTTTCTATATTCTATGTATGTCCCACTTGCTCCTAAATACTACAAATATTTGCTAACCCATGGGATAGGGGTATATAGTTGGGGTGAAGTATCATTATCCACATGCACTCAAGATGTAGTTTGTTTTATCATCCCTTCACTAATCCAGGTGGTATCTGATGAGGACGGAGCACGAGAACAGAGATGTCAAAACAGAAATTGCTAAAGCAATAGGTCCTATAATTTAAGAAGATGGGGCATGATGTCACGTAAAACATGTGCATCTCCACTGTGAAAACTAACCATTTTCTGGTGTATGTTACATATAATAAAAAACCTAAACTCTTTCATAACTTATGCAATCCACATATTTTGTATATAAGCTGCTATAAATTTGTGATGACAGAGGAAGAGGATCTATATAGCAGAACCATCAATGGGTCAGGAGCCAGACAGATGTGCATGTGGTACAGAACATTGCAAGTTCATTGAAAGGTAAATCCCAGGGCATTTGTATTCCATATAGTAGAATCCTTGAGCTGCGGTTTAAACAATCTTGGGCTTACTACCTTGGACTCAGAACTCTCTATGGGGCTTTAATTTGACTATACAGTGGTTAAATTGTTTCTTGTTGGTTACTAAATGTAGGCACTTTTGGTTATTGGGCCATTCTCTGACAGAAGGCTGTAAATCATAAAAGTTGACACAGAGAATTTGAACAGATTAAAGAAGATGTGTTCAGTGTTCTGTAATCCTGTGTGTATGCGGGAGTGTGGGTAGAGAGACTGCTGCCATGTAAAAGTGTTGCGTTGCAGGCCTCAAACAAGGAGTTAGTGGAAAGGGAGATGTCACTTCTCTAAAATTACACATTTGAATAAAACATTGAAAATCAATTATATATTTTGGGTTAACCTTTCTTTCATATGATGGCCATTTTATTTAAAAAGTATTTTTATTAAAGATTACCAATTGACATCACAATCCAGTTCAGTCCTGGCATGACCAAGGCATCCATTACCTTGGAAAAGGAGAAATAGAAACTTACGCCTCTACTCACTTTGTTTAGTGACAAAAAAGGGCTAAGCTTATAACAGTGATTGACAGGGAGACAAGATGGAGGTGCTCAGGTTGAAAGATGGACGTAAGAGCAGTGTATCGGTGTACTTTGTTTAAATCTTAAAAGCAACTATGTTAAACATAGGGGATAAGTAAACGTATTATTAAAAATCCTGGGATGTAGCAGTTCCCTTGAAGATTGAAATCATTATTCGCTCTGTAAAGATGAATTAGTTGACTTTATGTTGTTACCATAGCTGCGATGTGAATTGTGAATGCTACAAGGCTAAAGGAAATTGAGGCAGGTCAAACAAAAGGCTACAATAGACCCTCTCTCTGTCCGACTTTTGAGCTGTACTTTGGCTTGTCAAAGTAACATTTGCATAACAGATTGCTTATCAGGTATGAGAGTAAATGGTTGTTAAATACCTCCAATGTTCTTGAAAATGTTAGGAGAAATGTTGAAATCCTGGATTAATTATTATGTCCATATTATGTAAAGCCCTAAGTGGTCTTCAAGGGCTGTTAGGTATAAAACATGTTTGAACGTTTCCATGTTGTAAAGTCTTGTCTCACTTCAAGCGCGAGGGGTTTAATATTGTAGTGATTTAAAGTGGCACAGTGACATCGCTGCTGGGTGTCCGGTTGACAGAGGGGCAGTCAAAGTGGAGTTTTACGTTCCCGAGCCTGTCTCTCGTAGGTGCTGTCATTCTCTTCCGCAGGGTGCTGTTCTTCTTCTGATGCTTCAGCTGGCAGGAGCCGATGTCACTATTGTGCTCTTGCGCATGCATGAGAATATAGCATTAAGGACTATGGAGGATCTCGCAAAACTGTGGGATCCTCCACAGACAGAGCTAATTTCCCTGTAACCATCATTGGTGACATCTGGGGGATTGACACTTCAGTGCCAAGCGTAGGAGAAATACAGAGACATAGTCCATTCTCTTGACTGGGTTGGAGTTTCACTGAAATTCCAATACAGTCAATATGAGTATTTCATAACAATTATATATTTATGAAATATTCATTTTGCAGGGGGTGGGACAGTGCCGCTTTAAGGGTATATAAAAATCCAAAATTCAACCACCTTTAAAATATTTTCAAAGTACATTTATATTACGTGCACCGTACACAAATATTTCTCAGTAAGCCCTGCCACTTCATGTCTCATGGCTTGTGATTTCTATTTTTTGTAAATTGTTATCTTGTTTCGTACTGGTGCAAAATCTGTTCCATATTCGGTTACATATTTTCTCTGCACATTTGTATTGAACGTTAGTCTTAGTAACTGTTTTAATACTATACTGACCGTAAACACCATAGGGTTTTGCCCAATGAAGACAGGAATCCCATTTGATATGTTAAGATTTATTATTCCAATACAATTTTATTTTTATTCGGCTGTATTTTTAAATGCTGCCTATTTATCATATCATTCCCACCATTTGACAATTTCAGGACCCTTTTCTCGTTTCCAATTCCCCTGTCTATGTTGTCCGTATCAACCCCCACTTTCTCTTCTCTAACATGTCATTGCTTCTTGTTTTCAGCCAATTGGGCCATTCCAGACCATTTTTTAAGGTTCTAGCTAATCTTTCCTGTTGACCTTTGCTTCTTTCAACCTTGTATCAAATACAATTTGCCCTCCCAAACCTTCAACCAACATCTGTCCACAAATGTTCTGTTACCCATTTAACCAAATTCAACCAGTCTTTGTGCTTTTTCAACCCACCTGCTCTGACCATATTTATTTAACTATTCCTCCCTGTTCTTTTCCTGTGCATCACATTTGTAGAAGATCTATGGAAATTCCTAAAAAACAAAAAAAACAAAAACCTAAAACCGCAAAAATTTTTTAATTTTGATATTTATTTTTGGTCTTGCAATTTGTGTACCCTCAGCCTCTTTGTGAGGCATCATGGACTCTTTCCATACAGAAGGATACCTGATCTGAAACCAAAGCTTTTCCCTAACAGTAATGACCTGCAGAGTGAAACCAACTCACGTTTCTGTGCACTGAGGGAACAAAAGCCCCATATGCTTTCAAGAAGACATCAGTTCCCACAAATGTTCTTGTCAACCACACAGGGCAAAGATCATGGCACTGTCCCCCACCCAAAACAAATCAGCATAAACAAAAAAAAAAAAAAACCTTGCAACACAACACAGATTTCTCAGGGCAAAGATCAGGATCAGTTCCCTTGTGTAAACATTTAACATACAGAAGAACACTGTACATGTGTACCAGAGTATGTAATTCTCAGCACAAGGGCATGCTATGATCCCATTTTGCACGTGTACAGAACCATGTGATACTCACTCATGTCCATATTGCTATACTTTAATCCAATGCCAAACACAATGCTCTGGAAATCTGTTAAGGAGAGAACGGTTCCTGCATATGCATTACATGATTTTGCTCTTTGTGCGCAATAGCTGCACAATGCGGACTCTGCTCTGCTCAGACAGAAGAACTTTTCAGTGGAACACAACACTATTTGGTATGTTTGACAGACAAACAATACAACTTCTGCTCAGTATACGCAAGGTTGCTGTATGCAATTATCCCAATACAATTCTTATTTTATTCAGCTCTGTCTCTGGTACTTCATACCCAAATACATTAGCGGGACACTCCACTTCCCAAATACAATAAATAAAATTAACTGTTTAGTAGATATACCCCCCCCCCCCCAGTAAAAACATGCATGAATTTAATCATGTTTTTTTTCATAGGGGATATATCTAAAAACAACTTGCAAAAGCGGTAGAGCTCTTGTCTGTAGGGTGGTTTGTAAGCTCTACCATTCTAACTCAGTACAGACGTTTGTGGCTGTCCAATCACAGACTTCCCAATTGTTTTCCAACTGTTTCACAAAGCTTCAAACTAGTCTGTTGTTTTTGTTAATAGGTTTCTTAGATAGTTTTACGAAGATCTAACATAAACTTCTTTCCAAAATGAACACGACTATGAAGTCTATCCACAGGAGATGTTCAGAAAATAATAAAATATTTAAGGTAAAAACAGGTGGACTAGATTGTGTAGAAATTGATTGCATAGTGCTAGGGACAGACAGATATAGGTACAAAAACTCGTTAGACTGTGTGAGAGAAAGAAAGACTATAATAGGAAAAACATTGATAAGAGTAGTGGGGACAATTCTAGCATACAGTAAATCCATTGTTTTGAAGGCTGATAAAGGGCACAGTACTGGTTTAAGATCCTATTGGGCCTGGTGCTGATGATAACGTTGGGCCCATAATTCTGTATTATAGACAGAAAACACTTAAACAACCATACCTCACAAGTATAGGGTATCTGGTTTAGGTAGTACTAGAGGGACAATTACAGGATGCAGTTAAGTTTACACATACCTTATGACAGGGATGACCAAAAGGTAGATCCCCAGATGTTGTAGAATTACAGCTTCTATCATGCTTTGTCATTCTAAAGCCATACAAAGCATCATGAGAGTTGTAGTTATTATTACCATTTATATAGCCAACAGATCCTGTAGCACTTTACGATATTATAAGGTGTGTGTGTGGGGGGGGAGGAGGGAATTAAATATAAACAGAACAATTACAAAGAACTTACAGGAACGTAGGTTGAAGAGGACCCTGCTCAAACGAGCTTAGAGTCTATAGGAGGTGAGGTAAAAAACACAATAGGACAGGAGAAAGCAATCCAATAAGGTGGGAGCGAAGCAGTGCTGGAGGAGAGAGTAGAGCGCAGCCCTTTAGGAGAGACCAAGAGACAGGTGTGTAAGGTAGAGGTTACTCTGGGAGGCCATAAGCTTTCCTAAAGAGATGGGTTTTAAGGCACTTTTTATACTAGGGGAGAGTCTGATGGCAGTAGACAGGCTATTCCATAGGAAGGGAGCTGCCTGCAAGAAGTCCTGCAAGCGTGAGTTGGCCGTAAAGGGCGAGCAGCAGACAGGAGAAGGGCAGAGCAGAGAGGCCAAGAAAGGGCATATCTATGGATCTGCGAAGAGATATAAGAGGGGCTTGAATTGTTCAATGCTTTATAGGTATGGATCAGCACTTTGAATTGACTCCTATAGGATACAGGAAGCCAATGTAAGGACTGACAAAGGGGTGAGGTGTGAGAGGACCGACTGGAGAGGGAAATCAGTCATTACAGACTGTACCAGGTCAATATGGCTTTTGGAAAGACCAATTAGGAGAGGGTTACAATAATCCATGCAAGAAATTACTAGAGCATGGACAAGCTCCTTAGTAGCATCTTGCGTAAGAAAGGGGAGGATGCTGGCTATATTTTTAAGATGGAGCCTACAAGATTTGGTAACATACTGGATGTGAGGCACAAAGGTGAGGCCAGAATTAAGTATAACACCAAGACAGAATGCTTGCAAGGATGGACTGATGTGGATAACACTAATTTGAAGTGAGAGCGAAAGAGGAGGATCAGTATTAGGAGGAGGAAAGACCAAGTCAGTTTTAGAGAGATTGAGTTTCAGAAAGTGGGAGGACATCCAGCCAGAGATGGAAGAAAAGCAAGCAGTGACATGTTGCAGGATGGCATAGGAGAGATCTGGGGAGGAGGGATATATCTGTGTGTAATCAGCGTATAGGTGGTAGTGGAATCCAACTGAGGTAATAAGTTTGGCAAGAGAGGCAGTATAATGAAAAAATAGAAGGGGACCAAGGACAGAGCCATGGGGGACTCCAAGCGAAACAGGATGAAAAACCAGGAGAGGACAGTCACGGAGACTGAGTAATTTAAGAGTTTAAAAAAGGAGAGCATGATCAACAGTGTCAAAGGCAACAGAGAGGTCAAGAACAATTAGTATGGATTAGTGGCCTTTGGATTTAGCTGTGAATAGGTCGTTAGTAACTTTGATAAGAGCAGTCTCAGTAGAGCGGAGGGGGCAGAAACCAGATTGAAGAGGGTCAAGGAGAGAGTTAGAATTGAGGAAGTGAGACATACGGGTAAAGCAAAGTCTTTCCACAAGCTTTGAGGAAAAAGGCAGCAGGGATATGGGACGATAGTAAGAAGGGGAGGACAGGTCAAGAGATATTTTTTTTTCAGGATGGGTATTACAGTGACATGTTTAAGGTCTGCTGGAACAACGCCAGAAGAGAGAGAGCAGTTGAAGATGTGTGTTAAGGAAGGCACAAGACAAGGGGAGAGAGATATAAGGTGAGATGGGACAGGATCAAGTGGGCAAGTGGTGGGGCAAGAGGAAAGGAGAAGTACAGCCACCTCTTGTTTAGTAGCCGGTGAGAAGGTCTGAAGGGTAGTAAAGGCACGATTTACGTATGGTTGAGAAAGAGAGAGGCAAGGTAGAGAGAATTCTTTCCTTAGTTGTCAATCTTGTTGGTAAAGTAGCATGCAAAGCTATCGACTGTAAGGTTAGTTTGGGGGTTGGCCACAGCAGGGTAAAGAAGAGAGTTAAAGGTATCAAAGAGACACCTGGGATTGCGGGAGCATAAACTAACGAGAGAGGAAAAGTATGACTGGCGAGGGCAAGGGATTCGCTGTATGAACACAATATAAATCTATAATGGAGAAAGTCTGCCTAGGTGCGAGACTTCCTCCAGCAGCATTCAGCACAACAGGAGCATCATTGATGGTAACGTGTTTATTTAGTGTGCCATGGTTGGGGGTGTGTCCTCCTCGAGGTGCATGTTTGGAGCGGGCCTGCAGTGTTCACAGCAGAGGTGAGGGTAGTATATGTGGAGAGGGACAGGAGAGGGAAGGGATGGATAGAAGTTTTAAATCAATATAAGCTGGCAGGTTCTTGGGTGAGGGGGTTCTCAAGAGCATGTGATAAAATGTGGTGATTAGAGAGAAGAAAAAGAGTGTTGCAGATATTAAACACTGTACATGCATAAGAGAAAATAAGGTCGAGAGTATTGCCAGCTACAT
The DNA here is from genome assembly GCA_933207985.1 of Pelobates cultripes. Classification (NCBI taxonomy): domain Eukaryota; kingdom Metazoa; phylum Chordata; class Amphibia; order Anura; family Pelobatidae; genus Pelobates; species Pelobates cultripes. The sequence goes on along the minus strand of OW240914.1, from coordinate 129,982,239 downwards.
GGTTGGAAGAATTAGCCCACTGTGATAGAAGCTGCTGAGGTCAAGGGTGGCTTAATGGGAATATTAAAGTCTCAGAGAATTAGGGATGGAATATTAGAGGAGTGGAAGTATGGACGTTCTGCAACATCTGGGGATCTACATTTTGCACACCGCTGTTCTATGCCCATCCCTGGCTTCCATCTCTCAACCCAGTCTATATGACCAATTTACAGTCACTACTGCTCTCATCTCCTCTTCCTAACTTATCACAAACTCTGAATACTCTCTTCTATGGACTCACGTCACTTACTGCTGTCCTTCCCTTCCTACTAGCAAGCAGACGCTTGCTCCTGTAATGCAACCAGGCACCGATAAACCGGTAGATGTAGTGAATGTAACGCAAAATAATTACAGGTACAGTGGTGTTTCCTGGTTTTGTGCTGCCCTAGGCATGACAAAACTCAGCCCCTGCCACCCCACCTTCTAAATACACACACACACATTCACTGACAGACATGCATACACTAGCTAACAGACATACACACTCACTTACAGACACATACAGTCACTAGCAGACACACACATAGTAACACACTCCCTAACAGACACACTCCCTGACATACACACACACACTTACAGACACACAAAGTCAGCTTTGCTCCCCTGCATCCCTCTTAAATTCCCCATTCTCCATTCCGTTTGCACAGTATTTTAGAGCAAGAGCATGCGAGCAGTTGAAAAAATGAGACAGGAAAAAGAACAGCCCATATGTTAGTCTGGCCCTGAAGGAGCAGTAAGTAAGAGAAGCAGTGGCGTACACATGACCCATGGGGCCCCGGTGCGAAAATTGATCCGTGGGCCCCCCCGTGCGCGCGGGCCGGGCCGCAACACATGGCGGTGGGCACCTGGTCGCAGGGGTTACAGGGCTGTGACCCCTGCAACCGCGGTATGTACGCCAGTGCATGCAGATGCACACACACTTAAAGGACCACTACAGACACCCAGATCACATCAGCTCAATTGAGTGGTCTGGGTGCCAAGTCCCTCTAGTTTTAACCCTGCAGCTGAAAACATAGCAGTTTCAGAGAAACTGCTATGTTTCACTGAGGGTTAATCCAGCCTCTAGTGGCTGTCTCACTGACAGCCGCTAGAGGAGCACACTGAACGTCCATAGGAAAGCATTGAGTAATGCTTTCCTATGGGCGGTTTGAATGCGTGCGCGGTCGCATTCGGAGCTGAGAGGCTGAGGGATCCCAGCGCCAAGGGAGTCCGGCGCTGGAGAAAGGTAAGTGCTGAAGACACACACACTCTCACTTACAGACGCATACACACTAGCTAACAGACACACACATTTACTGACAGAGACACACTCAGCGACAGACATACATACACACTCACTTACAAAACATACACTCTCATTGACAAACACACACTCACTAACAGACATCAAACAGACTCACTAACACACACACACACACACACACACAGTAAGACACACACAGTAACACTCACTAACACTCACACTCACTCTAACACACACACAAAAACACTCACTAGCAGACACACACACACTAACACTCACTCTAACACTCACACTAACACTCAATCTAACACTCACTAACACTCAATCTAACACTCACACACACTCTAACACTCACACACAAACACACTAACACACTCTAACACTCACACACACACACACACTCTAACACTCACACTAACACTAACACTCACACACTCTAACACTCACACTCACACACTCTAACACTCACACTCACACTCACACACTCTAACACTCACACTAACACTCACACACTCTAACACTCACAGTCACACACTCTAACACTCACTCTAACACTCAAACACTCACTCTAACACTCAAACACTCACTCTAACACTCACACACTCTAACACTCACACTAACACTCACTAGCAGACACACACACACTCACACTCACTCTAACACTCACACACTAACACTCACACACTCTAACACTCACACACACTCTAACACTCACTCTAACACTAACACTCATTCTAACACTCACACACTCTCACTAACACTCACACACTCTAACACACACACACACACTAACACATGTTTTTTTTTTTTTAAATGTAATCCCCCCAGTCTCCTTACCTTTTGGAGTGCTGGGGGGATTCCCTCATGTCCAGTGGTGCTGCTGGGCTCCTGGGCGGGTGGCCGGTCGGGCAGGCGGGCGCGCGAGGGAGCACTCAGTGCTTCCTCTTCAGCTCCCTCGCGCACCGCGTAGGGATGCCGGCGTTCCGGCTCCAGTATCAGTGCGGTGCGCGAGGGAGCTGAAGAGGAAGCACTGAGTCAGCAGGGCCAGCCTCGGGGGGCCCTGGGGTGGTCGGCTCCTGGGTCCCCCAGGGGAAGAGGCTGGCCCAGTGGGTACACACCGGGTTGCAGGGGCAGCTGAGCCCCCTGGTGGGCCGGGCCCAGTCGCAGTCGCGACCCCTGCAACCCCGGTATGTACGCCACTGAAGAGAAGGCTTTTTGATAATGTGATGAAATGCTATTCAAAAAGTACTCAATAAAATGTTACATGAGATAAAATAGTACTCAACAAACAATTGTGGTATCTCCATTTGCCTGTTTGAGCCTGTCCTGATAATCTGTAGTCTGATCACCTTACATTAGATATAAACCCAGCACTGTCTGAGCCTGTCCTGATAATCTTCAGTCTGATCATTTTACATTAGATATAAACCCAGCACTGTCTGAGCCTGTCCTGATAATCTGCAGTCAGATCACCTTACATTAGATATAAACCCAGCACTGCCTGAGCCTGCCCTGATAATCTGCAGTCAGATCACCTTACATTAGATATAAACCCAGCACTGTCTGAGCCTGTCCTGATAATCTGCAGTCTGATCATTTTACATTAGATATAAACCCAGCACTGCCTGAGCCTGTCCTGATAATCTGCAGTCAGATCACCTTACATTAGATATAAACCCAGCACTGTCTGAGCCTGTCCTGATAATCTGCAGTCAGATCGCCTTACATTAGATATAAACCCAGCACTGTCTGAGCCTGTCCTGATAATCAGATCACTCTACATTATTATTATTATTTTATTTATTATGTTTTTATTAGTTTTGTACATGGCATAAAGGTACTAGCTCAAATACATAAAAACATTTGGATATACATTTTTGCGGTAAACATTGTATAATACTGGAAGCATGCATAATGTGGATGTCCGGCAAAAGGTAAGACATTCCGTGCATTGGATATTATATAACAATTTACAACACAAGAAAGAGCATAAATTCGAGTCACTTTATAATATCCATTGACTTCTTATATTATGTTCCATATACCATGTGGCGTGTTGTGCCAGCACAAGGAGCACTAAGTATTGCTCGGTGTACAAGAGCACAAGACACACGTTTAAGAATAATAGAACAATAAAAAGAACTGTAACTGAAATAGTAATCATAACTAAAACAATAATCACATCAATTGTAGTACCTGTAAATCACTTTCTAGTTGTGAGGCATGGCGCCGTTTAATGAACCTTGATCTAATCGAAAGGTGTCACGAGCTGTCTACCTGTTTTTAAAGTTTTAATAGTGGGAGCCACTAATCCATATGCTTATGTCATTACCCCAGGAAGATTCTGCTGATCTATATATCCAGTGGGTCAATGTGGTGTCCCTTTCATAAAGTGTGACCATGGTTGCCAGATAGCGGTGTACCTATAGTACCGGTCAACTGAACCCCATCTAAGTTCCTCCATTGTGTGAAAGAATTCAATTTTGGTGTTCCAGTCCCTCCTAGAGGGTGGTGTCACCGATTTCCATAGACTCGCTATTATCGATTTGGCTGCGGTCAAAATGAAGTATAATAAGGACTGTTTGAGCTGTATTCGTGGTAGTTTAATAAGAAAAAATATAAGTGTCTCAGGGCTGTGGGAAATGTTCACTTTCGTTACTACATTAACGGTATTCCACACAACTCTCCAAAATTTGTCTGCACGTCCACCATGTATGTTGAAAGGTGCCCCTGTCTTCCCCACATCTCCAGCAATTAGTGGTTGTAGTTTGATCATAATTATGGATATCTACAGGCGTGACATACCATTTAGAAACAAACATAAATAATTCACTCTACATTATATTATACCTCCTTCCAGGTATGAAATCAAGAGGTGCCAGTGATATGGCCCATATTCAGAGGTCTCTACTGCAGAATTTCCTATTTCTGCATCAGTGATATCGATCCTTTCCATATTTGGATAAAATTCCTTGGCTGAGAGTTTCAGTTGACACTCCCGTCCCAGACAATGAATTCCATCCAAAAAAGGATGAAACATATCTCTAGTAGTGATGTCCCGAACGGTTCGCCACGGACTCATCATTGAGTAAACTTTGACCCTGTACCTCACAGTCAGCAGACACATTCCAGCCAATCAGCAGCAGACCCTCCCTCCCAGACCCTCCCACCTCCCGGACAGCATCCATTTTACATTCATTGTGAAGCTGCATTCTTAGTGAGCTGTCCAGGAGGGGGGAGGGTCTGGGAGGGAGGGTCTGCTGCTGATTGGCTGGAATGTGTCTGCTGACTGTGAGGTACAGGGTCAAAGTTTACTCAATGATGAGTCCGTGGCGAACCGTTTGGCGAACCGTTCGGGACATCACTAATCTCTAATACAAAAGTAGATAGTCCCACATCATCTATGCCAGAAGATTTTGACCATAGATGTCTGTGAAAAGATTTGAAAACAATTTGAATCTGTCTTTTCCTGGGGATGGCACAGGAGAACTGGTGTCACCATAACCACTACAGAAAGCTATAGTGTTTATGGTCCCTAGCATGCCCTTTTAATGATGTATTCACGATACATTATATGGGAACTTTTCTCTGGGGTCTCCAGATATATCAATAAATAAATGAGGATAGCAGTTCCATATTACTCTAGGGTAAAAACAACTTAATAGGTAGGCACCAATGTACCCTGGTGTGTAGCTAAAAAAGTTGTGCTATGAGACCTGAAATGGTTACCAAAACCACTGTGTCAATGCTAAAATGGCCGCCACCTGCGGCTAAAAGATGTATAAAATAAATACCTATTGAATCAACAATAGTGGTTGCAGGACTCTGTGGAAATGATGAAAATGTTATATATTAACAGGTTGCAACAATATTAAAAAAAAAAAAAAAAAAAAAATTTGCTGATTGGCAACAATGTTAAAAAAGATGGTTTGTATCAGCCCGTTGTTCCTATTCTTCCCATATAGGGTCAAGAGTAATAGACGGTAGCTGAATGATTGATCTAGTAAAGGTTATAGATTATGTATATAAACAAAAACCAATACATTTAGGGATCCAGTTTATGCTAATAAAATTATACTTTTGATAAAAGCTACCTGTCGGCTACACTATATAAATCACATAGTTCTCTGTATTTCTACTACAGTGGGGTCACTATTTGGTTATTCATTCTATTGATCCCTAAGTGTATTGGTTTTTGTTTATATACATAATCTATAACCTTTACTAGATCAATCATTCAGCTACCGTCTATTCCTCTTGCCCCTATATGGGAAGAATAGGAACAACGGGCTGATACAAACCATCTTTTTTTAACCTTGTTGCCAATCAGCAATTTTTTTTTTATTTTTTTTTAATATAGAAACATAGAAACATAGAATGTGACGGCAGATAAGAACCATTCGGCCCATCTAGTCTGCCCAATTTTCTAAATACTTTCATTAGTCCCTAGCCTTATCTTATAGTTAGGATAGCCTTATGCCTATCCCACGCATGCTTAAACTCCTTTACTGTGTTAACCTCTACCACTTCAGCTGGAAGGCTATTCCATGCATCCACTACCCTCTCAGTAAAGTAATACTTCCTGATATTATTTTTTAAACCTTTGTCCCTCTAATTTAAGACTATGTCCTCTTGTTGTGGTAGTTTTTCTTCTTTTAAATATAGTCTCCTCCTTTACTATGTTGATTCCCTTTATATATTTAAATGTTTCTATCATATCCCCCCTGTCTCATCTTTCCTCCAAGCTATACATGTTAAGATCCTTTAACCTTTCCTGGTAAGTTTTATCCCGCAATCCATGAACCAGTTTAGTAGCCCTTCTCTGAACCCTCTCTAAGGTATCAATATCCTTCTGAAGATACGGTCTCAGTACTGTGTACAATACTCCAAGTGAGGTCTCACCAGTGTTCTGTACAATGGCATGAGCACTTCCCTCTTTCTACTGCTAATACCTCTCCCTATACAACCAAACATTCTGCTAGCATTTCCTGCTGCTCTATTACATTGTCTGCCTACCTTTAAGTCATAATCACCCCTAAATCCCTTTCCTCATATGTTGAGGTTAGGACTCTATCAAATATTCTGTACTCTGCCCTTGGGTTTTTACGTCCAAGATGCATTATCTTGCACTTATCCATATTAAATGTCAGTTGCCACAATTCTGACCATTTTTCTAGTTTACCTAAATCATTTGTCATTTGGCTTATCCCTCCTGGAAACCTGTTACATATCTTAGTATCATCAGCAAAAAGACATACCTTACCATCAAGACCTGCAATATCACTAATAAAAATATTAAAGAGAATGGGTCCAAGTACAGATCCCTGAGGTACCCCACTGGTGACAAGTCCAAGCTTCGAATATATTCCATTAACTACAACCCTCTGTTGCTTGTCCTCAGCCACTGCCTTACCCATTCAACAATATTGGAATCCAAACTTAAAGATTGCAGTTTATTGATAAGCCTTCTATGTGCAACAGTGTCAAAAGCCTTACTGAAATCTAGGTAAGCAATGTCTACTGCACCACCCTGATCTATAATTTTAGTTACCCAATCAAAAAAATCAATAAGATTAGTTTGGCATGATCTCCCTGAAGTAAACCCATGTTGTCTCTGATCTTGAAATCCATGTGTTTTAGATGTTCATCAATCCTATCCTTTAACATGGTTTCCATCACTTTCCCCACTACTGAAGTAAGGCTTACTGGCCTATAGTTGCCCGACTCCTCCCTATTACCTTTCTTGTAAATGGGCACAACATTCGCTAACTTCCAATCTTCTGGGACTACTCCTGTTAACAATGATTGGTTAAATAAATCTGTTAATGGTTTTGCTAGTACACCACTAAGCTCTTTTAATAGCTTTGGGTGTATTCCATCAGGTCCCATAGACTTATTTGTCTTTACTTTTGACAGTTGAAATAGAACCTCTTCCTCTGTAAACTCACGTGTAATAAATGACTCATTTATCCTTTTTCTCAACTGAGGTCCCTTTCCTTCATTTTCTCTGTAAATACAGAACAAAAATATTCATTGAGGCAGTCAGCCTGACCTTTATCCTCTTCTACATACCTTCCTTCTTTTGTTTTTAATCTAATTAATCCTTGTTTTACTTTTCTTTTCTCATTTATGTATCTAAAAAATGTTTTGTCCCCCTTTTTTACTGACTGTGCTATTTTCTCATCTGTGTGTGATTTGGAAGCTCTTATAACTTGCTTAGCCTCTTTCTGCCTAATCTTATAGATCATTTTGTCTTCCTCACTCTGGGTTTTTTTATAATTCCTAAATGCTAACTTTTTGTTTTTAACTATTTTGGCCACATCTGCGGAGTACCACAGTGGTTTCTTGAATTTTCTTCTTTTACTGACAAGCCTAATATTGTTGCAACCTGTTAATATATAACATTTTCATCATTTCCACAGAGTCCTGCAACCACTATTGTTGATTCAATAGGCATTTAATTTATTCCATATTAATCTAGGACAGTTGTGAGGTATGTAGTAGGTATGGGTACACACCTATCACTGTGAAGGCCTGTCCTGGTAGTCTGCACTCAGATCACCTTGTGAAAGATTAAAAACTCAGCACTTTCTGAGCGGTGTTTTATAGTTCCCATCATTCACAGTAGTTACTGAAAGGTATTGCCAGATTTCCTGAAGTAAATGTTTGAGAATATTTTATGAAAAGAGTGAAAGACTTACAAGCAATTGCAGAGAGATAGAGGGGGGTCTGTCTGCTGAGTTAGAGGAAGATTTATGGCCTGTAATAATCCCTGCATTAGGAGGGAAGTGCCAGTACCACAATGGTTATGCTTGTGTGAGGGATCATTTCTTGGCAATGTGGGCTCAAGTCTCCGCATGCAGATCGTGCTTGATGAGGTGAAAGCTTCTGCCTCTGTAGTATGGGCAAAAATAAAGTAATGTATACACTTATTAAATCAGCAGTTATTAAATGCTTAGTATATCTGGCTTGTGACTGTGGAGTACAGACAGTGAGCAGACGGACAAGGTGCTCATCATATCACTGCACAGGTGCACAACCTACTCACTGATCAAATCTTGTCAGCATAATATGAGGCCAGAGACCACACTTAAAGGAGCACTTTAAGCACCATAACCACAACAGCTTTGTTGTAGTGATTATGCTGCCAGGAGTGCCAAACAGTTTTTGAATGGTTTGACTTCTTCCTTGGGGTCCGTAGGCGCCACTTGCTGCCTAAACTAACTAACGCTAAAGAGCCAGAAATTGCTAAGCAGGAACTTCTGTTAGCTCTCCTGAGCCAAGTTGTGCTGCTAATTCTAAGGGACTGATAGTTCTGTTTCCTACATATATGTATTTGCCTTTTACTATAACGATTTCTACTAATAAACTCGTAAAACAGGGAGACAATGTAAAATGACATCAAAAGACCACTCAAAGCCCCCAAACCACCTCTGCACTTGGTGATTATGGTCTCAGAAGTGCCCACTCATTGTAAAACGTTAAATCATTTTAGGACAGTTGGTTTAGCTCAGGAGTGCTAACATAAGCTCTTCAGCAGGCAGGGGGGCAGGGGCAAACTGATGGCTTCACATTGAAGTATGAAGTGTCTTGTGTCGGATAAAATTAAACGTCTCATATTCAGACTTAGTGCAAACTGTTTTATCCCTCATTTAACCCCTGAAGGACCACGTAAATCGTACCTTTACTACCCTTCAGACTTTCTCGCCGGCTACTAAACAAGAGGTGGCTGCACTTCTCCTTTCCTCTTGCCCCACCACTTGCCCACTTGATCCTGTCCCATCTCACCTTATCATATCTTTCTCCCCTTGTCTTGTGCCTTCCTTAACACACATCTTCAACTGCTCTCTCTCTCTTCTGGCGTTGTTCCAGCAAACCTTAACCCCTTAAGGACCAAACTTCTGGAATAAAAGGGAATCATGACATGTCACACATGCCATGTGTCCTTAAGGGGTTAAAGAGTCATTCCAGGCTGTATTTGATCCAAGGTTAAGAGTCAAACTATTCTGGAACAATTTGACGCTTACCAGGGTCCACTGAAATCAGAGGTGCAGTTCATTTTTACAGATCTCACTAAACTTATGGTTCCTATTTCACTTTTGCAATATCAATAACATCTGTATTTGGACAGAATTCATTGGATGAAAGTGTCAGCTTACACTGCTCAGCCAATGAATTCCATCCCAAATTGGACAACATTTGCTGTCTCTGTAAATATGAGACGGATGAAAATGGAATAAATAACTGAACCTTTCCCTTATTTTTGATGCCCTTTTCAGGAATTTGCTCTCTTTTGCTCCTATCACAAGAAGCCGTATCACTATTGTATTTTTGTGTATGCGTGAAGTACAGAATAGGGGTCCTCCATAGATTCTCATGCATGTGTACTGAGATGCCACCTATTAAACATGGCATGAGATAATTAGCTGTTGTAAGTTATAAGTAATGGGAAATGGCAGGATGTGACAGCAGGAGTTGCTTTAAGCTCTGCCTTACTCCGTTGTGCCAAAAACGGGCTTGTCCATAACACAAAGTAATCCTTACTTTGTCGTATGCTATGTTTTAAATACATTCATGAAATCACACTGCAAACAGAACATTTCAAACATGGCAGTGCCCGTCAGAGTACAAATCAAAATACTGGCTGTTTAGCATCCTTCCAGTATTTAAACTTACCTTTTAGAGAGGTCTATGAATAATGTACATAACAGGTTGCACACACATCATTGCAGCTGAGCAGGATGCACCATTTAAAAGTATTAATTAAAGGGGCCTGATGGTCACCATATGTATGCATCCCCCTCTCCATAAGCAATTTTCTCCCTTTTTCAGCAGTACTCACCTTGCGGTGTAGCACTCAGCAAAGAAAAGGTTAATCTAGTCTAGTCAGTTAGATAAGCATTTAATGTCCATGTGGTTCCAATAAGGGCACTGTTTGTGTGAAACTGATCTGTTTATTGCTTGGAGCTTAACTTATGTTCTCTGAAAAAATAACATTTTCCATTGCAGGGAATAAAACTGGACAAACTGAATCCATTTTAAAACATACATTTTCAGGGCTATTCACTAAATTAGGGGCTGACAAAGGAATTTAATTTTTAGGCCAAAGTTTTTACATACTTGCCAATATTCCTGCAACTTGCTATCTGAGTTTGAATTAATCACCTCCTTCAGCGGTGGCTTGGGGTCACTAGCCACTCTCACATTAAATTGTTCCTGCAAACCTTCCTCACACCAATAATAGTAGAGGAGGTGGGAGGGATGGACAACTAAATATCTGTAGAAAAAATATATTTACTTTTCATTACAATTTTTCTTTCACATAATTTATTTTTGGAAACGGCCCAAAAAGGACCGAATAAAAATCTATAACAACCAACATGACTTAAAAATAAAAAAGAAACAAAGCTCCAAAAACGTGGTAATCAATTAAAAATAGCAAAATAAAAGAATATTTCAGTCTTTGTTCATGGAGGGCTCCACGCAGACTGAAGCTTGCCAGCGGGCAAATGAGTGAAGCACACATGGTAATCACCATAAGTATAGTTAAAGTGCTTTAATCTGCACTTTACAGAAGGATATCAGAAATCATCCTTCTGTAAAGTGCAGATTAAAGCACAAAAGAAAAAAAGATATCTTAACAATGTTTAGTAAATAAAGTTGTTATGGTGTCAGAAGGCCCCTGGGTCTACACTTACATCAAGGGGTTAAACTCCTGGCAGCACTCTGCACTTTCTGAAACTAAGATTTTAGAAACCAGATGCCACTTGGGGGTGTTTAGACCTGCGCTGGTGGCACACTTTGGGGTTAAACTGGTTTAGAACAGTTTAACCTTTGAGGAAAGAGTGGATCTGGGGGCCTCCTGCCACCATGACAACTTAATTTAGATGAAGCTGTTATGGTCCCCAAAGTACCCCTCTCTAATAATAGAGACTGCAGTACATAATTAATATACTGGCTCGATGGGTGCTTATTAGAATAATGGCCAGTCGGGATCTTTACCTGCCAGATGCTGTCCATTTCTGTGCTTCTGGCTCAATCTTTCTGTTGCTGATCTTGCAGTACCTGCCTGAGATTTCCTTTGCTATCTTGCTCATCAGCTTTTTTATCATGTTTTTGTGACTATAATGGTGGTGCGTTGTGTCATTGTCCTGAACATACATTTCAATATGTCAAGCATGCACATCATGTCTGATGAGATAAAATAATTTTTCATAAACAAACTGCCTCTGCACATGTCAATGCCAGCAGAATCTGATCCTGAGCCATGGAATGGTGTCTTCCAGCACTGTGACTGCTCTAGGGGGAACTTTGTGAAAGCAGAGGAATACTTTTGTGTCAAATCACAAAGTGAACTTGAACTTATGTTTAAAGGATCACTGTAGGCACCCAGACCACTATAGCTCAATGAAATGGTCTGGGTGTCAGGTCCATCTAGGGTTAACCCTACAGCTGTAAACATAGCAGTTTCAGAGAAACTGCTATGTTTACATTAGGGTTAATCCAGCCTCAAGTGGCTGTCTCATTGACAGCCGCTAGAGGCGCTTCCGCGCTTCTCACTGTGATTTTCACAGTGAGAAGACGCCAGCGTCCATAGGAAACCATTGAGAATGCTTTCCTATGGACTGACTGAATGCGCGTTTTCCTGGCACTATAGTGGTCCTTTAAGAAGCAGTCAGAGAGACATGGACCAGCAGAGCCAATCCTGCACATATGTTGAAGTGGGGCAAACTTTATTATGAAACATATGAAGGACAAAAATCATTACAATAAGGAGAAGGATAATTAGGATCGCACTGATTGGACAAGTGACCAACTGGGCCTTTTCCTTGGGACACCAGTAATGATCAATGGGATATTTTAGGGAAGGGCTTATAATTCACTGCCCAAGTATCCATTCTATAATATCTGCTATGACTATACCAATGGTTCCCAAACCAGTCCTCATGGCCCACCAACAGTCCAGGATTTATGTATTTCCCTGTTTTATTCCAATGGAGATACTAACAAAACCTGAACTATTGGTGGATCTCGAGGACTGGTTTGGGAAACACTGGACTATACAATAGAGAACCATAGATTCATATAGGATCAAGGGGCAGATACTGTGAGCATGCAGCTCAGGGCCAGTTTATACAGCCTGCTATGTGGACAGGTTACTCTGGACAGTATAGGATGCGAGATTATGCACACAGGTGGTATGGGATTTGCCAGTCCCTATCTAGTTTTACTTTTTTTTCTTGGCAGAGTATAGCATTTCTTTCATAAAAAAATTGTTGCACAGCTACAAAAGAAATCTTATGATTAGGCACTGAAAAGTCCAAAACATGTTCATATGGGTTTTCTTTATTTTCCGTGGCTCCCCTTGTAATTGTTGCTATTTTTTATATCTGAATGTAAAGTGCTGATTAAAGTTCTCTTACTATCTTTATGGAGATTACCATCATGTTGTTCTTTCCTTATAGCCTACTATATTTTTCTGTATGTGTATATTGCCGGTCAGATGGAGTTACAGTAAGCTGCCGCTTCATCATTTGATTTAAAGGGTCACTAAAGCCAACAAAAGCAACTTTAGCTTAATGAAGCATTTGTTCATTGATCATGCCTCTGCAGTCTCACTGCTCAATTATCTGCCATTTAGGAGTTAAATCACTTTTGGTTTTATGCATGCAGCCCTAGCCTCATCTCCCTTGGCACTGACTCATAACACCATTTGGTTGGATCCATTCAGTGCATGTGTTAACTTACTTTAGAGCTTTTATCTCCTGCTCTATAAATTGAACTTTAATCACATACAGGAGGCTCATGCAAGGTCTAGCAAACAATTTTACAATGCAGGAAATAAGAAATTCTAAATTAAAAAGATTGTGTAAACATTAGATCTCACTTTACAGGAAGTTTTTTTAATAAGGCTCTGCATGTTACTTGCAGGGAGGTGTGGCTAGGGCTGTATAAATAAAGTGATTTTTAACTCCTAAATGGCAGAGAATTGAACAGTAAGACTGCAGGGGCATGATCTATGCACCAAAACAGTATAATTAAGTGAAAGTTGTTTTGGTGACTATAGTGTCCATTTAATTAAATGGTTGCTAGTTTAGCCTGGTTTAATATATATTAAGAGGGCAAATAGTCCAGATTTCAATAAAAATGCAAAAAGCAAGTTTAATTATTTACCGTATCTTGAAATCTGTGCAGTCTGTGTTTGGTAAATATATAATTATTTTGCATAAGATTTGCGTGCAAAAAATATTGATTCTAAACCAGATACTGAATGGATCCAACCAAATGGTGTTAATTCAGTGGATTGACTAAATTTCAATCAAATTTTGCTTTAGTAAATATGTGAATTAAAAATCTGGTAATTTTCACCAAATTTTGAAATTCACTTTTAATTTCCAACAGTTCACACGTTAGTGAATAAGCCATAAAGTGTGATGAATAAATCCTCGCTATCTTGCACTGATTGAATGAGATGCCACATGGAATACCTGCCAAAGTCTTATTCCACAATCTACTGCAGGAAATCCCTGGGCTTTCATAAAGAGATATTCAAGGATATTCTAAGCTTGCTAGCGAAAGGTCCCCACTAGTTCCTGTTAACATTTGTAAGAGTTTGGCTCATTTGCTGTTATATCCCCAAATTAAAAACCTGTAAAGTGCTGCAGAATATGATAAAACTTAATAGTTGACAATTATAATAAAAATAATAAGGGTATACACAGATCTACAGTACACATAGCAATCTAAAATAACACTGCACTAGAGAAAAACAAATAGAGGGACAAAAATCTGATCTTGCCAAACTGTTAGGCTCCCCTACTACCTTACACAACCCCACATGCTGCTCTGTACTTGGCCACCTCTTTAGAATCCTTTAGAAAAGACAATATGTTCATCAAATAGGTCAGCTCTTCTTCCCTCTTCACAAGCTCCGGTCATGACCTCTCCTCCATGGATTCCTGGGGGGTAGTCTATTCTCTGTCCCACCATCTCCACTATTATTCATCCAATGAATGACTTTTACTGTAAGTAATAATGCAATATTGTACTTCTAACCCATGTATACATACCCATTTGTGGAAAAAATTGGACTGATTCATTAAACAGTTGTTTGAAAAACAAATTTGGAAAATATAGGACCAATAGGCAGGTTGGGTATATAATAGAATAAAGATATACCCAACTCAGTTGCAGTTTATCACATTTCTCTAAATGTAATAAGCACCTAAATCATAACCGCTTTTAATAATTTGGATATGTCAAGCACATGCACCTATAATAGGCAATGCAATTACTATTGCTTATCATATACAACATAATCTCTCTTTACATATATGTCTACAATCTTCTAGTGAATAAACATATTCTCAGGATCACACAGTATAGACCAGGAAGTAGGCACTTCAGATGTTGTGAACTACATCTTCGTTAATGTTTTGCCAGCAACATGTCTATTGAAGCATTATGGGAAATGTAGTCCACAACATCTGCAGTGCCAAAGTTTACCTACCCCTGGTATAGACCTAACTCCTTCCTTTTCTTTTCATTCACTCAAGATATCTTCTACAGTTAGGGTGGACACATCCACCGCACACCTCCCAAGTGTCCCTATTTAGTAGGGACAGTCCCTATTTTGTAGGGACAGTCCCTATTTTGGGCTCAAATCCATCTGTCCCTATTTTCTAGGAGCTCCATATAACTGGTGTGGCTGAGTGTATAACAGAGCTTTTACAGCAAACATTAAAATATAGTGTCCCTCCTTGTTCATTTGAAATGTTGGGAAGTATGCCACAATGTTCCTTTGATACATATAATTTATATGAACTGCTCTCCAGCACATAAAAAGTACCGGCCAACAGTATTTAGCATGCATATGCTCCCAAGGTACAGCCTTGATTCCATAATTTATTTTCTCCTGAAATACAGAAATTCTAGGTAATACAGTGACGCATCATGTGTATTGATTGCAAATATGGTGTACCTGCCAACCCCATTCATTTAACTCATAAATTGTATAGCTCCTAGATGAAATCGCTGCTTGAATGCTGGTGACTGAACCAAAAGGGACTGTAGTGGTTATGGTACTTGACAGCCTTTTTAATCTGCCTGTAAAAGGAACACTATAGTATCTGGAACATAAACGTGTATTCCTGACACTATATGTTTAAAATAGCCATTTAGATCCCCGGATCCACCCTTGCCCCTGTTAAAACAGTGACTTACCT
Organism: Pelobates cultripes; assembly: GCA_933207985.1. Taxonomy (NCBI): domain Eukaryota; kingdom Metazoa; phylum Chordata; class Amphibia; order Anura; family Pelobatidae; genus Pelobates; species Pelobates cultripes. Next base: position 129,966,732 of record OW240914.1, on the reverse strand, counting down.
TTTTTTAAAGGCCACGCATGTCTTCTCGGCTCCCTACCTCCTTGGCTGAGGTTATCAAGTTCCATTCAATGCTTTCCCATAGGAAAGCATTAGGAGGCTACTACGCCGCGCTGCACCAATCAGCACCTACTCATAGAAAAGCTGCCTTTTCACCGAAAAAAATGCAGTGTTTACCTTAAAAAGCTTACAGGGACAGGTTACAGAACCACTACATTAAAGGACCACTATAGTGCCAGGAAAACAAACTCGTTTTCCTAGCATTATGTAGTCCTTAGGTCCCCCCCACCCTCATGGCCCCCCTCCCACTGGGCTGAAGGGGTTATTTTATTGTACCATAATGTATTAATGCAATATTTTGTGGATCCAGGACATACTTGAAAACAAGAGAAATCCCAATGTATCTTTCCTGGTAAAATATTTTATAAATAAACAAAACCCTACAGCCACTTTCTCCAGCGCCAGGCTCCCTCGGCACTGGTGATCTCTCCTCCTCCGGCCAACGTCAGCGCCGAATGTGCATGCGCGGCAAGAGCAGCACGCCCATGCAAACTGCCCATAGGAAAGCATTACTCAGTGCTTTCCTATGGACGTCCAGCGTCTTCTCATTGTGATTTTCACAGTAAGAATTATGGAAGCGGCCTCTAGTGGCTGTCAGTGAGACAGCCACTAGAGGCTGGATTAACCCTCAGTGAAACATAGCAGTGTTAAAACTAGAGGGACCTGGCACCCAGACCACTTCATTGAGCTGAAGTGGTCTGGGTGCCTATAGTGGTCCTTTAATGTTTAGTTGTTCTGGTGACTATAGTGTCTCTTTAACATTTATTTTACTTGTATGTGTGCACACTGTAAAGCCCTGCAGAATATGTTGGTGCTCTGTAAACAATATGTTATTATATGCATACAGCAATATATCTTCCTGCACAGTTCTTGTGCCATATTTTTCACATCATTAGTTATCTTCCCCCTGGAAATGTGATATTATGGGAGAAACTTCTAAAGAAGGTATGTTATAAGCAAAAAAATAGGGTTATGCATTAAAGGGAAACTTCAGTGCCAGGAAAACAATCTGTTTTCCTGGCACTGCAGGTCCCCTCTCCCTCCCACCCCCCGATCCCCGGTTGCTGAAGGGGTGAAAACCCCTTCAGTAACTTACCTGAGGCAGCGAGGATGTCCCACGTCGCTGCTTCCTCCTCCGCCGCCGCTCCTCCTCTGCATTGCGTCGGCTGGTGGGCGAGACTGATCCCACCCACCGGCCGGGGAGACCTAATGCGCATGCGCGGCATTGCGCTCCCCATAGGAAAGCATTGAAAATGCATTTCAATGCTTTCCTATGGGGAAATGAGCCACGCTGGAGGTCCTCACACAGCGTGAGGACATCCAGCGACACTCTAGCACAGGTTTCCTGTGCTAGAAACCAGAAAGTGCCCTCTAGACAGCCACTAGAGGTGGAGTTAACCCTGCAAGGTAATTATTGCAGTTTATAAAAAACTGCAATAATTACACTTGCAGGTTTAAGAATAGTGGGAGTTGGCACCCAGACCACTCCAATGGGCAGAAGTGGTCTGGGTGCCTGGAGTGTCCCTTTAACCCCTTAAGGACACATGACATGTGTGACATGTCATGATTCCCTTTTATTCCAGAAGTTTGGTCCTTAAGGGGTTAAACAAGTTTCTAATTCAGTTATTTTTAGCCTACATTTTGAAATTCATTTTGAAATCCAGGAAATGCTCACTTTAGTGTTACAAAAAAACTATAAAAATGAAAAGATTAAAGTGATGTACAGAGAGCTGAGAGTGAATAGTGTGTTAATATACTAAATATCAAATTGGAAACCAAATTGCAAAGTGTAAGACTAAATTGCCAAGCTACTACTAGAGCCGAGTTGGATACTTTTTCCAAATCAGCACTTTTTGTCCAAACTTTGGAATAACATTTTCAGTTTACTACAATTTGATGATCAGTGAATAAACCCCTATGTGTGGAATGAGGGAGAGAATGACAGAATGCTACCTGAGAACAATAAGAAAGTTAAGAGAGAGAGAGAGAGAGATTGTAACACTGGACTGAGGAGGTATGAGACAGAGGGGGAGAGGAGGAGTGTGACAGATCCAGGCAGGGGAGGAGAGGAGGAGAGGAGGAGGGTCTGCTCTGCTCTCATTGGATGTCCCAGCTGAGCTCCTGGCTGAAACCTTCTGCTCTGAGCTCTGCTTTATCATTCCTTGCTAGCACTCAGGGAAGGCTATATACTGCTCCACTACACTGTCAGTGCTATTCATCCCCTTACTGAGAGAAATATAACCTGCATTAATTTTACAATTATTTATAGCTGTATTTTAGAGGAGAAAACAATCTCCCTTGTAATTTTTCTCATTGTATCTACAGTGTAAAAAAAGTGTGAGGTTTGGCACTATGTTGTCAGGTGAGAGTATTTGGATTTTTGTAATGCTTTGGGTCACCCCGAGCCTATCTGCTCGGGAGTCCCAGCCCAGTGAGTACGACTATGTAAGTTTCCAGCCAGAGATGAGACGACAATACCAGAGTGGACGATTTTACTCTCGACCGGCACAATGTGTGGATATTCCCCAGGACCTGGCATTGTGCCATGGAGTCGGATACAACAAGATGGTACTGCCCAACCTTCTGGACCATGAGACTATGGTAGAGGTGAAATACCAGGCTAGTAGCTGGGTGCCCTTACTCAGCAAGAACTGCCATCCAGGCACCCAAGTGTTCCTGTGCTCTCTGTTTGCTCCTGTTTGCTTGGACCGGCCCATATACCCATGTCGCTGGCTTTGCGAAGCGGTCAGAGATGGTTGTGAACCAGTCATGCAGTATTTTGGTTTTCCTTGGCCAGAAATGCTTCGTTGCGACCAGTACCCTCGAGAAGATGTCTGTATAGCAGGCACATCACCCAATGCCACTCAAGCCCCACGCCCTCGAAGTAAGTATATATGAAGCGCCAACTCTAGACTTGCAGACATCACCTACTGTAAAGTGACTGTCATTAGTGATTATTCACTTTTTATACGTATGTGTGTTTTTCTAATATCCTATATTTTCTTGTGTATGCCACAAGAATGCATGTTCTCTTTTTAGATCTAACTCTATATATGTGGCTAGGTTAGCCATTGTGACTTTAGTGCGTTACAAATGGATAAAGTGCAATTTTGTAGCAAAGTTCTAAAAGAGAAGCAATCACCATGGAAACCAATGGAATGCATTTGCTGATTGTCCCACTGTTAGAACTCTGCTCCACAATTGCTCTTCATAAAAACCCCATTGTGTCCCCTGCTGTGACTCTCCATGCCCCCTGTTCTGTAATTGCAGACCTAATCATCTGTTGCATGTGATACAGAGTAACTGTCTTCTGTACTACAGTATTCTGATTTCCTTGTATATAGTGATAACTCCCTCAATATCTGTAATTTTATTTCCCCTGTGAATATATCTAAAATACACCATCCTCCTTTTTTGGTTGAGTTTTTTTCTCACGATGCAACTTTCTCTCTCTGTTAATTTTCTCTCCCATGTATCAAATGTTTCTCATGCAACTGAACACAACATATTGAAAAAAGCAGTAGTGGTTTAAACAATATATCATTATTTAGTAGATAACCAACATAATACAAAGAACCATAGGTAAAAATACAAAACGTTGATGATGTCCATTTTTGATATTCAAAGAGCTATGGCTATCATCGCTATGTGCTGAAAGCTTTGAAATACATTCTTAACATTGCACCAGGGGCATATATTTGATTAAAGCTTTAGGACCATCAGTTAATGTCTCCATCTTTCCCTGTAAAGATCTATGCTTGTTCTGGCTGATTGTTGATTGGTATGTATAAAGAACGAGAACATTTACATAACATTAGATTTACTAACTCTATTTGAAAATGTCACCATTGAGAGCAGATAATTCCATATGAAATTAATAGCTATTAATGCAGTACGCCCAGAGATTGATAATCAACTGGTTTAAGAGCCCAGGATTTGATCATTCAGTTGTATACACGTTTGTGCAGCTTAGTTTCATCTTGCAGAGTTGGTTTCTGAAGTAACCACAACTTACTGTTTAGTAAATAAACACACAATTCCTGCCTTTTCATTAGAAATCTAAACCGAATTAGGGTCTTGTTTAGGGTTGGACAACCACGACCATAACTCTCATGCAGCTGTCTCCTGGTTATTGTCTAACCGTTAATCACGTGTACTGGGAAAAACCCACAATGCAGAGCTATATAGTATCTCTACACTTTTGCAGTATGACATTTTCTGGTTATAGTATCAAGAGCGTGGTATTTATTCACTAAACCCCAAATTGAAAACCGAATTGCATATTTAGGGAGAATGTGCACATCGCCACAACTTTCCTCTTTCGGCCTACAGCAATTCATTATCTGTTCACTGCAATTTAGTGTTTAGTGAATAAACTCTTATTAGTAAAAATAAATAAATACCTGATTGCATTCATGATCCTTCTTACAGTCAGATGGTTACTATGATAAAACGTAGGCTGGTGTCTGTCTAGGGTACAGAGCAGACTCTTTCCCTGCAAAGGGGCAAATTTAATTCCCTGATTCTTGGAGCGGCTCTGTCACTCCCACTCCTTTTCCAAAATACTAGAACTTTTAAAGAAGTTTCAAAAAGCATTACATATTGCATCGCATCAGCTAAAATACCCTGGTGCTGTGTCAAGCAGTCATGGTATATGGCTATAATTATAGGCAGGTGATCTTTGGTATCTACAGTTCCTAATGTATTTAATGCACATCTAGGAAAAACTTTAGGAAGCATGAGGTTTGAATGTTGTAATCGAAGTGAAACATAAATAAATAAACACAAGCAGAAATTTTCAATCAAAATGTTTATTTAATAACTTTAGTGATACACCTTGGAGAATGGCCGTGGACCTTTATTATGGATTTCATAATTCCTATTAAACCATAACCATATGAATAATAATAAACCATAGCTTTAAAACCAACATATTAAACCACTTTCCAAGGCTCCGCCCCCCTCCAAAGCCAGGAGCCATAAATATCTCTTCAACCAAATCCACCAAATCCACCCGCCTGTGATGACCAGGAGGGCGACTTATATCCCATAATAAGGTCACGACATAAAATAAATAAAAGGGGGAAGGGTGGGTGGGAACAGCAGCTTAAATATTTTAATATATAGCTAACCTTCGGATTTGTCTGGCACAATCTGAGGCAATTAATTTGGCGCCCTCCAATTTATATCCCCTATTTTCCCTCCAATATTGCCCTCGCGCTGCTATCTACCAATCAGGGCTCATGCCCTGGTCGCGAGCTTGCCGCCTTAACTGCCAGCGCGAGCTGCCTTGTATTTAACCCTAACCTGCATTTAACCCCTAGCGCGAGCGCTATACTTACCCACTTCGCTCCATCAAACCTCATGGGGCTTCTCCTTAAGCAGTCCGCGTGCCCGACATGAGGTTTGAATGTTGTAATCGAAGTGAAACATAAATAAATAAACACAAGCAGAAATTTTCAATCAAAATGTTTATTTAATAACTTTAGTGATACACCTTGGAGAATGGCCGTGGACCTTTATTATGGATTTCATAATTCCTATTAAACCATAACCATATGAATAATAATAAACCATAGCTTTAAAACCAACATATTAAACCACTTTCCAAGGCTCCGCCCCCCTCCAAAGCCAGGAGCCATAAATATCTCTTCAACCAAATCCACCAAATCCACCCGCCTGTGATGACCAGGAGGGCGACTTATATCCCAACGCCACCGAGGTTCTGGGCTACCAAACTCGGTGGCCCCCCACACCCACGGCCATCTCCAACATGGATTGAATCTCCAAATTAAATATATCCAAACCAATATCCGACAAGTGAACTTCATCGCTCCTATAAAAGCCAGCGCAATTGCCCTCAATATCCCTGTGTCTATATGAGGTCATTCCCAGGGTTGGTAAAAATATTTCCAACGCTCTATTTACTTTCCTACGTACCCTTTCCAATGGTTTTAAAAAACTTACTTTTAACCAGCAATGCCTTGGGATAATCTCCGACCATATGAACCGAACATCTGGAAATATTTGTGTTATGCATACCAAATCACTTTTAATCTCTTTTATCAAATTGACCGATTTCGTTGAGCCAATATCGTTCCCTCCCAAATGAACTATTACTACCTCTGGATAGGGAAAACTTAACATGCATTGTTGTATTATTTCAAATAATTGAGACCACTTAGCCCCACGAATTCCTTTCCAAAAGACTTTAACAGCATTGCTTTCTAATCCGAGATTTTCGCCATATGACCGTTCTTTTGCCCTCTTCTGGGCCCAAAATATAAATGAATGACCGATTACCCAGGCAATCGCCGGCTTCTTATTACCTAGCAAAAGAAGATTATTAACATATATACGCCAATGTTCATATACATCCATAAACTTTAATAACAAAGAACCGTTAACTTTTTTTTTTAATTTTTTTAATTTTTTATATCAAATGAGGCCTGACGTATAATTGAAATCTATTAGACTCCCATCTCCCCAACCTTTGAATCATTCCATCACTTAAACCACACCTTGCTGCTTCTGTTGCCGCTCCAATTCTAAAAGAATGAGATGAATAACGCTCATCGCCTAACTTTAACTTGTCTATGCACAACTTGAAGACCTTTTTAAATTGGAACTTAGTCAACGGAACGGTGTCCTTATGCATGAAAAAAGGACCTTCAACCCTTGGTCTAATTGACAAGTAATTTTCTGTCACCTTAACCGGACACAAAAAAGAACCTTTAATCTCCAGCAATGTTAACCATCTTCCTTTGCCTTCCTGATCTGTTTTAGATTTTCTAATGAATACCATCACTTTCCTATCATTAACTATAATATCTTCCCATTGTAAACCTGACAAACAAAACTTACTCTTAGCCACTAACTCGCTAATTCTTAACGCTGCGAAAAAAGCTATTATAAATGAACATCTAATTAAAACTACCTCATACTCAGAATAACATACTTCCTCCAGGACTACAAATAACTGTGATAGCACCTTAAACGATATTGGTTTTCTGTTATCCCTTACTCTACTGGCTCTTCTATAACCTCGAACTAACTGATTAACTATGAAATACTGCTTAATTGGTTTACATTCACACAGCTTCCTAAAGAAATCCACCCCGGCTAAACTACAAGCTAACTTGGACTTAGAGAAACCTTTCTGCATTGACACCAATGTAAATTGTATTGCGCTCTCCTTGTCCTCTCCAAACGGATCTTTATTGTTTGACTGATTAAATTTGAACCACTCATTCCATGCTCTGACATATGTACTCCACGTAGAAACAGCTACTGAATTCATCAGCATCACACTTAACTGTCCCCAATCAAATCCCAAAGGTCTGACGGGAACTGGGTTCCTTCCGCAGCTGCTCTTGGTGCCAATTTTCGAAATTCCTGCAATTGCAATCGTGAGAGAGCATCAGCCAGCCTATTGATTTTGCCTGGTATATGTCTAGCTTTTATCCATATGTTCAGCTGAAAACACCTTAACACTAAGTGTCTAAGTAAATTGATAACTCTATTACACCTAGACTGTAAGGAATTAATTACCATTACTACACTTAGATTGTCACAAGTGACGATCAGCCGCCTATTTCTCCATGCTCCTCCCCATAGATATATTGCGGCTACAATTGGAAACAATTCCAACAATGTCAAGTTTTTGGTTAAGCCTTCCTGTGCCCAAAGAACCGGCCATTCTTGTGCACACCACTGTCCATTCCAATATATGCCAAAACCAATAGCACCAGATGCATCTGTAAACAGCTCAAGACTATCCGAATCTATAAACTCTTGTTGCCACATTGATCTTCCATTAAAATCTGTTAGGAAATTATTCCATACTTTAAGGTCTTGCTTCAATTCTTTTGTTACCCTAATGTGTGCAAATGGGGACCTAACCTTAGACATTGCTATCCCCAACTTCCTGGAGAAAGCTCTCCCCATTGGAATAACCCTTGAAGCAAATGTTAACAGACCTAACAGAGATTGTAAAACTTTCAATGTCACCTTCTCACAGCCCATTACCTGCTGAATCAGCATCTTCATTTTCAGTATCTTATCCTCCGGCAACCTAAATTCCATTTTTGTTGAATCAATCATTATTCCCAGAAATTGCAAAGAAAATGTGGGTAAAACCGTTTTATCCTCTGCTAATGGGATTCCTAAATGACCAGCCACCCTTCTAAATGTTTCTAGTAAATTCTTACAGTTGTCACTATCCTTAGTGCCCACAAATAAAAATCATCCAAGTAATGCATTACTTGCTGCTGACCTGATTCATACCGAATAATCCATTCCATGAAAGTCGCAAAGGTCTCAAAATAAGAACATGACAGTGCACAACCCATAGGCAGGCACTTATCGAAAAAATACTGGCCCTTGAACTGAAAACCTAGTGAATTGAAGGATTCGGGATGAATCGGCAAGAGTCGAAAGGCAGATTCTATATCCCCCTTCGCCATCAAAGCACCCCTTCCACATTTTCTTACCAAATTTAAAGCCTTATCAAAAGTTGAATAAGACACTGAACTTTCTTCTCTAGAAATCATGTCATTTAAAGATCCTCCCTTGGGGTATGATAGGTGATGTATTAGTCTATATGACCCGGGTTCTTTCTTTGGAACCAAACCCAGAGGGGATAACCGAAAACATTTAAATGGAGGAACATTAAAAGGGCCCTCAACTCTCCCTAACTCTAACTCTTTGCAAATCTTTTCCCAGGCTAAACTTGGTAACTCTAAAACTGATTTTAAATTCTCAACCCAACAAAATTCAACAGAACTATATACAGGTAACCTGAAACCATTTTCAAAACCTTCTTTAATTAATTTGGCTTTCTCCCGGTTTGGATAGATTGCGAGATAAGGTAGTAACCTTACCACTTTCACTGGGGTCTGTGCTTTTTGGAAATGTACCACTTTGTTGTCCTCTTTTATAGCAGCGAAAATTAGGATGCGCACCTGAACAGGAAGCGCATTCGTGCCGGAATCTACAATTATTCAGCCACTTACATTGTGATTCGTTATAAGCCCAGCAAAAACCTTTTTTCTGTGCAACATTTGTAACCTGCCTATTAACAAAATTAGGCTGTCTCTGCGGTAACATCATGCTCACCCATAGTCCGACATCCTTCATACCCCATTTAAGGTTGCTATGTACTGCTAGTTTTTGTCGGAATTGTTCATCATAATAAAACCATGACAAACCCCCAAAATTTTTATATGCCTCCAAAATAGCTTCTGTATGTTGAAATAGCCCACAGCACAATTCTGGATATTTTTCGCCTAACACGCTAGCATAAATGCAAAAAGCTTGCAGCCAATTATTGAAAGACCTCGAATAAACTTTTTCCTCTCCTCATCCCCCTTTTCCCTGTCGGGTTTAGTAAATTCTCTGGCTGTGGGCAATAATGATAGAATATCGATATACTCCCCTTTCCATATCCTATCCTTTATAGACTTACTTAAATGAAAACCCAGAGGGGAGCTTTCACAACCTAAAGCTTCTTTCATGCATGTCTCTTTTACTCTAACTTCTTCCCTCACAGAATGTGTCACTTTTGGATTAACTGTGACCACTTCTGTATCAGGCTCCCATACTCTCGCTAATTTAGGTGTCTGCAATAATTTTGTAAGTTTCTCAAGTGAAGACACCACTTCCCCGAAAACA